>NC_069458.1:24244605-24269612 GCF_026875155.1 Cherax quadricarinatus | reverse complement strand
AGGGTTTTTTTTGTGGTTAGGTGGGTGCTAGGCACAGTCTTTGTGTTACTTATGCCCATGGTTATATTTTATGTTGTATTGTACTGTTGTCAATAGTACTATGTAATGTCCATATAAGCTGTATAGAGCTTGAATGTCATAGTTGAAGCTGTGTTATTGTTTTAACACTGGAATTGCATGTTTAAATGTGTAAAGGCTTACATGTGTTGGATTTTGAGACTAAGTTTATTCTTATGGTTTTGTAGTAATTTTGTATGTCTTTGTGACTTTTCTATATCACCATTGTTATGTAATACATATTGTTATGTAACTGAACCATTAGGACAATTACATAAATTAATGTTGGATCATTGCTGTGTGACTTTCGATTAGGCACCATTCATTGTTTATAGTATGTTAGGTTGTAAATAGTGGGGTGGTTGGATAACCACGGAGGGGGGGGGGTAATATGTCTGTATAATATGTTCAGTGCAATGCATTGTATGGTCTGTAGTCGATTATTAAGTACCATTTCGAGGGATGTGTATATAAAAGTGTTGTTCATATCATGTAATTCTGTTGGGTAGCTCCAACAGGTTTGGGTTAAGTGATAGGATGAGGGAGCAGGGAGGGGGGGGGGGTGTACCCACACGGAGTTGTAAGTGTGGTGTGTAATATTAGATGTAGGGAGGATTGTGTTAATTATCGACTTAAATGAGTTTTACATATTATATTTTGTAATGTCATGTTTTAAATAAAATATATAAAAAAAAAAAAAAAAAAAAAAAAAAAAAGATGGCTTTTATATTTGTTTTTACATAATTTGTTTTCCATCACTTTTGTAATGTTATTAAGTTTCGTTGCTGATGCAACGTATGTTGTAAAAATCTTGTAGTTGTTGATGCTTTATACGCTTATGCAGTTTTGTGTAATGCTTATTGTTGTTATAGAGTAATGTTGACGGATAATTACCAGACTTTGTTCTTAAGTAAAATCTCATAAACAGTTGTATGTATATATAAAGTTACAAAAATTTATGTTTGATCACTGCTGTGATCAATACGTGTGTGAATGATGTGGGTGTATTTATAGATGAGTTTTCATGGGGGGGGGGGTTCCCCCCTCCAACAGTTTTGTGTGTATGTGTCAGATATATTATCATTTTGTATAATGTGTGTCAGTGCATGGTGTGTATGTATTTTGCATGTTTCAAATTTTTTTCTCTTGTACTTGTGATATAATTCTTCGTAACCTATTCCAGATCCTCTATTATTGTGGTATTTAATATTTTAAACTACCTTGTAATTTATGATGTTTTAAATAAAATATATATATATATATATATATATATAAAACCTCTGTTGATGCTCTACTTAAGTGTAAGACTAAGGTAGCAAGTTGTGTGCATATAAATAAGTGAAGGTTGCATACACTAGCCTGTTACTAGCCAGACTCAGGCTAGTTGCCAGGGGAGGGGGTAATGTAGGTTGACTTTCTGGTAACTTTGGTTAAATAATTGTATTAACAGTAACAACCCTTGAGGGGTGAACACTACTGTACCTCGTCAGAAATGTTAATGCTGAAACGATTGATGGAGACATCTTCGTCCTGTGGTTCCCCTGGCCCCCACCAAGGGTCAGGTTCAAGGTGGGGAAGTGGAGGCTCCTCCATCATCTCCTTCACCTTGTATGACACTACCACCACCACCAACCCCACCGCCATGAACCGTGACCATGACATCTGCAAATGAAACCAAGATTTGGATGCTGCTACCTTGGGTCAAGCATAGTTCATGGCTCAGTGGTAACACCTTTGGCTCTAATAATATCTTTATTTACTACAAGTACATGTACAAGGTATACAGACTATAGCTGACATCAATGACATATAGAAAGCCGCTGGAAGACAAATCCAATTCCCTAGATCAAGAGCCCCTCACCAGCGTCTAGGAACCTCCCTTGAGGGGAAGAGAATGCATCGTGCATGAAAAATGTATAGTTTTCCACATATACTGTGTTAGTTTTATTAATGAAAGAAGTTTTTGTAAAATATCTTTGATCACAACAGTCACGGTGCTTTACTAGGTTACTTTAAATTAAATCAATATATTGTACTTTTTACCTGTCTATAATGTGTGCGCCTTCAAGACCAGGTAGTTAAAAAAAATTGTTAAGAACACTAAGCCTAAACCAAATTAATTTGTTTACTTGCTTACCTCCTTGCTTAAAAGCTGGTCACTCGTACTTAAGAGAAAAGGTTGAGTTATTCTGGCCTCTGAAGGTCCTGATTGGCTTTTTTTAATGAGTTGGAAAAAATGAAGTACAGCTATTCATGCAATAATGTTGCAACCGATTACCTTCAACCAGGCAACTTGTGAGCGCCTTCAGACGCTCAGACTAATGCCGGTGTATTTTAGGCTATTGGTCCCTTCAAGATAAGAGAATGCCTCTTCAGTTTAGCTTCAAAACTGGTGTTCCTCAGTGGAAGGCTTGAATTAAAATTGGGCTGTGTATATCCCACTTGCCTTTTTTTTTTTTTACAAAATATGGATATTAGTTTCGATATAATTAGTGAATTCCTCTTCCGATTTCTGTCAAATCTGCATTGGCAATATTTGTCTGCATTACAAATTTATGCAACACTGCTCTATTACAATCACGTGCCTTAAGGTATAGAAGACTGGGGTTATGCAGTATGGGGATACCCGAAATGCTCTGCATAACCAGGGGCTTTATAGTATGTCACTGATGTCAGCTATGGTCTGTATAAGTTGTATCATGTACTGGTAGAAACAATGATTATTATTTCTCGGATCACACTGCGGCCGAAATATGTCTAAATAGATAAGACGACTGACTTGTGACGACCTACCAGATTCTAAGTCACGGAGTCAACAATATGCTTCCTCTATAACCTTACTCAAAGTTGTTCAACATAACTGTAGTTCCATATACCTTTGATGAATGAACTGAAAGTTAGATAAGCAAGCCAGACAGGTAGTGGAGAGAACGGTGTAATGAACCTGCGTCCACCGCGTCCCAGCACCAAATAAAATATTATCCGCCTCATTGGATGTGTCCAGTAACATCTGGCACTCCTAGAGCCATAAGGGTGATTGAGCTATATAGTGCAATATAACTTTACCTTTTAAAGGTGTATGAACTAGTACCGAACTTGCACACGAAAATCACTCATAATGAAAGCAAAAGACTCGGCAGACGATGCAACATCCCCCCAATGAAAAGCAGGGTTGTCACTAGCACGTTAAGAGACAATACAATAAGTGTCAGGGGCCCGAGACTGTTCAACTGCCTCCCAGCATACATAACGGGAATTACCAATAGACCCCTGGCTGTCTTCAAGCAGGCACTGGACAAGCACCTAAAGTCGGTACCTGACCAGCCGGGCTGTGGCTCGTACGTTGGATTGCGTGCAGCCAGCAGTAACAGCCTGGTTGATCAGGCTCTGATCCACCAGGCCTGGTCACAGACCGGGCCGCGGGGGCGTTGACCCCCGGAACTCTCTCCAGGTAAACTCAAGGTAGACCGGTAAGCCAGCCGAAGGCCTCGGTCAGATGACCAAAAGCTATAGCTGTGAGTCATCATATGACTAAGACCTGCGTCAGGAAATACTTGTCCTGTTTCCTGATGAACCTTACCTAACCTAACCTGTGTGTGCATTCTCAGTGCAACCTCGACCTTACTGCTCTCTTCACAGTTGCCTTGACAGCTACATTATTGATCAATGGTAATCTGTACACCTCTCCTCAAAGGTGTTGCTTTAATAACTTTAATTGGTCTGTTGCTCGTGACCATGATAACGATCATTTTCCTTGTCACATTCTGAAACCGATCGCCTCATCACTCCTGTTCAGAGTTTGAATGGGCAGATTGGGAATTTTATTCATGCTAGTTTACTAATTTGCTGTAAAAGTTATTTGGCTGATGTGCACCTCACGCAATATGCTCGGTATTATGCTCACCCTGAGGTCCTTCTCCCCGAGTGAGGTTTGTATAATTTGCCATAAGGTGGTAGCTGCAGTGATGTACAACCCGCACAGAACTGCAGGAGGCGAAGAGAGCAGCAGAGCAATGGTAAACACATAGCCGAGGTGACCAGAAGAGCTCATATGGGTAGAGCAGTTACTAGTTATGGGTGATTTCAATCACAAGGAGATTGACTGGGAAAACCTGGAGCCCCATGAGGGTCCCGAAATATGGAGAGCCAAGATGGTGGATGTGGTACTGGAAAACCTCGATGCGTCAACATGTTAGAGACACTGCCAAAGGGGGAGAGAGAGAGAGAGAAGAGAGAGAGAGAGAGAGAGAGAGAGAGAGAGAGAGAGAGAGAGAGAGAGAGAGAGAGAGAGAGAGAGAGAAATGATTAGCAAGACTGACCTAGTATTAGTTTTAGTAGTTCGGGCATCGAGGATATCACGTTGAGCTACAAGTGGAGAGGGTAGCACGAATAGGACGGAAAAATCCAAACTACAGAAGGGGTGGACTACACAGGAATGAGGAACTTCAGGGAGTTGTCGGGGAAAAAAATTGTAGCTCTTTTGTTTACCGTCCGATTTCCTCCAGTTTTGGTGCACAAGACAAAGTGTTTTCACACCGTGTAAAATATATTTGTCAAAAATATACCTCAAACAACAACTGAGAAAAGACTGAAAAAGGAATGATTTACAGAAAATGCCCTTTGGCAGGAAGGTAGTCCTACATGGGACGACGTAAGGTTGTTTGGACACTTGATGCCGAGAGAACAATGCTAATACTAATTTTCCGCGAGACCTTGCCTCTAAATAACTTCTTTATTTCAAAAAAAAAAAAAAAATAAAGTTTGTTAGTTCTTGGAATGTTGAAAAAAATCTGCCCTTTACTCCCACATAAATCCCAAAGTATTTGGAATATTTCCAAAATTCTCTCTGCATTAATTAGAGAAATCATTATTTTACCATTTCTGTGAATGTTATTCCACTTAAGTAATAAAGGCGTACCTTAGCGAAATAAGTGAATAAACTACTTCCGAGATATTGGCCTGAAGCGCCGGCCGGCCCATCCCCCCCGTCTCGAAAAAAAAAAAAAAAATCGCGAAAATGGCGTTTGTGTATTTCTTAGTAAACTGATGTTCTAGTGCAGTTATCCTCTTCAAAACACCGTTTTCTCTTACTCAGAGACCAAAGAATACGACATGAGAGGATTCACTCATTTATATCGAAATAATCCCGATTTTCTCGCGCCATATTATGGATTATTTTATTCAGTCTAGAGTATATAACATGTTTGTATGTTATTTATAGTGTTTATTACGATCATATTAGATAAATTCTGATAAATAAATAAGCTGATATAAGCGTAATAATGAAGTGATTTCTCCTGGCACTCTGGAGCTGGAACACTGCCGAGTGTTCCCAGATGGTGCCTGGTTGTCTCTAAGTGTACGGATAAGCTCCGCCTACTGTTTTATGATGCCAAATAGTCAATTATATTATATTAGAAAGAATAATGCAAGAAAAAACGATAAAAAACAAGGAAAAAATTCCAAAATATATATAGGCTGTGAGCAGACGCGCTACCCATATCACGTCACCATACCTGATATAAATGACTATAATTTCTTGTAGAAACGTCGTAGATTTGGGCCCAAATTGGCAAGTACTGCTGCAACAACATGCAAGGAACCTATAGTGACATAAAAAACTGACGGTGACGACAACGAAATGGACTAAATATGACAAAAGAGGGACCGGCATTCAAGTACCAGACCTGCTGCCAGACGTGAACCAGACATGAGACGTTTTCCACTACAATGAAATAACTGACCTCCATATCAACTGCACCAGTGTTTAACGGGAAGACAACATGGCAGAAAACCTGATCAACTAAATCTCCAAGGAAATGACAGGTCTGTAGGACTTTTTTCTTCAGTGCCAAACGAAGGAAAGATTTCAGCATTTAAACATGGCTGACCGGCATCCAAACAGTCGCTACTGCCAGACGTACAACTAGCGAAGTGAAATTCTCATCTTTACTGACGTTCATCTGTTGACAGTAGCATCATATCTGTACCACCATCATATCACCTGTACCAGTGCTAACGAGAGGGAAACACAGGAGACATCGTCAAATCAACAGTACAAAACTCCAAGGTTATAGGACGGTTATCCCTCAGTGCCAGTCGTGAGAAAGAAGTGAATAGTTAAACAGTCAAGGTTAATGTTTTAGTAGCTGACTATATTCAGCTGACCAGTGTACAGTGAGAGAATCATAGCAGAAAACGCCAAATATATCTATACACTTAAGGAAAGTCAGGTTGTAGGTGGCGTTACTCCCCTCAGTGTTTTAAAAATGGTTGAGTCAGCAGAACAGGTCAGGAGACAACAACACCACACAACCCCCGATAAATGGAATTGAGGGGGATTTGGAAGGATAAAACCATGGATTAAACCTTTCTGATCTACCAGAATGGAAAGGAGTTAGAAGTTAATTGGGGAAGCCAGACTGTGAAGTGAGATGGGAAGCAGAGTGTGTAATAAGGGGTTAACTGTAAGGGGTTTGTGAAGTTAAGGGAAAAGTGAGCAGTGAAGAGGGTTTTGAAGAGGAAATTTACTAGTAATTCAGTGGTGATTGCTAAAGCAGATACTAAGTGTACTAGGGACTGGAAAAGAGAAATAAATATTATTGTATATGAGTAAAAGAGCGAAGAGTGAAAATGGCAGGCATTAGGGGGGTACAGGCTGCCATAATTATATTTATCTTTCTTCTTCAATTCCATGAAGAAAGAAATCAGTCATGGGGGCTGGAAAAGGTGAATGGAGTAACAGCGCCCTGGACAGTAAAAGCCCAACAGTTGCCATCCTACCAGAAAAGTAAATGTCACTATCTCCGCAAGGTATGGCAACACCGCATACCCAAACAAAAACAATGGCACACAGCTCTTATTGTAGCGCTCTTAAGTGGTGATATCCAAATTAATCCAGGACCTCAAACTATTGTGCAGAGGCAAAACAGACAGCCACAAAATTTGATTAACACAAGCCTATCCGATGTTATCCTGACGCCAAATGACTTCGAACAGGCGATAAATGACATGCCCATGCACTCTGCCCCAGGGCCAGACTCATGGAACTCTGTGTTCATCAAGAACTGCAAGAAGCCCCTATCACGAGCCTTTTCCATCCTATGGAGAGGGAGCATGGACACGGGGGTCGTCCCACAGTTACTAAAAACAACAGACATAGCCCCACTCCACAAAGGGGGCAGTAAAGCAACAGCAAAGAACTACAGACCAATAGCACTAACATCCCATATCATAAAAATCTTTGAAAGGGTCCTAAAAGCAAGATCACCACGCATCAGAAACCCATCAGTTACACAACCCAGGCAACATGGGTTTTAGAACAGGTCGCTCCTGTCTGTCTCAACTATTGGACCACTACGACAAGGTCCTAAATGCACTAGAAGACAAAAAAGAATGCAGATGTAATATATACAGACTTTGCAAAAGCCTTCGACAAGTGTGACCATGGCGTAATAGCGCACAAAATGCGTGCTATAGGAATAACAGGAAAAGTCGGTCGATGGATCTATAATTTCTCTCACTAACAGAACACAGAGAGTAGTCGTCAACAGAGTAAAGTCCGAGGCAGCTACGGTGAAAAGCTCTGTTCCACAAGGCACAGTACTCGCTCCCATCTTGTTCCTCACCTTATATCCGACATAGACAAGGATGTCAGCCACAGCACCGTGTCCTTCCTTTGCAGATGACACCCGAATCTGCATGACAGTGTCTTCCATTGCAGACACTGCAAAGCTCCAGGCAGACATCAACCAAAATCTTTCAGTGGGCTGCAGAAAACAATATGAAGTTCAACGATGAAAATTTCAATTACTCAGATATGGTAAAACATGAGGAAATTAAATCTTCATCAGAGTACAAAACAAATCTGGCCACAAAATAGAGCGAAACACCAACGTCAAAGACCTGGGAGTGATCATGTCGGAGGATCTCACATTCAAGGACCATAACATTGTATCAATCGCATCTGCTAGAAAAATGACAGGATGGATAATGAGAACCTTCAAACTAGGAGGCCAAGCCCATGATGACACTCTTCAGGTCACTTGTTCTATCTAGGCTGGAATATTGCTGCACACTAACAGCACCTTTCAAGGCAGGTGAAATTGGCCGACCTAGAAAATGTACAGAGAACTTTCACGGCGCGCATAACGGAGATAAAACACCTCAATTATTGGGAGCGCTTGAGGTTTCCTAAACCTGTATTCCCTGGAACGCAGGAGGGAGAGATACATGATTATATACACCTGGAAAATCCTAGAGGGACTAGTACCGAACTTGCACACGAAAATCACCCACTACGAAAGCAAAAGACTTGGCAGACGATGCAACCATCCCCCCAATTGAAAAGCAGGGGTGTCACTAGCACGTTTAAGAGACCATACAATAAGTGTCAGGGGCCCGAGACTGTTCAACTGCCTCCCAGCACACATAAGGGGGATTACCAACAGACCCCTGGCAGTCTTCAAGCTGGCACTGGACAAGCACCTAAAGTCAGTTCCGGATCAGCCGGGCTGTGGCTCGTATGTTGGTTTGCGTGCAGCCAGCAGCAACAGCCTGGTTGATCAGGCTCTGATCCACCAGGAGGCCTGGTCTCAGACCGGGCCGCGGGGGCGTTGACCCCCGGAACTCTCTCCAGGTAACTCTCCAGGGAAACGATAAATGACGGTGATAATGACGGTCTAGTACTAGGAATAAAACCCTTAACTCCATATGTAAGCTAAAAGGGTCAATGTGAGACAATACGCCATTTTATCCAAAACTACCAAACAATGCATAACGTACTAAAGTAAGCATAAAAACAGAAAAGGACCTTAAAAAATGTGTAAGGGGGGGGTGCAGAGGAGTATGTACAATTAAAAAAAGGGCCAGAATTCTTTTTGTGTAACAAAGCATTTTGGCACATTCCCTTTAGCAGTGAACAAAAAGTAAGTAAGTAATAAGTAATTTTTATTCAGTTAACAATACAGTTACATAGAATTACAACTAGCCAATGTGTAGAGAACCGGGATAACACAAAAAAGTCAGAGTGACTTTTTCCAAATGACCCATTCCATATTTTGATGATTATGATTTTTTTTAAAAACAGGTCACTTTATTCATGTCAATGCAAAATACTTCTTTCCCAAATTGGCAGAATTAGGGCTGTAACAAAATTAGGGGGCAGTTATAACCACTCGAATCTTGGTTTATACGGTGACTGACGACGAGGTCAAAAAATAGATGTTACAATATAAAACCTAGATTAGAACAAAAGGTGGTGGAGTATGTGCCTACATTAGAATTGAGATACTTACAACCCTAAGACTGATTTTAAATAACAACAAACCTGAAGATAGCAATGGTTTGAAGTTCTGCTTGCCTAAGACCCAAACCCAATCTTAGTAGGAACTAGTTTACCGCCCTCCTACCAGGACCAGTTTCATTAGAAGACTTTTCCCAGAGTCTTGTCCGGAGTTGAAAACAATTGCGAGACAAAAAATACTTGGCGACTTCAATTCTGCTTTTTTTTCCAGCAGCAAAACACGGGCTATGCAAAAGGCATAAAGCAATTCTAGGATTAAATAGTTTACACTCAACTAATTTCAATACACCAACCCGAACACACAGTTCTCACCACCCTAAATGACCCCATACTTTTGTAACCTTCTGAAGAACATTAGTCAGTCAGTGCGTCATACCACAGTACTTAGTGATCATTACATCCATTTACTGCACAAGGAAAATCACTAGGGAAGAATAGGCCAACACAGGCCAATAAAAAAGGGTCAACTAGAAACTACAGTAAAGAACACTGTTAAATAGGCTACACAATTGTGACTGGACAGAGAGAACAAGTTGCACGAACGTAAACGATGCCTGGGAAAAAATCAAAACATGTTCACTACCATCCCTTGATAACATGCACCAGTTAAAGAGGTTAGGATTAAACGAAGAACGAACCCGGATGAATACTGAGATATTAGATAATATAAATTCAGAGCCCAGCTGCTAAAAAGATATAAGCAAACAGACAGGATATTGCAGCACAAAAAATGAAAATTCCAAAGGTGAGGAAATCAGAGTACAAGACTTAAAAAAGGAGCAAATGCAAAGCACTACGCTCAAAAATTGAAGAGTATATAGCATACCCCAAAACTCGGCAACCACAAAAACGTTGGGGGGCATAGCATAACCAGTAGATAGGTCCTAACATACGTACTTCACTAACGATAAAGAGGTATGCTACGAACATCTAAGTTGGCAAATTGCTTAATTCCCTCTACACATCTGTTGTCATCAACACTAGATAAGTAAACTATACCAGTCTTGCATTCAAATACCCCTTAAACACAGACTCTGATAAGTTTCTAACATACTATTATCCAAAAAAGGGTAACCCCAAACAGTTGTCAACTAGTAAGTGGGTAAATCTCAATTGACTTTATTCAAAAAGAACTAAGCAGGTTACACCCAACATTGAGCACAGGCCCTGAGAACATCCCGTCTAAGTTCCTAAAAGAATGGTGGCATCTGAAACTGTCAATCCCTATTGCTCACATTAATAAAATCCTATCAAATCACAACACTCAATACCGACCGGAAGGGGTTCAAGGAGGCCAGAGTTATACTCCTAGCTTCAAGAAAAAATATAGGTCTGATGTAAGCAACTATATGCCTGTTAGTATCTCAGTATAATATCTACAATTCTAAGAGAGGGGCGGTGTATTCTCAAGTAGTTAAGTACCTTCTTTGACAACCACAATTCTCCATGAGCTATCAATACGGGCTTTAGAAGATCCTACTCACCGACATCCTCCCTTAATTAATCAGATGGATGACACTGAAACTGAAATGTCAAAGAGGGAACCTCAAGGTCATGGTACCTTAGACCTGCAAAGCCTTCGATACGTCAACCACATATATTATGAATAAACTTTCAAGCTATCGGTATAGGGATCTGTAGACTGGTTTAAGTCCTACCTTAGCAACAGGATACAAATAGTCAAAATCAACAAAACGAGAACTCGAACCCCAGCCGATAAATGTGGATTCCCTAGTTATTATTCTGGGTCCCTAATATACTTACTGTTATGTCAATGAAAGCCACTATCAGTGTCAAGTGAACAAAACTCCTACTGTAATCAGATGACAGTGCTGCTGTTTAGTGACGATGTAAAAGACGCCCACAAGATATTGCAAATATTTTAACACTGAACTGGAGTCTTGCAGCAAATGGTTAGTAGACAAACAAACTAGACAATACAACCTAAGGGAAAACTGAAGCCATGTCACTATTTCACTAAACATAAACTAGAATGGGAAAATAATTTAATGTTCAATGTAATGGGGAACCCCATCACCTTTGGTTTTCATCAGTAAAATATTTGGGAATCCCCCTTTTACCCCTGCATGTCAGTAGACATTGATAATGGAACAGTGTAGTAAAGAAAGCGAATGCCAGACTGAAGTTCCCTGTATAGACAAGCTACAGTTGTCTGATCCTACCTACTGAGGCCTTTCGCAAGGACCCTATGTACCTAGCCCTTATACGCAAAGCCATATGGATTACGGCTTTTAACGCTTTGCCTTCTTGAGTACAACTGCCTTGACAAAAAAAACTGCAAAGATAGACATGACAAAACACCCAGAACAAAATCCGGTAATGATTCATCCTGGGGCTGGGACAAAGAGACAAACATGTAAGGCCAGGATAATTACAGCAGTAGGATATGCTGAAATGTTGAAGCAGCGTAAAACATAACTGAAATCTAAATCATGTATATAAAATTGCTACGCTAAAACCAATGTCCCAAAATATCTTTCTTTCAAATTAGTCAAGGTTAGGGAACGCAGCAATCAAGTACTAGGGGGGAGAGAAGGCACAACTGAAGTACCCACATCAGTGGTCCAGGCCTTCAAACACCTTTTTAAAGTAACGCAATAAAGGAATGGAACAGACTTGCCTGCACATGTCAAAAGCACCTTAGCCATAAGCATGAACCAGTTTCAAGAAGAGTGCCAAAAAGTGTTCTGATGAATGTAGCTAACAGAAAGGAGGAGGCGTGAATGATTTTTCTATTTTTAGCTAACATACATTAAATCTATACCTATTCCTAGTATGACCCTCGTATTGTAGATATCCATATGACCTTCGTGTAGTGATAGTCTCTTTAGTATGATAAATAGAGAATTATCTTCATTGTAAATAATAAGAAAATATTAAAACCTATATATTATCATCTAATAAGGAAAAAGGACCCCTATGGAAATAAGTCACTCTGTCTTGCTTTTTATGGGTTATCCCAGGTTTCTCTACACATAACTCCCCTCAAGGAAGGTTCCTTGAAAGAAGATTGAACACTTATGCAGCCTATGGGAATCTTTATTCAGGAAACGATTCGCCACACAGTGGCTACAGTCATCAGTCCAATACCAAGTAGGAAGGCGTTAAGAGAGGATGAGAATGAGGAAATCATTCCCCCTCAACCTGGAGTCCGATGGTGTCCAGTCCCTCAATCTGGTAAATGTAACAGCATAGGGCCGTAGACAGTGGCTTATATAAACTGAAGTTCGGTGACGTGAAGCAGATGGAGGCGGGTCATAGTGGTGTACACCACTAGTCGGTTTTTTCAAACCATTCATCACACAAGGTTTACCTTGATGTCTTGGTGAGGGGCTCTTGATTTAGGGAATAGATCTGTGCTCCAGTTCCCCCGAATTAAGCTGCATGCCTTCCCACATCGATATCCCCCCCCCATGAGGCGCTGTATAAATCCTCCGGGTGTAGCAATTTTCACCCCTTGATTTATAATAATAAAGACACATATGCTTGCATGTATGATAATTCTATGTAACTGTATTTGTGTATACCTGAATAAACTTACTTACTTACTTACTTACAGGGTATTACCCGAATTATTACCTGAAAGTAATTTGGGTGAGGTAAGTGGGACTTAAATCAACAAGTAGGTCACTTGAAAACTGGGGGCAACTTCCATTTGTTCATAATTGCAGTATAGTTTATTTGGACATGATATATAGTGGTACATAGAATTATAGTAGTTGGGTGAACATGCCAAAAGCCCCTTGTATGCAGAGCATTGTGGGTAGGCTTAAAATTAACTTAAAATTAACAAGCAATGAAAGATTCACTGGTAAAAATTACCGTAAACAATTTATAGTATGAAGTACAATTGAGTATTGAAACAATGAAATTTGAACATTTCGATATTGAAGCATTATACTTGTATCAAAATTGTCGCATAACATATGTATAAACAAACAAGATGGTCAGGTTTACTGTATGTTGTCTTGAAGGTTTGATTTAAGTAAATTGGGAGAATTATTTGGGTAAATATTGAGTGTTTGAATATTTCGTCCTGCGGCGAGGAAGAGGTTTTTTAGAAGAGTCATAAATTGATTTTCTCAGTCCGGTACTCTTTAGTAAAATGTTCTGGTAAGAATTCCAGATTTTAGGGCCCTTTTAGTGCAGAGAGTTTTACAGTGTGATATGGACAACAGGGTACGATAAAAAGATTCACTAGTGAGACTTGTGATGCTCCACTTCCTCAACATCACAAAAACTAGACCTACACATTAAATTTAATATTTATAATTATTAAAAATAGTTACTCAGGTAATTAAAAGTTATGGTGGACTGTAATGATTAGGAAATTGCTGGGTACACCACATTAAAATTTCTTATTAAACACTTACCATTTAAGTACTGGAAGACAAATGCTGATGGAAGACACCACTAAACTATTACCACTAAAAGCTAGGATTTACAATGGACAATGCAAAAAATAAAACAACTGCTGTGAACATTATGGGTAAGCATCACTTAGCTAAGGGTAGGGTAGTTCCGAAGGATTCACTGAAGTCCCAATTTTTCCATCTGCACACAATTCTCAAGGTCATGTAAATTTCCTCACCCAATCCTTCACCAGGGGACATTAACACGGGTGTTCTAAATTATAAATTGGGTCAAAACCAAACTTTGGCTCAGAAGGAACGCTGGATTATAGTAAATTTTCCCACGAAAAGACCAGTGTTTCACACATTACAAAATGGCGTTTCCTCCCCATGTCACATTGCAGTTTTTTCCTACACCCCCCTGCTCGAAAATACCCGAAAAGGATCATATCAGCACATCACATTTTTTAATACACCATATTGTATTATTCAAATACTAACACCCATGCTGAATTTAGGAAAATCCAAAATTTCCACAACTGGTGTGGAGTCGCATCCTGGACAAAAACTGACCTAATTGCCTGAACTTCTCTGCAATACCAGCAAGGGACTTTTCTATATAGTAATATGTCATTGGTGTCAGCTATGGTCTGTATACCTTGTACTGGAAGAAATAAAAGATTTAATATTATTTTTTAATTATTATTAAGATAATTACGAACATCTAAAAATGCGTATAATTTTACCCACCTAAAAACAACTTATACAATAATAATAACAGGGCAAACAGAACACTAGGTGGCACTGCTAGGCCTTTCGTGTGCGCAATCAGACATCATCAGGAGTTGCAATGTTGTTTTAAAGTGAAGGAAGTCCAGGTCGAATAATTCAGGGAAGATCTGGAGAGACATAGAGGTGCGAGTGAGTGAGAGTGGTGTGTTTTTTTCCCCTGAACAACTATCAGGATTTTAAAACACGACAGGCCTAGAGCTATTATTCAACTTCCCCTTCCCCCGTGGTTGTTCCAATAACTTTTAATAGGAGAGAGGAAGTGGACCCACCTCAGCTGTCCAGTGGCCCTTAAAGCCACCCAACAACAAGCAGCAGCAGCACAGCATAAAGTGAAACTTGAAGAGTGGAAATCAGTGATCAGCAGAAGAAACTTAGCATAAAACTATACTGCTGCTGGAGGAAGAGGAAAACATTATTGATGAACACTCTAAGAAGAAGCCATCATTTGCCCAGGTGATAACTATCACAATAAAGAAAACCTCCAGTTTTAAGAGTTGTTTTCACAGGGATATCCTAAACTGACAGTTACTATGTATAATAAATGGTAATTTACATGGCGTTACTATTTTATAATTTTGATAATCAACTAATTAAACAGATCTTTCCTAGGGGTTATTCGAGTAATTGAAACTTGTTACCATGTAAAACAAGTGTAGTATATAAAAAAAAAAAAAAACTTTTTTTTAAATATACCTAGTTAAACTTAATCTAATATAATTACAGTATTTCAGAGCTGACCTATTTAGGTTATCCCTGGAGGGAATTTGCATATATTTATTTATAGTTGTACTTAATGTCTACCTGTACTTAATATAAATAATAATAATAATAAATAATAATAATAATAATAATAAATAATAATAAATAAGTAATAATATCTTTATTTCAACAGTACATAAAACAACTTATACAGACCATAAAGTTGACATCATTTGACATACTATAATCGAAATCCCTTGTTATGCAGAGCAATTTCGAGCAAGTAGGTCAGTTTTTGTCCCAAGGATGCGACTCACACACAGTTCCAGCTATTTCTTAAGTGCAACATAACCCCTGTGGGTTTAGCACTTCCCTGGATTTTAATCACAAAGTCTTTGTAAGAATAAACCACAGGTCCCTAACTCTTAAGGAATGTATTTTCTGTTACCCAGCATGGTGTGCAATATGATGGCTGATGGAGATCCTCACAACGAAGCACTGAACGCAGCTGCAACCACCCTAGACCTACAACCTGGTTGCTTTGCTATGGACCTCTATTACCATTCCCATGAGTAAAGTTCGTTTCCTTCTAATCATAATTCAACTTAAAGAATTATTGTCTATCTTCTTTGTACTATTTTTAATGCCTAAATTTTATGTCTGTATACTCTACTTCGACAGCCTGTCAAGGTTCTAAGGAATCTGTGAGCATAGCATTAGTCTCCCAAAATGCACTGCATACTAGTGGCTGTCTCTGTTCTTAATAAATTTTAATTAACATTTAATAAACTACATTTTTTATACATACAGAAAGAAATTGTTTGGTTCTTCTTTTCTATCTTTGTTGGGTATATGAGGGCCATGGCACATAAGCAGTATCGAGCCCAATTTTCTCGTGGTAAGTGAGGAAAAATTGATGCTCAAGGTGGGCCACTGAGAGAAAAGGAACAAAAGTTCCTTTGTAAATAGAGATAGAAACTTGAATGTTTCCAAATAGATGGGGACGGTCCGTTGAACCCCCTTCACAAAGACCCAGCAGAGCGGGACGCGCCCAGCGGCTCCCCAACCTGATTCAGGTAACCAGGACAAAAACCCCACCATAGAACCAATAAAGAATTTTCCGCAGAGCGAAAAAATAGGAGGTGGCCTAAAAGTAAGCCGATGAACAGATGCCCATCACCGGAAAGATGCCCGCGGGCAAAATAGATGAGGACAAGCATCCCAGAGAGACCGGGGAAATTTTTGTCATTGATTAACGGAAGGATTGCACAGACAAATAGTAGGTTGCCAGGACGAGCACCAGACAAGCCTGGCCCAGGGCCTGGGCTTTTTCCCGAGAGTAGTAAGTTCTATAACTCATCAAAGGTATAGAAATATAGTACACACAGTGGTTTTTAGTTCATATCCCCTTTTCACTTGTTGCAATCTTTTATTGGGAATTACTCTATCTTTAAAAACTGTTAAAACACTATTTCTTTTATTGGGATTACTCAAATCTTCTACTGTAAAAACACTTTAAGAGCCGTTGGTAAAAAGTTAACAATACCAAACATTTCAGACAGACTTAGCCTAGTAATTATGAATAACTACATACTTAATATTAGCTAATAGAGGCTTTCATTAAGAATTCATAGTAGTTTAGTGGTTTTAGATTATAATGGATATTATATTACAACACCAGTAGATTAGACTGATAATATGTGGTATTATAAATTACAATGATGAAGATAACAGTTTAGTAAACCGTGTTGTAAGATACACTTGCATATTATATTCAGTTGTATCTTAATGATAAAAATCTTGAAATTGATGCAATGCCTAATTTTAATTAATATCAAAATTCAAATGGTGCTTGTCACAGTGTTTTCAATATACAGTTACTAAAAACAACAGACATAGCCCCACTCCACAAAGGGGGCAGTAAAGCAACAGCAAAGAACTACAGACCCATAGCACTAAACAAACCCATATCATAAAAATTCTTTGAAAGGAGTCCTAAGAATCAAGATCACCACACCATCTAGAAACCATCAGTTACACAAACCCAGGGCAACATGGGTTTAGAACAGGTACGATCCTGTCCCTGTCTCAACTACTGGATCCCTACGCGACAAGGTCCAAATGTCAGCTAGGAAACAAACATGGGAATGCAGATTTAATATATACAGACTTTTGCAAAAGCCTTCGACAAGTGTGACCATAGGCGTTTAAATAGCGCACAAAATGCGCGCTACAGGAATAACAATGAAAGCGTTTGTCCGATGATCTATATTTTCCTCACTAACAGAACACAAGAGAGTAGTCGTCAACATAGTAAAGTCGAGCAAGTCTACGGTGAAAAGCTCTGTTTCCACAAGGCACAGTACTAGCTCCCATCTTGTTTCCCTCAATCCTCATATCCGACATAGACAAGGATGACAGCCACATCAACCGTGTCTTCCTTTGCAGATGACACCCGAATCTGCATGACAGTGTCTTCCATTGCAGACACTGCAAGGCTCCAGGCGGACATCAACCAAATCTTCAGTGGGCTGCAGAAAACAATATGAAGTTCAACGATGAGAAATTTCAATTACTCAGATATGGTAAACATGGGGAAATTAAATCTTCATCAGAGTACAAAACAAAATTCTGGCCACAAAATAGAGCGAAAACACCAACGTCAAAGACCTGGGAGTGATTATGTCGGAGGATCTCACCTTCAGGACCATAACATTGTATCAATCGCATCTGCTAGAAAAATGACAGGATGGATAATGAGAACCTTCAAAACTAGGGAGGCCAAGCCCATGATGACACTCTTTCAGGTCACTTGTTCTATCTAGGCTGGAATATTGCTGCACTCTAACAGCACCTTTCAAGGCAGGTGAAATTGCCGACCTAGAAAATGTACAGAGAACTTTCACGGCGCGCATAACGGAGATAAAACACCTCAATTACTGGGAGCGCTTGAGGTTTCTAAAACCTGTATTCCCTGGAACGCAGGAGGGAGAGATACATGATTATATACACCTGGAAAATCCTAGAGGGACTAGTACCGAACTTGCACACGAAAATCACTCACTACGAAAGCAAAAGACTTGGCAGACGATGCACCATCCCCCCAATGAAAAGCAGGGGTGTCACTAGCACGTTAAGAGACCATACAATAAGTGTCAGGGGACCGAGACTGTTCAACTGCCTCCCAGCACACATAAGGGGGATTACCAACAGACCCCTGGCAGTCTTCAAGCTGGCACTGGACAAGCACCTAAAGTCAGTTCCTGATCAGCCGGGCTGTGGCTCGTACGTTGGTTTGCGTGCAGCCAGCAGCAACAGCCTGGTTGATCAGGCGCTGATCCACCAGGAGGCCTGGTCACAGACCGGGCCGCGGGGGCGTTGACCCCCGAAACTCTCTCCAGGTAAACTCCAGGTACATTGGTACCTTGACTTACGAGTGCCCCAACTTATGAGTTTTCTGAGTTATGAGCCATTGCTCAGTCGATTTTTTGCTTTGAGTTGTAAGCCAAAATCCGAGTTACGAGCGAGCTTCAGATACACTGCCACTAATTGGAGGTGTATCTGAAGTCAAATCCAACTTTGTACCCAGAGGAATGTCAGGTACTTTGTCCCATCCCACATGCTCTTCCAAGACATAACTGCAAGGATAATTCTCCTACATTAATCCCAGATTGTAGTGAGGCACCTTGTCCCTTGTTTGGTTCTCGTATAAATCCGGGGAAGAGGTAAACTCCATCTCAACACTTGGAGTTTTTCCAGAAACATTAATGTGGGCAGAGTACTGATAGTTGTGGGTGATGAGTAGTGATATTGGTGGGTGGAGTAGTGAAGGTGGTGGGTGGAGTAGTGATGGTGGTGGGTGGAGTAGTGATGGTGGTGGGTGGAGTAGTGATGGTAGTGGGTGAAGTAGTGATGGTGGTGGGTGTAGTGATAGTGGTGGGTGGAGTAGTGAGGGTGGTGGGTGTAGTAGAGATGGTGGTGGGTGTAGTAGAGATGGTGGTGGGTGTAGTAGAGATGGTGGTGGGTGTAGTAGAGATGGTGGTGGGTGGAGTAGTGAGGGTGGTGGGTGTAGTAGAGATGGTGGTGGGTGTTAGTAGAGATGGTGGTGGGTGTAGTAGAGATGGTGGTGGGTGGAGTAGTGAGGGTGGTGGGTGTAGTAGAGATGGTGGTGGGTGTAGTAGAGATGGTGGTGGGTGGAGTAGTGAGGGCAGTGGGTGTAGTAGAGATGGTGGTGGGTGTAGTAGAGATGGTGGTGGGTGTAGTAGAGATGGTGGTGGGTGGAGTAGTGAGGGTGGTGGGTGTAGTAGAGATGGTGGTGGGTGGAGTAGTGAGGGTGGTGGGTGTAGTAGAGATGGTGGTGGGTGTAGTAGAGATGGTGGTGGGTGGAGTAGTGAGGGGTGGTGGGTGTAGTAGAGATGGTGGTGGGTGTAGTAGAGATGGTGGTGGGTGGAGTAGTGAAGTGGGCAGTGGGTGTAGTAGAGATGGTGGTGGGTGGAGTAGAGATGGTGGTGGGTGTAGTAGAGATGGTGGTGGGTGTAGTAGAGAATGTTGGTGGGTGGAGTAGTGAGGGCAGTGGGTGTAGTAGAGATGGTGGTGGGTGGAGTAGTGAAGGTGGTGGGTGGAGTAGTGAAGGTGGTGGGTGGAGTAGTGAAGGTGGTGTGTGGAGTAGTGAAGGTGGTGGGTGTAGTAGAGATGGTGGTGGGTGGAGTAGTGAAGGTGGTGGGTGGAGTAGTGAAGGTGGTGGGTGGAGTAGTGAAGGTGGTGGGTGGAGTAATGAAGGTGGTAGGTGGAGTAGTGAAGGTGGTGGGTGGAGTAGTGAAGGTGGTGGGTGGAGTAGTGAAGGTGGTAGGTGGAGTAGTGAAGGTGGTGGGTGGAGTAGTGAAGGTGGTGGGTGGAGTAGTGAGGTGGGTAGGTGGAGTAGTGAAGGTGGTGGGTGGAGTAGTGAAGGTGGTGGGTGGGGTGTTCAATATTTCTTATTTATAAATACATTTTTCTTATTTAAAACCAGTAACAAAAAAATTGGGGTGGTTTTTTGGGGGGCTGGAAAGGATTAATGGCATTTCAATTGATTTCAGTGAGGAAAATTGTTTTGATATACGAACGAGCAAATTGAGTTACGAGCTCGGTCACAGAATGAATTAAACTCATAAGTCAAGGTACCACTGTATTTTGAATGGTGCTTTGTCACAGTGTTTTGAAATACAGTGGACCCTCAACCAGCGATATTAATCCGTTCCTGAGAGCTTATCGTTAGTCAAAATAATCGTTAGTCAAGTTAATTTTCCCCATAAGAAATAATGGAAATCAAATTAATCCGTGCAAGACACCCAAAAGTATTGAAAAAAAAAAAATTTTACCACATGAAATATTAATTTTAATATACACAAACTGAAGATTACATGCACAGTTACATGACACTTACCTTTATTGAAGATCTGGTGATGATTGATGGGATGGGAGGAAGGGAGAGCATTATCTTCTTACTGTTTAGAAGGGGAATCCCCTTCCATTAGCACTTGAGGCAGCAAGTCTTTTTCTGGGGTTACTTCCCTTGTTCTTTTAATGCCACTAGGACCAGCTTGAGAGTCACTGGACTTCTGTCGCACAACATATCTGTCCATAGAGGCCTGTACCTCTCGTTCCTTTATGACTTTCCTAAAGTGGTTCACAATATTGTCAGTGTACAGGTTGCCAACACGGCTTGCAGTAGCTGTGTCAGGGTGATTATCATCCATAATTACTAATAAATAAAGCTTTGCACTTTAAGCCACATTGCACAGATTTCCTTAATCTTAGAAGTAGGCAACTTCTTCAATTTCTCTCTCCCCTCCTCCGAAGCAGTTTCCTCAGGTCTGCCCTCTTGCTGTTCAAGATGATCTAGCAGCTCATCAGTGGTTAGTTCTTCACTGTCCTCCACCACCAACTCTTCCACATCCTCCCCACTAACCTCCAACCCCAAGGACTTCCCCAATGCCACAATGGATTCTTCAACTGGCATAGGATTCTCAGGGTTAGCCTCAAACCCTTCAAAATCCCTTTTGTGTACACATTCTGGTCACAGTTTTTTCCAAGCAGAGTTCAATGTCCTCTTAGTCATTTCCTCCCAAGCCTTACCTATAATGTTTACACAATTGAGGATGGTAAAATGATCTTTCCAAAACTCTCTTAGAGTCAGTTGAGTTTCTGAGGTCACTACAAAGCACCTTTCAAACATAGCTTTTGTCTTTTGTGTACAGTTTCTTGAAGTTGGAAATAACCTGCTGGTCCATGGGCTGCAGGAGAGGAGTGGTATTAGGAGGCAAAAACTTCACCTTAATGAAGCTCTTGTCCCTAGAAAGTCGCTCTGCCACATCTGTAGGATGACCAGGGGCATTGTCTAATACCAGGAGGCACTTAAGGTCTAATTTCTTTTCAATTAGGCAATTTTTCACATCGGGGGCAAATGCATGGTGTAACCAGTCATAGAAAAAGTCCCTAGTGACCCATGTCTTACTGTTTGCCCTCCACAGCACACACAAATTAGCCTTGAGGACATTGTTTTTCCTGAACACTCTGGGGGTTTCAGAGTGATACACCAATAAAGGCTTCACTTTGCAATCACCACTAGCATTGGCACACATCAACAAAGTAAGCCTGTCTTTCATAGGCTTATGTCCTGGGAGTGCCTTTTCCTCCTGAGTAATGTACGTCCTGCTTGGCATTTTCTTCCAGAACAGGCCTGTTTCGTCACAATTAAACACTTGTTCAGGTTTCAGTCCTTCACTGTCTATGTACTCCTTGAAGTCTGCACATAATTTTTCAGCTGATTTGTGGTCCGAACTGGCAGCCTCACCATACCTTATCACACTATGAATGCCACTACGCTTCTTAAATCTCTCAAACCAACCTTTGCTGGCCTTAAATTCACTCACATCACTAGTTGCTGGCATTTTTTTAATTAAATCGTCATGCAACTTCCTAGCCTTTTCACATATGATCGCTTGAGAGATGCTGTCTCCTGCTATCTGTTTCTCGTTTATCCACACCAATAACAGTCTCTCAAACATCTTCGAGTACTTGCGATCTCAGTTTCGAAAACATAGTTGGACCTTTGGCAAGAACAGCTTCCTTGATTGCTGTTTTCTTGCCCACAATAGTAGCGATGGTTGATTGGGGTTTATTATACAACCTGACCAGCTCAGAGATACGCACGCCACTTTCATATTTATCAATGATCTCTTTCTTCATCTCCATAGTAATTCTCACCCTTTTTGCTGTAGGGTTGGCACTAGAAGCTTTCTTGGGGCCCATGGTGACTTATTTTGCAGGTGCAATCACTAAAAAGGCTGTGATAATATGAAATGTTCCAGTTGTATGTTTGGAAGTGACCGCGGTGGCTGGCTGGCTTGTAAACACTGGCACCAAAGGGACAAGTGAGGCGCGCTCAGGCCAAAGTGGACGCGTATGGTACGGAACAAATAGCGCTGGTCGGGTTTTTAAGCGCTAGTCGAGGCAAAATTTTTGCATTTAAATGAATCGCTAGTCAGATTTATTGTTAATCGATGCCATCGCTGGTTGAGGGTCCACTGTATACATGTATTGAATATATTTTGAATATATTACCACTCCATAACCTATATCTAGTTTTAAATAGTGTCTAAGCATTAGTATTAGTCTATCTGAAATGTTCAGGCATGTTAGTGGCTTTCTTTGTGTTTAACAGTACATATTTTATTACATGTAAGTCACACATTGTAGCCTTTGCAAAGAAATAAAATTTGTGTTACAGTGGTACCTTGGGACAAACAGCTCAAAACTCGAACAATTATGAGAGTGTATATATGTAAGTGGTTTTGTAAGTGTATTTTTGGAGGTCTGAAATGGATTAATCTAGTTTACATTATTCCTTATGGGAACAAATTCGTTCGGTATCGGCACTCAAACAGCCTTTTGGAATGAGTTAAGTTCGTATCCCAAGGTAGCACTGTAGCATATTGTATTGTATTAAGTGTTGATCACCAGTTCACATTTCAAAAGCTTTATCCAGTTTAGCTTAACAAATACAATTTTGTGGGAATATATACACATATACACCTACCATCTGACTTACGACCTGCTCGACTTACGACCTGCTCGACTTACAACCTGCTCGACTTACGACCTGCTCGACTTACTACCTGCTCGACTTACGACCTGCTCGACTTATGACCACTTGACTTACGACCTGCTCAACTTACGACCACTCAACTTACGACCTGCTTGACTTACGACCACTCGACTTACGACCTGCTCGACTTACAACCACTCGACTTACGACCTGCTCGACTTACGACCACTCGACTTACGACCTGCTCGACTTACGACCACTTGACGACTTACAACCTGCTCGACTTACGACCACTTGACTTATGACCTGCTCGACATATGACCACTCGACTTATGACCGCTCGACTTACGACCATGTTTTTTATGCCAAATTTCTGGGAAATAAACAACTATTTGTATTGTACACAGTGTTTATCCTAAACCTTACAGTATAAAATACAGTACTAACAGCATAAAAAGTAAAGTAAAATATGAAATACCAAAATAAAGCAATAAAATAAAGTCATTACAAAAGTGTTTTGTTGATATTCAGTAGTAAAGTTCGACTTACGACCATTTCGACTTACGACCGGTTTCTCGGAACCGAACTCGGTCGTAAGTCGGATGGTAGGTGTACTTGCATTACTGTACTGTACATGTTGCAGTTTTGAGAATATCATGTATATAATTTTATTATAGTTAATTTAGATGTCATAAAATGTTGACTATGTTAATACGAAATTGTTCATTACAGGAACGGAGCTTTGTTTGTTTTGTAAATTGCACTCGACGAAATGTTGACATGTTTTGGGTAAATTTTCAAGGAAAACATATAAAACACAAGGTATGGCAAGTTTTCAGTTTTTTAATTTTGTTCTTTTTTAGGTATGTTGTTATCAGTATGTGTCTGTCATAGTTTTATTCTTTATGAATTGTTGCTTTCTATATTTACTAGGAAAGTGTCACCATTAACACTATGAGTCTAGATGGTGTATTTACTGTCACCATTAACACTATTATTCTAGATAGTATATTTACTAGGAAAGTGTCACCATTAATACTATGAGTCTAGATGGTGTATTTACTGTCACCATTAACACTATTATTCTTGATGGTATATTTACTAGGAAAGTGTCACCATTAACACTATTATTCTAGATAGTATATTTACTAGGAAAGTGTCACCATTAACACTATGAGTCTAGATGGTGTATTTACTGTCACCATTAACACTATTATTCTTAATGGTATATTTACTGGGTAAGTGTCACCATTAACACTATTATTCTAGATGGTATATTTACTAGGTAAGTGTCACCATTAACACTATTATTCTAGATGACATATTTACTAGGTAAGTGTCACCATTAACACTTATTTTAGATGGTATATTTACTAGGTGTCACCATTAACACTGTTTTAATGTTTCTAGATGGCATATTTACTAGGTAAATGACACTATTTTATAATTTTAGGTACCTGCTAATATTTTTGCTACATTATTTTAATAACATCTTTGGAATGTTTCTTCACACTGACCTCAAACTTAAATACTTACCTTGGTTCTTACCTTAAAATTTTGTGCTGAAATTAGACAGTGTAGCCACCCACTGGCCATTCTGAAAGTCTAAATCTAAAGGGAGAAGAGATGCTGCACTCACCTTTACTTACATTAGCTACTTAAGTATAACATAAAATTTTTTAGCATAAATTTTTAC
>NC_069458.1:24236680-24244105 GCF_026875155.1 Cherax quadricarinatus | reverse complement strand
CCTCCCCCCTCTCTCTCACCCCCTCCCTCACCCCCTCCCTCACCCCCTCCCTCACCCTCTCCCTCCACCCTCTCCCTCACCCTCTCCCTCACCCCCTCCCTCACCCTCTCCCTCACCCCCTTCCTCACCCTCTCCCTCACCCTCTCTTACCCTCTCCCTCGCCCTCTCCCTCACCCCCTCCCTCACCCTCTCCCTCACCCCTTCCCTCACCCCCTCCCTCACCCTCTCCCTCACCCCTCCCTCACCCTCTCCCTCACCCCCTCCCTCACCCTCTCCCTCACCCTCTCCCTCACCCCCTCCCCACCCTCCCTCACCCTCTCCCTCACTCTCTCCCTCAACCTCTCTCTCACCCCCTCCCTCACCCTCTCCCTCACCCCCTCCCTCACCCCCTCCTCACCCTCTCCTCACCCTCTCCCTCTCCCTCAGGAGCTTTCAACATTGCAATCTCCTGATGTGTTAATTTCAACACGAGAGGCCTAGAGCTATCATTCAACTCCCCTCGCAGTTGTAACACCGAACGAGCGGTACTGATCAATAACAACACTGTGACTAGCCAAGGACTCGAACCCATGATATTTCAACCCCTCTCATGGTGAGCTCAGAGGCACCCACACCACCTCATGGTCCTCGGACCAAGGGTAACACACCTAGCTTGGCTGGGTGCTTGGTTCGTGTAGGATTTGGTGGTCCTGTGGGTAAGAACGTCATATGATTCTCGTTCACCATGAGGCGGGCTAAAACACCATGGGTTCGACTCCTTGGCTAGTCGCAATATTGTTATTGATATATATATATAATATATATATATATATATATATATATATATATATATATATATATATATATATATATGGGTTTCTCCCACAGGAACGTTGGCCAACATATCAGCTGTGTCTATACTGAACGTGATGCACAACGCTATTACACTGCACAAGCGTACTGTGGGTGCCAAGCAACAGTGCCAACCAAGTCAAAGGTCAGTGTCAAGCAGGGGTGAGTGTCGTGCCAGGTCATGGGCAGTGCTGCTGCGATACTTGGAGCAATACTTGCAACAGCTGCAACACCTGCTACAATACTTGCAACACCTGGATCAACACTTGCAACACCTGCAATAACACTTGCAACACACTTGCAACGCATGCAATAACACTTGCAACACCTACATCAACACTTGCAACACCTGCAACAACATTTGCAATACCTGCAACAACACTTGCAACACCTACTACAACACTTGCAACACCTGCAACAACACTTGCAATACCTACTACAACACTTGCAACACGTGCTACAACACTTGCAACAACACTTGCAACACCTGCTACAACACTTGCAACGCGTGCTACAACACCTGTTACAACACTTGCAACAACACTTGCAACACCTACTACAACACTTGCAACACCTACTGCAACACTTGCAACACCTGCAACAACACTTGCAACACCTGGAACAACGCTTGCAACACTTGCAACAGCGCTTGCAACACCTGCAACGACACTTGCAACACCTGCAACGACACTTGCAACACCTGCAACACCTGGAACAACGTTTGCAACACTTGCAACAGCGCTTGCAACACCTGCAACAACACTTGCAACACGTGCTACAACACCTGCTACAACACTTGCAACACGTGCTACAACACCTGCTACAACACTTGCAACACGTGCTACAACACCTGCTTCAACACTTGCAACACTTGCTACAACACCTGCTACAACACTTGCAGCACGTGCTACAACACCTGCTACAACACTTGCAACACCTACAACACTTGCAACACCTACTACAACACTTGCAACACCTGCTACAACACTTGCAACACCTGCTACAACACTTGCAACACGTGCTACAACACTTGCAACACCTGTAACAACACTTGCAACACCTGTAACAACACCTGCAGCTGCCAAGTCTGTGTTAATCATGACTTTTTTCTCTCTGAAGAAGTTAATATGAAAAGTTTGGGAGTGTTAGGTAAACTGTCTCTCTCTCTCTCTCTCTCTCTCTCTCTCTCTCTCTCTCTCTCTCTCTCTCTCTCTCTCTCACGTCTTACACACGGATATGACTCTTCATCCCCGGGAGATATTTCTTTACATCGGCTCATTTTAAAACTGGCTTACTTTCTCTAAACGTATATCCTCTGAGAAAGTACTCCGGAGATGAGTGAGGTGAGGAACGAGTCATGCCGCTGAGAAACACAGACTTATGCTGGTGACTGCCCGTCTTGTGGCATAAATGTAGTCTACTGTCTCAACTGTGTAAAACCCCACAAAAACGAAATTTTATTGTTATTCCTTAATGCAGTGATCAGTGTCGAGTCCCATAGCTGTTATGATTAACACTCATAGTGTGTGTACTCACCTATTTGTGATTGCAGGGGTCGATTCACAGCTCCTGTGTGTGTGTGTGTGTTGTATTATAAATCATACTGTATTAAAATACACGAAAAACGTAATATAAAATACACTTCCGGGGTCTGGGACCGAATTATCGTAACTCGAGGGGGGGGGTATTTGAGTTACGATAATGTCGTGCCGAATACGTAAAACTTGCAATTTTGGCACAAATAGCAACACTCTTCTTGCCGAATAAGACAAACGAAAATTTGTGTATGCAATAATTTCGCAAAAATCATTCTGAACCTAACGAAAAAATATATTTCACTGTGTTTGTTTAATATTAAATTATTGTAAACAAATCTAAAATATATTCAGTTGGATTATGCTAAATTAAATTCCACTTGTTATAATATGGTCAGGTAAGTTTTCTAAGGTTCTTTTGGTACAAAATTATCAATTTTTACATTAACATAAATGGAAAAAATATATCTTTAAACGTATAAGAATTTTTTTTAGAAAGGACTTAATTTTAAGTGAGTTCTTGCTAACTGAGTGTAAGTTTGACCTGCCTATGATGGGCCAGTAGTCCCACTGCAGTGGTCCTCCTGCAGGAAGGTAACAGTGTTGGTGTTGTGTTGCAGGCTGCGGCAGTGCAGGTCACACTGCCTGCAGATCCTCAGTTCCAGAGTCCTGCTCTTCATGACCCACTGTCCTGCCATCCAATCACAGCTCGTCGAGGAGAATAGACTCCGCTCATTGGTCGCCGCTCTGGACACCACCCACGATCCCGTGAGTTCACCACCTCTTGGTTCACCAGCTCTTGGTTCACCAGCTCTTGGTTCACCAGCTCTTGGTTCACCAGCTCTTGGTTCACCAGCTCTTGGTTCACCAGCTCTTGGTTCACCAGCTTTTGGGTTCACCAGCTTTTGGGGTTCACCAGCTCTTGGTTCACCAAGCTCTTTGTTCACAAACTCTTGGTTCACCAGCTCTTGGTTCACCAAGCTCTTTGTTCACCAGCTCTTGGTTCACCAGCTCTTGGTTCACCAGCTACTGGTTCACCAGCTCTTGGTTCACCAGCTCTTGGTTCACCAGCTACTGGTTCACCAGCTCTTGGTTCACCAGATTTTGGTTCACCAGCTCTTGGTTCACCAAGCTCTTGGTTCACCAGCTCTTGGTTCACCAGCTTTTGGCTCACCACCTCTTGGTTCACCAGCTACTGGTTCACCAGCTCTTGGTTCACCAGCTTTTGGTTCACCAGCTCTTGGTTCACCAAGCTCTTGGTTCACCAGCTCTTGGTTCACCAGCTTTTGGTTCACCAGCTCTTGGTTCACCAGCTACTGGTTCACCAGCTCTTGGTTCACCAGCTCTTGGTTCACCAGCTACTGGTTCACCAGCTCTTGGTTCACCAGCTTTTGGTTCGCCAGCTCTTGG
Organism: Cherax quadricarinatus; assembly: GCF_026875155.1. Lineage (NCBI taxonomy): Eukaryota > Metazoa > Arthropoda > Malacostraca > Decapoda > Parastacidae > Cherax > Cherax quadricarinatus. The sequence continues at coordinate 24,240,329 of NC_069458.1, read as the reverse complement.
TTCACCAAGCTCTTGGTTCACCAGCTCTTGGTTCACCAGCTTTTGGTTCACCAACTCTTGGTTCACCAGCTCTTGGTTCACCAAGCTCTTGGTTCACCAGCTCTTGGTTCACCAGCTCTTGGTTCACCAGCTCTTGGTTCACCAAGCTCTTGGTTCACCAGCTCTTGGTTCACCAGCTTTTGGGGTTCACCAGCTCTTGGTTCACCAAGCTCTTGGTTCCCCAGCTCTTGGTTCACCAGCTTTTGGGGTTCACCAGCTCTTGATTCCCAGCTCTTGGTTCACCAGCTCTTGGTTCACCAGTCTTGGTTCACAAGCTATGGTTCACCAGCTCTTGGTTCACCAGCTCTTGGTTCCCCAAGCTTTTGGTTCACCGCTCTTGGTTCACCAGCTACTGGTTCACCGCTCTTGGTTCACCAGCTCTTGGTTCACCAGCTACTGGGTTCCCCAGCTTTTGGGTTTTCACCCAGCTACTGGTTCACCAGCTTATTCCTCTCAGTATTTGTATTTTCGTTTTTCATGTCACGTGTGTGTGTGTGTGTGTGTGTGTGTGTGTGTGTGTATGTGTGTGTGTATGTGTGTATGTGTGTGTGTGTGTGTGTGTGTGTGTGTGTGTGTGTGTTTTGTGTGTGTGTATGTGTGGTTTTGTTGTGTGGTGTGTGTGTGTGTGTGTGTGTGTGTGTGTTGTGTATGTATTGTTTGTGTGTGGTGGGGTGTGTGGTGTGTGTGTGTGTGTGTGTTTTGTGTGTGTGTGTTTTGTGTGTGTAAATCATCCCCCAATGTGTATTACATATGTCTCACACCTGTACACGTGTCTTACACCTGTATCAACGTGTCTCACACCTGTACACATGTCTCACATCTGTATCAACGTGTCTCACACCTGTACACGTGTCTCACACCTGTATCAATGTGTCTCATACGTGTACACATGTCTCACATCTGTATCAACATGTCTCACACCTGTACACGTGTCTCACACCTGTATCAACATGTCTCACACCTGTATACGTGTCTCACACCTGTCTCTCTCCATGCCAGCAACTGTTGTGTTCGGTGCTACAGGTAGTAGCCACACTGGGGTTGAACCCTCACTACCACCAGGCTCTTCTGGCAGCCAAGGTTCCAGACGCCCTCACCCAGCTCATTCTACCCTCCGACGAGTGGTTCTATACCAACCACTCCACCAGACATGCCCGCTACGTCAAGCATCATGCTGCCCGCACTCTCGTCTACCTGGGTCTACAACACCGGGTCAATCACCGTGTTAATGTCTACGATCTCTTGTTGGGTAGGTGTGTCTACCACTTGTTGCTAGGTAGCTGTATCTGCCACTTGTTGCTAGGTAGCTGTATCTGCCACTTGTTGCTAGGTAGCTGTATCTGCCACTTGTTGCTAGGTAGCTGTATCTGCCACTTGTTGCTAGGTAGCTGTATCTGCCACTTGTTGCTAGGTAGCTGTATCTGCCACTTGTTGCTAGGTAGCTGTATCTGCCACTTGTTGCTAGGTAGTTGTATCTGCCACTTGTTGCTAGGTAGCTGTATCTGCCACTTGTTGCTAGGTAGCTGTATCTGCCACTTGTTGCTAGGTAGCTGTATCTGCCACTTGTTGCTAGGTAGCTGTATCTGCCACTTGTTGCTAGGTAGTTGTATCTGCCACTTGTTGCTAGGTAGCTGTATCTGCCACTTGTTGCTAGGTAGCTGTATCTGCCACTTGTTGCTAGGTAGCTGTATCTGCCACTTGTTGCTAGGTAGCTGTATCTGCCACTTGTTGCTAGGTAGCTGTATCTGTGCACACTACTGCTAGGTACATTTGTGTGTGTGTACATATGTGCACACTACTGCTAGGTACGTTTGTGTGTGTGTACATGTGTGCACACTACTGCTAGGTACATTTGTGTGTGTGTACATGTATGTACACTACTGCTAGGTACATTTGTGTGTGTGTACATGTGTGTACACTACTGCTAGGTACATTTGTGTGTGTGTACATGTATGTACACTACTGCTAGGTACATTTGTGTGTGTGTACATGTATGTACACTACTGCTAGGTACATTTGTGTGTGTGTACATGTGTGTACACTACTGCTAGGTACAGTTGTGTGTGTGTACATGTATGTACACTACTGCTAGGTACAGTTGTGTGTGTGTACATGTATGTACACTACTGCTAGGTACAGTTGTGTGTGTGTACATGTGTGTACACTACTGCTAGGTACAGTTGTGTGTGTGTACATGTGTGTACACTACTGCTAGGTACAGTTGTGTGTGTGTACATGTATGTACACTACTGCTAGGTACAGTTGTGTGTGTGTACATGTATGTACACTACTGCTAGGTACAGTTGTGTGTGTGTACATGTATGTACACTACTGCTAGGTACAGTTGTGTGTATGTACATGTGTGTACACTACTGCTAGGTACAGTTGTGTGTGTGTACATGTATGTACACTACTGCTAGGTACATTTGTGTGTGTGTACATGTGTGTACACTACTGCTAGGTACAGTTGTGTGTGTGTGTACATGTATGTACACTACTGCTAGGTACATTTGTGTGTGTGTACATGTGTGTACACTACTGCTAGGTACAGTTGTGTGTGTGTACATGTATGTACACTACTGCTAGGTACAGTTGTGTGTGTGTACATGTATGTACACTACTGCTAGGTACAGTTGTGTGTGTGTACATGTGTGTACACTACTGCTAGGTACAGTTGTGTGTGTGTACATGTATGTACACTACTGCTAGGTACATTTGTGTGTGTGTACATGTGTGTACACTACTGCTAGGTACAGTTGTGTGTGTGTACATGTATGTACACTATGCTAGGTACAGTTGTGTGTGTGTACATGTATGTACACTACTGCTAGGTACAGTTGTGTGTGTGTACATGTATGTACACTACTGCTAGGTACAGTTGTGTGTATGTACATGTGTGTACACTACTGCTAGGTACAGTTGTGTGTGTGTACATGTATGTACACTACTGCTAGGTACATTTGTGTGTGTGTACATGTGTGTACACTACTGCTAGGTACAGTTGTGTGTGTGTACATGTAGTGTACACTACTGCTAGGTACATTTGTGTGTGTGTACATGTGTGTACACTACTGCTAGGTACAGTTGTGTGTGTGTACATGTATGTACACTACTGCTAGGTACATTTGTGTGTGTGTACATGTGTGTACACTACTGCTAGGTACAGTTGTGTGTGTGTACATGTGTGTACACTACTGCTAGGTACATTTGTGTGTGTGTACATGTGTGTACACTACTGCTAGGTACAGTTGTGTGTGTGTACATGTGTGTACACTATGCTAGGTACAGTTGTTGTGTGTGTACATGTATGTACACTACTGCTAGGTACAGTTATGTGTGTGTACATGTATGTACACTATGCTAGGTACAGTTGTGTGTGTGTACATGTATGTACACTACTGCTAGGTACAGTTATGTGTGTGTACATGTATGTACACTACTGCTAGGTACAGTTGTGGTGTGTGTACATGTATGTACACTACTGCTAGGTACAGTTGTGTGTGTGTACATGTATGTACACTACTGCTAGGTACAGTTGTGTGTGTGTACATGTATGTACACTACTGCTAGGTACAGTTTGTGTGTGTGTACATGTATGTACACTACTGCT
>NC_069458.1:24194180-24234180 GCF_026875155.1 Cherax quadricarinatus | reverse complement strand
TCAATATTGTTGTTAATGGTTCAATATTGTTGTTAATGGTTCAATATTGTTGTTAATGGTTCAATATTGTTGTTAATGGATCAATATTGTTGTTAATGGCACAATATTGTTGTTAATGGTTCAATATTGTTGTTAATGGTTCAATATTGTTGTTAATGGTTCAATATTGTTGTTAATGGTTCAATATTGTTGTTAAAGGCTCAATATTGTTGTTAATGGTTCAATATTCTTGTTAATGGTTCAATATTGTTGTTAAAGGCTCAATATTGTTGTTAATGCCTCAATATTGTTGTTAATGGCTCAATATTGTTGTTAATGGCTCAATATTGTTGTTAATGGTTCAATATTGTTGTTAATGGTTCAATATTGTTGTTAATGGTTCAATATTGTTGTTAATGGCAATATTGTTGTTAATGGTTCAATATTGTTGTTAATGGTTCAATATTGTTGTTAATGGTTCAATATTGTTGTTAATGATTCAATATTGTTGTTAATGGCACAATATTGTTGTTAAATGGTTCAATATGTTGTTAATGGTTCAATATTGTTGTTAATGGCACAATATTGTTGTTAATGGTTCAATATTGTTGTTAATGGTTCAATATTGTTGTTAATGGTTCAATATTGTTGTTAATGGATCAATATTGTTGTTAATGGCACAATATTGTTCTTAATTGTTCAATATTGTTGTTAATGGTTCAATATTGTTGTTAATGGTTCAATATTGTTGTTAATGGTTCAATATTGTTGTTAATGGTTCAATATTGTTGTTAATGGTTCAATATTGTTGTTAATGGCACAATATTGTTGTTAATGGTTCAATATTGTTGTTAATGGCACAATATTGTTGTTATTGGCTCAATATTGTTGTTAATGGCTCAGTATTGTTGTTAATGGTTCAATATTGTTGTTAATGGTTCAATATTGTTGTTAATGGATCAATATTGTTGTTAATGGCACAATATTGTTGTTAATGGTTCAATATTGTTGTTAATGGTTCAATATTGTTGTTAATGGTTCAATATTGTTGTTAATGGTTCAATATTGTTGTTAATGGATCAATATTGTTGTTAATGGCACAATATTGTTGTTAATGGTTCAATATTGTTGTTAATGGTTCAATATTGTTGTTAATGGTTCAATATTGTTGTTAATGGTTCAATATTGTTGTTAAAGGCTCAATATTGTTGTTAATGGTTCAATATTCTTGTTAATGGTTCAATATTGTTGTTAAAGGCTCAATATTGTTGTTAATGCCTCAATATTGTTGTTAATGGCTCAATATTGTTGTTAATGGCTCAATATTGTTGTTAATGGTTCAATATTGTTGTTAATGGTTCAATATTGTTGTTAATGGTTCAATATTGTTGTTAATGGCACAATATTGTTGTTAATGGTTCAATATTGTTGTTAATGGTTCAATATTGTTGTTAATGGTTCAATATTGTTGTTAATGATTCAATATTGTTGTTAATGGCACAATATTGTTGTTAATGGTTCAATATTGTTGTTAATGGTTCAATATTGTTGTTAATGGCACAATATTGTTGTTAATGGTTCAATATTGTTGTTAATGGTTCAATATTGTTGTTAATGGTTCAATATTGTTGTTAATGGATCAATATTGTTGTTAATGGCACAATATTGTTCTTAATTGTTCAATATTGTTGTTAATGGTTCAATATTGTTGTTAATGGTTCAATATTGTTGTTAATGGTTCAATATTGTTGTTAATGGTTCAATATTGTTGTTAATGGTTCAATATTGTTGTTAATGGCACAATATTGTTGTTAATGGTTCAATATTGTTGTTAATGGCACAATATTGTTGTTAATGGCTTAATATTGTTGTTAATGGCTCAATATTGTTGTTAATGGCTTAATATTGTTGTTAATGGCTCAATATTGTTGTTAATGGCTCAATATTGTTGTTAATGGCTTAATATTGTTGATAATGGCTCAATATTGTTGATAATGGCTTAATATTGTTGTTAATGGCTCAATATTGTTGTTAATGGCTTAATATTGTTGTTAATGGCTCAATATTGTTGATAATGGCTTAATATTGTTGTTAATGGCTCAATATTGTTGGTGAATGGCTTAATATATTTGTTAAGGCTCCAATATTGTTGTTAATGGCTAAATATTGTTGGGTTAATGGCTTAATTTTGGGTTGTTGAATGGCTCATATTGTTGTTAATGGCTTAATATTGTTGTTAATGGTCAAATCTGTGTAATGGCTTAATATTGTGTGTTAATGGCTCAATATGTTGAAATGGCTCATTGTTGTTAAGGCACAGAGGAGGCGCACGCACCTACGCCGCTGGGAGGAGTCTCCGAAGATGACTATATTATGATGACGTCAGCGCCGCCACCCGTAGTGACGTGTCACCATAACAAGAAGGTCCTGGGCATGTCCGTGGAGGGTATGGTGCTACATACCCTCAGGAGTCTGGAGGTGAGTGGTGGAGGGAAGGTCCTGGGCATGTCCGTGGAGGGTATGGTGCTACATACCCTCAGGAGCCTGGAGGTGAGTGGTGGAGGGAAGGTCCTGGGCATGTCCGTGGAGGGTATGGTGCTACATACCCTCTGGAGCCTGGAGGTGAGTGGTGGAGGGAAGGTCCTGGGCCTGTCCGTGGAGGGTATGGTGCTACATACCCTCAGGAGTCTGGAGGTGAGTGGTGGAGGGAAGGTCCTGGGCATGTCCGTGGAGGGTATGGTGCTACATACCCTCAGGAGCCTGGAGGTGAGTGGTGGAGGGAAGGTCCTGGGCATGTCTGTGGAGGGTATGGTGCTACATACCCTCAGGAGCCTGGAGGTGAGTGGTGGAGGGAAGGTCCTGGGCATGTCCGTGGAGGGTATGGTGCTACATACCCTCAGGAGTCTGGAGGTGAGTGGTGGAGGGAAGGTCCTGGGCATGTCCGTGGAGGGTATGGTGCTACATACCCTCAGGAGTCTGGAGGTGAGTGATGGAGGGAAGGTCCTGGGCATGTCCGTGGAGGGTATGGGGCTACATACCCTCAGGAGCCTGGAGGTGAGTGGTGGAGGGAAGGTCCTGGGCATGTCCGTGGAGGGTATGGTGCTACATACCCTCAGGAGTCTGGAGGTGAGTTTTGGAGGGAAGGTTCTGGGCATGTCCGTGGAGGGTATGGTGCTACATACCCTCAGGAGTCTGGAGGTGAGTGGTGGAGGGAAGGTCCTGGGCATGTCCGTGGAGGGTATGGTGCTACATACCCTCAGGAGTTGGAGGTGAGTGGTGGAGGGAAGGTCCTGGGCATGTCCGTGGAGGATATGGGGCTACATACCCTCAGGAGCCTGGAGGTGAGTGGTGGAGGGAAGGTCCTGGGCATGTCCGTGGAGGGTATGGTGCTACATACCCTCAGGAGCCTGGAGGTGAGTGGTGGAGGGAGGTCCTGGGCATGTCCGTGGAGGGTATGGTGCTACATACCCTCAGGAGCCTGGAGGTGAGTGGTGGAGGGAAGGTCCTGGGCATGTCCGTGGAGGGTATGGTGCTACATACCCTCAGGAGTCTGGAGGTGAGTGGTGGAGGGAAGGTCCTGGGCATGTCCGTGGAGGGTATGGTGCTACATACCCTCAGGAGTCTGGAGGTGAGTGGTGGAGGGAAGGTCCTGGGCATGTCCGTGGAGGGTATGGTGCTACATACCCTCAGGAGTCTGGAGGTGAGTGGTGGAGGGAAGGTCCTGGGCATGTCCGTGGAGGGTATGGTGCTACATACCCTCAGGAGTCTGGAGGTGAGTGATGGAGGGAAGGTCCTGGGCATGTCCGTGGAGGGTATGGTGCTACATACCCTCAGGAGCCTGGAGGTGAGCGGTGGAGGGAAGGTCCTGGGCATGTCCGTGGAGGGTATGGTGCTACATACCCTCAGGAGTCTGGAGGTGAGTGATGGAGGGAAGGTCCTGGGCATGTCCGTGGAGGGTATGGTGCTACATACCCTCAGGAGCTGGAGGTGAGTGGTGGAGGGAAGGTCCTGGGCATGTCCGTGGAGGGTATGGTGCTACATACCCTCAGGAGTCTGGAGGTGAGTGATGGAGGGAAGGTCCTGGGCATGTCCGTGGAGGGTATGGTGCTACATACCCTCAGGAGTCTGGAGGTGAGTGGTGGAGGGAAGGTCCTGGGCATGTCCGTGGAGGGTATGGTGCTACATACCCTCAGGAGTCTGGAGGTGAGTGGTGGAGGGAAGGTCCTGGGCATGTCCGTGGATGGTATGGTGCTACATACCCTCAGGAGTCTGGAGGTGAGTGGTGGAGGGAAGGTCCTGGGCATGTCCGTGGAGGGTATGGTGCTACATACCCTCAGGAGTCTGGAGGTGAGTGATGTAGGGAAGGTCCTGGGCATGTCCGTGGAGGGTATGGTGCTACATACCCTCAGGAGCCTGGAGGTGAGTGGTGGAGGGAAGGTCCTGGGCATGTCCGTGGAGGGTATAGTGCTACATACCCTCAGGAGCCTGGAGGTGAGTGGTGGAGGGAAGGTCCTGGGCATGTCCGTGGAGGGTATGGTGCTACATACCCTCAGGAGTCTGGAGGTGAGTGGTGGAGGGAAGGTCCTGGGCATGTCCGTGGAGGGTATGGTGCTACATACCCTCAGGAGCCTGGAGGTGAGTGGTGGAGGGAAGGTCCTGGGCATGTCCGTGGAGGGTATGGTGCTACATACCCTCAGGAGTCTGGAGGTGAGTGGTGGAGGGAAGGTCCTGGGCATGTCCGTGGAGGGTATGGTGCTACATACCCTCAGGGTCTGGAGTGAGTGATGGAGGGAAGGTCCTGGGCATGTCCGTGGAGGGTATGGTGCTACATACCCTCAGGAGTCTGGAGGTGAGTGGTGGAGGGAAGGTCCTGGGCATGGCCGTGGAGGGTATGGTGCTACATACCCTCAGGAGCCTGGAGGTGAGTGGTGGAGGGAAGGTCCTGGGCATGCCGTGGAGGTATGGTGCTACATACCCTCAGGAGCCTGGAGGTGAGTGGTGGAGGGAAGGTCCTGGGCATGTCCGTGGAGGGTATGGTGCTACATACCCTCAGGTGTCTGGAGATGAGTGGTGGAGGGAAGGTCCTGGGCATGGCCGTGGAGGGTATGGTGCTACATACCCTCAGGAGCCTGGAGGTGAGTGGTGGAGGGAAGGTCCTGGGCATGGCCGTGGAGGGTATGGTGCTACATACCCTCAGGTGTCTGGAGATGAGTGATGGAAGGTGTCATGTGTCAGGTGTCATGTGTCACGTGTCATGTGTCATGTGTCACCTCTATCGTCATATTTTTCTTTGTACTTTTTTCCTTATACTGTACGTTTGTCCTTGTGATGTACGTTTGTCCTTGTGATGTACGTTTTTACAGTACACTGAACGTTTTTTCCTTATACTGTACGGTCTTTTTCCTGCAGAGTACGGCAGCGTCGACGGGTGTGGCTGGTACGGCATCAGGAGCCACGCCCACCAGTGATGGGCGTAGCAGTACGCCCATGGAGTGGGTGGCCGAGCCTGCAGAGCCGGCCAGAGGTCAGATCCCCAAGGTTTACCCTCTTTCCTTTCTTCTAAAAACACATGAGCACGCACATGCGCATGCACCACGTACACTCACACGTACACGAGGAGCGCTGCGCTGCAGTAGGCCTACTGGTCCGTGATGCTGGACTAGTGTTGATACTCAATACTCATGTAGTCAATTATTTACTCCAGGCTGGAATATTGCTGTATGTTAACCTTGCCACAGTAAGATGAATTAGGTGCGTCTGTACCCATGTACCCAGACAAGTGTTCCCTAAGAGGCCTGGTCACAGACCGGGCCGCGGGGGCGTTGACCCCCGGAACTCTCTCCAGGTAAGTCTGTTAATCTGCAGAACGAAAGTCTAAGACTTTTACCTCCTCTTCCATGATCTCTAGATTGTTGAAAACGGTATAAATAGGGACTGACTACCTCAAATACTTTTTCTCCAAGGTTGATGGACTGATTACATCATTTGCCTCTGTATTTGACTGAAGAAGCCTAGTGTGTAGGTTATCCCCACCGCTTCTTTCTCTTAACGTCTTCAACAAGCAGTGTTGAACGTTTTCTGCGAGGTCTTGGGACTGTCAGTTCCTAGTGAAGGGGAAAAGTCAGTTAAGACTGAACTCTCCTCAGTTGTAACATTATCTTGTGGGTGTTGCCTTGGCCATTTCCTGCCGTAGAAATGTGTCGTGGTCGCTTTACAAGTTCCCAGGTCGGTGTCTGCACCTTCAGTGAACGTTATATGTCGAATATTTTTAAGCTATGCAAGGTAATAGTCTCGACACACTTCACCTGACTCTCCGCCTCGTATGACAAACACCCCAGTCAGGAAACACTTGTCCTGTTTCCTGACAAATCTTATTTAACTTAACCTCTCCACTTCGCTACGTCTCCCGAATGTACAGTAGGCTCATCTCTCTCCAGGTAGATTTGTGTGTGACTTGATAACTCCCACTGTATGGGCGAAACGTCGTCAATACTCTCATTATACTGCGTTTGTGCCTATTTTTCCCACCATATCCTAGAAATTCTACCCACACAGATTCTGTCTCTTCCTTCAGTACTTATATGTGTTTGGTTGCCCGGTGGCCTGGTGGCTAAAGCTCCCGCTTCACACACGGAGGGCCCGGGTTCGATTCCCGGCGGGTGGAAACATTCGACACGTTTCCTTACACCTGTTGTCCTGTTCACCTAGCAGCAAATAGGTACCTGGGTGTTAGTCGACTGGTGTGGGTCGCATCCTGGGGGACAAGATTAAGGACCCCAATGGAAATAAGTTAGACAGTCCTCGATGACGCACTGACTTTCTTGGGTTATCCTGGGTGGCTAACCCTCCGGGGTTAAAAATCCGAACGAAATCTTATCTTATCTTATCTTATAGACCAGTTTAATTTCTCTCAGATGTACAGATCCACCTAACTCTTCTTTTCTTCCCGTTATTCCTATCAACTGGAACACTGTAAACCCTGACTGTGGCGCTGGGTAGGCACATCACGACTCTTTAGATTAAACCACGTCTCAGTTATTGCAATAAAATCAACATTCCCTGCACGTGTAGCCAATCTCAAATTGTTTTTTATGCTGAGACTTTGTGAATAATAGATGACAGGAGGAAATATTTTCCTCAGTGTTTTCTTTATTTTTTATCTTCGCCTTTCTACGTTTCTTGTTGTTTTTATTGATCGATGTTCCTTGATGAGGGTTTTATTTTCCCATCGTCTTGATATAAACCGATATTTTGACATTATTCCCATGATTGCTGTTGTTTCTGAAACCCACAGTGTCTCAGTCTTCATATACATGGTGTTCTGTAGCTGGGATGGTAGCACACTCAGCTCGCACATTGAGGTGTGTGGCTCGATCCCTGGTAGGGGTTCAAACATTGTGCGTGTTTACTTAAGATACCTGCTGTCACTGTTCACCTAGCGGTAAGTAGGTACCTGGGTGTTAGTCACTTTACACCTGATGTCCCTGTTCACTTAACAGCAAGTAGGTACCTGGATGTTAGTCGACTGGTGTGGGTCGCATCCTGGGGGACAAAATTAACCCAAGTTGCCCGAAATTCTCTCATAAACAGAAGCTTTCTATATAGTATGTCATTGATTTCAGCTATGGTTTGTATAAGTCGTATTATATACTTGTAGAAAATAAATATTGTTATTATTAGTAGTAGTATTATACTGCTCAAATCTAACAAAGTCCTTCCTTTTTCCCTACAAACACCCATACTTCTAACAATTTTTCGTTTAAAGCCTGAGACACTGCAGCAGCAGCCCCCTCGACTGAACTAGCTAAAACTGCTAACCATGCACTAGATAAATGTACCCCATTCCCATCATGCATGTCATTCCTGCCATTAGTATTGGTCCTTGTTATCAGAAAAGTGGGACTTGCCAGCCATTGGTAACTTCAGTTGCTTAGCAAAACAACCACAGGAGGAGATGAATGATAGCTCTAGGCCTTTCATGTTGCAATCATCACATCAGGAGCATCTTGTATCACTTGTTCGTGATTATTTCGTTCAATTGCTTTGAGCAACCATGCATTACCAGCAGTGACCCCACGACAAGTGCTACTGCAAAGGACTGGGATACCTTCCCTTCTTCCTGATTGTGTGTCTTGCTGTCGTACGTCTGGTAAGCAGGTTCCCTCTCCTGTCACTTCCCAGCATCATATCCTCCAGATCCCAGGCAGACAATAGGCCTGCTCGTTTGAAATATGTGTCCTCGTTCACATTAAGTGCACCGTAGCGTTCTTGTTCTAAATTTCATTCTCATTAATTCTGAATCAGTTGTGTTGGCACTGATGTTTTGAATGTGGAGTGTTTGTCAGCTATAACATTTAAAAAAATTCTATAAACATTTTGTGTGGATCATGTTGATATTTATTGAAGTTCTGTTGATGTTTTAATAAAGTTCTGTTGACATATTTTACTGAAAGTTTTTCAAAGTTCTTTGGACATTCATACAGGTTCTGTTGGCATTTTTTTATGAGTCATACTGACCTGTTAGAATTTATAGATGAACCTTAATGACCTGTTAAAACTGTACGAATGAGTTCTACTAACCCAGGGGTGGTACTGATGGACCTAGGATAACAGTGATTAACCTGGAAGGCCTCATCAAGGACTGGGCCATGGGGGGATTGACCCCCAAACACCCTCCAGGCAGACTCTAGGTAGGTAGGGTGGCAGCCTGACTTAGAATGTCACAGTAATGTTGTTGTGTTCCATTGCAGGTGTAGGGGGTCGAGGTGGTGGAAAGCGTGTGTCCGGGAGAGAGGAAGGGCCCATGGGGCGTCGCTTTCTGTCCTGCCTCATGCTGGGCCTTCCTCTGGTGTTGCACCCCGTCATCTTCCTGCGACTCCTCCTCCACCGCCTCCTCACCTCCATGCATCACCTCACCAAGTGGAAGTCCTGCACCTCCCGTTCCTCCTGGACTTCCTACTCTTCGGAGATCTTCCGCGCGCGTTCCCGCACTTCGTCCTCGGAGACGGATGCCTCCACACTTCGCAAGAGAAGAAGAGTTAATCTAACATTGGACTTCGCAGAGGCGTGCCCTGAAGAACCAGCCTTGACGCCTCCGGAACGCCTGGAGAGAACCCGGGCATCTCCAGCTGTTCTTCGTGCTAATAGCGAAGAGGCACCTTCCAAACACCAGCAGAGGAAGGCATCCACACCAGGCAGTGCTCTGTCTGGACCAGCCTCTGGGAAAAAGCTTCGTGATACCTTAGCTGCCATCAGTACCAACGATGTAAGTGTAACGCTGCAGCAACTGCTGCCATCACGTCTGAGGGCAGCCGACTCCCACAACTCAATCAGTAGCTCCTCCAAGGGCACTACCCCTTCCGGCTCGCCTTCTTTTTTTCAGAAACGGAGTTTCAGGTTCTCCAGCCTACACAAGAAGAGATCCAAGTCAGTTCATGACCAGATCCACTCTGTGGAGTCGACTCCCAGCATCACCAACTCCCGCAACGACCTGGCCTTGTGCGAGGAGGACATCATGGCATTTCAGCGGCAGCTGCAGAACCTGCCATCCTACGAGCGTATCGACGACCAGGACCTGCAGACGCCGCCGCCATTTCGTCAGCGGTCGAGGTCGGTGCCCCGGGTCACCTTCGAGAGTATGTCAACACTGCTGGTGCCTCGACCCACGCCCATCGGTCGCTCGCCCACGACCTCCTCCGACCTCAACACTGGCTTGTTGTCGGCTCAGTTAACTCTCCCCCCTAGCCCACACCTCTCCCCCACCACCCACCTCTCCCCACACCACTTTACCTCCCCGCTAGTCTCCCCCTCCCACTCAGCCCACAATATTGCAGCCTCCACGCCTCTCCACTCCCCGGGAATCGGATCGCCAAGGAACCTCAGCTCCCCAGTTTCTTCCCACGTCTCCCCAGTCTCCCAAAGGCCGAATTCTCCCTTTCTGTCTCCTGGGTCTCCCTACTCTCCACAGTCCATCTCTTCTCCCCGCCTGAGGTCTCCAGCTCTCTCCCCCATCGCTCCTCCTCGTAACTACGCTTCCATGGCCGGGACGGAAGAGGCTCCACTCTCCGCCTTGCCTTCCAACCTGCAGGCGGGAGGAGAAGACCTACGTGGAGTAGGCTCTTCCCGCTCTAGTTCCGTCACGCCAACTAGGTACCGCAGGTTCGACTCTCCAGTCTATATCGTAGTGGATATCCCAGCTGCTCACCGTGCTGTCATGCTGTGTGTGGAGGTGAGAGTGTGTGTGTGCTACATACCGACCTAGAAGTTGTTGTTGGGGCTCGATCCCCAGTTCCTTCCCTTCTTAACCAGCCACGACCTGCTTCATTAATTCGTACCTTCTTGAACCCTGTCATACCTCTTCTTGTAACTGAGTATCTGCCTTCACCACTTCCACATCCAAGTCATTCCACTTTTGTGTCCATCCTCAGGCTTAAGAAATAGTTCCTAACATTCTTCTTTCCCATCTAAGTCATCACCTTCAGCTTGTGACACTCCCCAGCCTTCATTTCCCTTCAAACAGTCTATATCCAGTCCACCCTATCATGTCCTCTGAGTATTATGTACGTAGTTACCATGTCTCCCCTTCTATATGTTCTTAGTTAATGGGGTTTAAAGCCTATCTACCACACGAGGGTCATTAAGGCTACATGTAACCTCTTCACCACCACTTAAGAGTAAACTCTAAGTGTATATACACTAACATTTCTAGTATTAAATTATTCTTGACTGGTGGTGTACAGGTGACATGCAACCTTAATGACCCTCGTGTAGTAGATAGACTTTAAACTTGGTTTAGCAACCAAACGATACGCACTTGTATAACGTTACCATACTAACGTTGTATGTATTGTGTGTACATGTATTACTGATGACAGTGTTGTATCTTGTGTTGGTATGTATCAGTGTGTCCTGCTTGAAGGTTACACGTGTGTAACAGGTGTGTTACTGGTGTAGTAGTGAAGGTTAGAGGTGTGTAACAGGTGCGTTACAGAAGTGTCTACAGACAGGAGGGGTACAGGTGTGTTACAGGAGTGTTACTGGTGTTATAGGAGTGTTATTGGTGTTATAGGAGTGTTACTGGTGTTACAGGAGTGGTTACAGACAGGAGGGGTACAGGTGTGTTACAGGAGTGTTACTGGTGTTATAGGAGTGTTATTGGTGTTATAGGAGTGTTACTGGTGTTACAGGAGTGGTTACAGACAGGAGGGGTACAGGTGTGTTACAGGAGTGTTACTGGTGTTATAGGAGTGTTATTGGTGTTATAGGAGTGTTACTGGTGTCACAGGAGTGGTTACAGACAGGAGGGGTACAGGTGTGTTACAGGAGTGTTACTGGTGTTACAGGAATGGCTACAGACAGGAGGGGTACAGGTGTATTACAGGAGTGTTACTGGTGTTACAGAAGTGTCTACAGACAGGAGGGGTACAGGTGTGTTACAGGAGTGTTACTGGTGTTACAGAAGTGTCTACAGACAGGAGGGGTACAGGTGTGTTACAGGAGTGTTACTGGTGTTATAGGAGTGTTATTGGTGTTATAGGAGTGTTACTGGTGTTACAGGAGTGGTTACAGACAGGAGGGGTACAGGTGTGTTACAGGAGTGTTACTGGTGTTACAGGAATGGCTACAGACAGGAGGGGTACAAGTGGAAGGTAACACTACAGTGGGTCGGGAACTGAGTGAGTTCCTGGCTCGTGTGGCGCAGTGTGGTGCGCCTTACCAGCAGTGGTGCGACGACCTGCGTGCCCACTGGAACATACCAGTGAGTAGTCTTGGTACTCTTAACTTAACTCTTGTTCATGCTCTGTAACTTTCGGTACTCTTAAGAGTGAAGAGTTTAAATTAAACTGACAGTATATATACACTAAGAGAAATATACCAGTGTATATACACTGAGAGATATACACCTCTCAGTGTATATACACTGAGAGATATACACCTCTCAGTGTATATACACTGAGAGATATACACCTCTCAGTGTATATACACTGATGATATACACCTCTCAGTGTATATACACTGAGAGATATACACCTCTCAGTGTATATACACTGATGATATACACCTCTCAGTGTATATACACTGAGAGATATACACCTCTCAGTGTATATACACTGATGATATACACCTCTCAGTGTATATACACTGATGATATACACCTCTCAGTGTATATACACTGAGAGATATACACCTCTCAGTGTATATACATTAAGATATACACCTCTCAGTGTATATACATTAAGATATAAACCACTCAGTGTATATACACTGATGATATACACCTCTCAGTGTATATACACTGAGAGATATACACCTCTCAGTGTATATACATTAAGATATACACCTCTCAGTGTATATACATTAAGATATAAACCTCTCAGTGTATATACACTGATGATATACACCTCTCAGTGTATATACACTGAGAGATATACACCTCTCAGTGTATATACATTAAGATATACACCTCTCAGTGTATATACATTAAGATATACACCTCTCAGTGTATATACATTAAGATATACACCTCTCAATTTATATACATTAAGGTATATACCTCTCGGTGTATATACACAGAGATATATACCTCTCAGTGTATATACACTGATGATATACACCTCTCAGTGTATATACACTGAGAGATATACACCTCTCAGTGTATATACATTAAGATATACACCTCTCAGTGTATATACATTAAGATATGCGCCTCTCGATGTATATACACTGACAGATATATACCTGTCAGTGTACATACACATTCATACCTTAAATGCATATACAGGTACATTAGTTCTCAATGTATATATACGAAGAGATATACACTCTTCAATGTATATACATAGAGATACACACATTATTATTATTATTATTATTATTATTATTATTATTATTATTATTATTATTATTATTATTATTATTATTATTATTATTATTATCATTATTATTAAAATAATTACTACTATTTGAGTAACGACTGAGGATGGCAGTGAAGCCTGGCAGTGCCCGGGTATCACTCTCTCAATCACTGCTGCTAAAAGCAACGTGATTTGGCTAATTATTCAGTGAAATGAACAATAGAGGGTAATTAGCAATGCTGCCAGCAGTGTTGCTGGTGATGATGGCTGGTTAGTTGTTGGTAGTGGTTGTTGGTAGTGGTTGTTGGTAGTGGTTGTTGGTAGTGGTTGTTGGTAGAGGTTGTTGGTAGTGGTTGTTATGCTGTGTGTGTGTGTTGGGTGAACTGGGTTTAAAGACTGTCTACTGCCCCAGGGTCATTAAGACTGTCACCTGTATATCACCAGTCACTACACCAGGATCATTACGACTATCACCTGTACATCACCAGTCACTACACCAGGATCATTAAGACTGTTACCTGCACACCACCAGTCACTACACCAGGGTCATTACGACTGTCACCTGTACACCACCAGTCACTACACCAGGATCATTAAGACTGTCACCTGTACACCACCAGTCACTACACCAGAATCATTAAGACTGCTACGTGCACACCACCAGTCACTACACCAGGATCATTAAGACTGCTACCTGTACACCACCAGTCACTACACCAGGATCATTAAGACTGTCACCTGTACACCACCAGTCACTACACCAGGATCATTAAGACTGCTACCTACACACCACCAGTCACTACACCAGGATCATTAAGACTGCTACCTGCACACCACCAGTCACTACACCAGGATCATTAAGACTGTTACCTGTACACCACCAGTCACTACACCAGGATCATTAAGACTGTTACCTGTACACCACCAGTCACTACACCAGGATCATTAAGACTGTTACCTGTACACCACCAGTCACTACACCAGGATCATTAAGACTGCTACCTGTACACCACCAGTCACTACACCAGGGTCATTAAGACTGCTACCTGTACACTACCAGTCACTACACCAGGGTCATTAAGACTGTTACCTGTACACCACCAGTCACTACACCAGGATCATTAAGACTGTTACCTGTACACCACCAGTCACTACACCAGGATCATTAAGACTGTTACCTGTACACGACCAGTCACTACACCAGGGTCATTAAGACTGTTACCTGTACACCACCAGTCACTACACCAGGGTCATTAAGACTGTTACCTGTACACCACCAGTCACTACACCAGGATCATTAAGACTGCTACCTGCACACCACCAGTCACTAAACCAGGATCATTAAGACTGTTACTTGTACACCACCAGTCACTACACCAGGGTCATTAAGACTGTTACCTGTACACCACCAGTCACTACACCAGGGTCATTAAGACTGTTACCTGTACACCACCAGTCACTACACCAGGATCATTAAGACTGTTACCTGTACACCACCAGTCACTACACCAGGGTCATTAAGACTGCTACCTGCACACCACCAGTCACTACACCAGGGTCATTAAGACTGCTACCTGTACACCACCAGTCACTACACCAGGGTCATTAAGACTGTTACCTGTACACCACCAGTCACTACACCAGGGTCATTAAGACTGTTACCTGTACACCACCAGTCACTACACCAGGGTCATTAAGACTGCTACCTGTACACCACCAGTCACTACACCAGGGTCATTAAGACTGTTACCTGTACACCACCAGTCACTACACCAGGATCATTAAGACTGTTACCTGTACACCACCAGTCACTACACCAGGGTCATTAAGACTGCTACCTGTACACCACCAGTCACTACACCAGCATCATTAAGACTGTTACCTGTACACCACCAGTCACTACACCAGGGTCATTAAGACTGCTACCTGCACACCACCAGTCACTACACCAGGATCATCAAGACTGTTACCTGTACACCACCAGTCACTACACCAGGATCATTAAGACTGCTACCTGCACACCACCAGTCACTACACCAGGGTCATTAAGACTGTTACCTGTACACCACCAGTCACTACACCAGGATCATTAAGACTGTTACCTGTACACCACCAGTCACTACACCAGGGTCATTAAGACTGTTACCTGTACACCACCAGTCACTACACCAGGGTCATTAAGACTGCTACCTGCACACCACCAGTCACTACACCAGGATCATTAAGACTGTTACCTGTACACCACCAGTCACTACACCAGGGTCATTAAGACTGCTACCTGCACACCACCAGTCACTACACCAGGGTCATTAAGACTGCTACCTGTACACCACCAGTCACTACACCAGGATCATTAAGACTGCTACCTGCACACCACCAGTCACTACACCAGGGTCATTAAGACTGCTACCTGTACACCACCAGTCACTACACCAGGATCATTAAGACTGTTACCTGTACACCACCAGTCACTACACCAGGATCATTAAGACTGTTACCTGTACACCACCAGTCACTACACCAGGATCATTAAGACTGCTACCTGCACACCACCAGTCACTACACCAGGATCATTAAGACTGTCACCTGTATATCACCAGTCACTACACCAGGGTCATTAAGACTGCTACCTGCACACCACCAGTCACTACACCAGGGTCATTAAGACTGCTACCTGCACACCACCAGTCACTACACCAGGGTCATTAAGACTGCTACCTGCACACCACCAGTCACTACACCAGGATCATTAAGACTGCTACCTGCACACCACCAGTCACTACACCAGGGTCATTAAGACTGCTACCTGTACACCACCAGTCACTACACCAGGATCATTAAGACTGCTACCTGTACACCACCAGTCACTACACCAGGATCATTAAGACTGTTACCTGTACACCACCAGTCACTACACCAGGATCATTAAGACTGCTACCTGTACACCACCAGTCACTACACCAGGATCATTAAGACTGCTACCTGTACACCACCAGTCACTACACCAGGATCATTAAGACTGTTACTTGTACACCACCAGTCACTACACCAGGATCATTAAGACTGCTACCTGCACACCACCAGTCACTACACCAGGATCATTAAGACTGCTACCTGCACACCACCAGTCACTACACCAGGGTCATTAAGACTGCTACCTGTACACCACCAGTCACTACACCAGGATCATTAAGACTGCTACCTGCACACCACCAGTCACTACACCAGGTCATTAAGACTGCTACCTGTACACCACCAGTCACTACACCAGGATCATTAAGACTGCTACCTGTACACCACCAGTCACTACACCAGGATCATTAAGACTGTTACCTGTACACCACCAGTCACTACACCAGGATCATTAAGACTGCTACCTGTACACCACCAGTCACTACACCAGGATCATTAAGACTGCTACCTGTACACCACCAGTCACTACACCAGGATCATTAAGACTGTTACCTGTACACCACCAGTCACTACACCAGGATCATTAAGACTGCTACCTGCACACCACCAGTCACTACACCAGGATCATTAAGACTGTTACCTGTACACCACCAGTCACTACACCAGGGTCATTAGGACTGCTACCTGCACACCACCAGTCACTACACCAGGATCATTAAGACTGCTACCTGTACACCACCAGTCACTACACCAGGATCATTAAGACTGCTACCTGCACACCACCAGTCACTACACCAGGATCATTAAGACTGTTACCTGTACACCACCAGTCACTACACCAGGGTCATTAAGACTGTTACCTGCACACCACCAGTCACTACACCAGGATCATTAAGACTGTCACCTGTACACCACCAGTCACTACACCAGGATCATTAAGACTGCTACCTGCACACCACCAGTCACTACACCAGGGTCATTAAGACTGTTACCTGTACACCACCAGTCACTACACCAGGATCATTAAGACTGCTACCTGTACACCACCAGTCACTACACCAGGATCATTAAGACTGCTACCTGTACACCACCAGTCACTACACCAGGATCATTAAGACTGCTACCTGCACACCACCAGTCACTACACCAGGATCATTAAGACTGCTACCTGCACACCACCAGTCACTACACCAGGGTCATTAAGACTGTTACCTGTACACCACCAGTCACTACACCAGGATCATTAAGACTGTTACCTGTACACCACCAGTCACTACACCAGGGTCATTAAGACTGTTACCTGTACACCACCAGTCACTACACCAGGATCATTAAGACTGCTACCTGTACACCACCAGTCACTACACCAGGATCATTAAGACTGCTACCTGCACACCACCAGTCACTACACCAGGATCATTAAGACTGCTACCTGCACACCACCAGTCACTACACCAGGATCATTAAGACTGCTACCTGTACACCACCAGTCACTACACCAGGGTCATTAAGACTGCTACCTGCACACCACCAGTCACTACACCAGGATCATTAAGACTGTTACCTGTACACCACCAGTCACTACACCAGGATCATTAAGACTGCTACCTGCACACCACCAGTCACTACACCAGGATCATTAAGACTGCTACCTGTACACCACCAGTCACTACACCAGGGTCATTAAGACTGCTACCTGCACACCACCAGTCACTACACCAGGATCATTAAGACTGTTACCTGTACACCACCAGTCACTACACCAGGATCATTAAGACTGCTACCTGCACACCACCAGTCACTACACCAGGATCATTAAGACTGCTACCTGTACACCACCAGTCACTACACCAGGGTCATTACATCAAGGCTGAGGGACTGATCACCTTATACCAAGACAAAAGGACTGACCAGTTTATAAAAAAATCTCTCCCCACATCTTCCACTGCACACGACTGAAGAAGTCTGCTGTGCAGGCGATACATTTCTGTGATGTGACTCACATCACAGGCTGGTTTATTGGTTGATTCTTATCATGAGGTTTAAACTGTATAAGTACACTAACCTGAGGTTCATTTCTTGATCAGACAGGGAGAAGAGTGGCCCGTGGCCTAGTAGGCAAAGTTCTCGATTCCCACGCTGAGGGTCCGGGTTCGATTCCCGGCGAGGATAGAAACATTGGGTGTGTTTCCTTACACCTGCTGTTCCTGTTCATCCATCAGTAAAAATAGGTACCTGGGCGTTAGTCGACTGGTGTGGGTCGCATCCTGGGGGCAAAAATTGACCAAATTTGCTACATAACAAGGGACTTTCTGTATAATAATAGGTCAGGACTCGCGACAATAATATTAATAATAATAATCTTTATTTACTACTAGTACATGTACATGGTATACAGTCCTAGCTGACAACATAGAAAGCCACTTGTTATGCTGAGCATCTCGGGCAAATTAGGTCAGTGTCCCAGGATGCGACCCACACCAGTCGACTAACACCCAGGTACCCATTTTACTGATGGGGAACATAGACAACAGGTGGAAAGAAACACGTCCAATGTTTCTACTCTGGCTGGGAATCGAACCCAGACCCTCACCGTGTGAAGCGAGAGCGTTAACCACCAGGCCACCAGAGCCCCAATGATTTCAAGTTGGAAAAATTTAGATTCAGGAAGGATATAGGAAAGCACTGGTTTGGCAATAGAGTTGTGGATGAGTGGAACAAACTCTCGAGAACCGTCATAGAAGCTAAAACCTTGTGTAGTCTTACAAATAGGTTATATAAATGCATGAGTGGGTGTGGTTGAGTTGAACCTGACTAGCTTGTGCTGCTAGGTCTAATGCCGTGCTCCTTAAGTGGATATGACCTGACTTGACTAGTTTGGGTCATTAGCATAAGCCGGTAGAAGACTTGGACCTGCCCAGCATGGGCCAGTAGGCCTGCTGCAGTGTTCCATCTTGTGTTATTATTATATACTTATATACGTATAATATCGTAGTCACCCTTTAACAAGCTTCCATTCTCTGTTGTGCGTTAACGGTACCGTTTTCTGTATAACAGGAGCTAGACGGGACGAATGATGAGGAGGAAAGTGTCGAGCTGATCAATAAAGATTATTGTATGGTAAGTACCAGTCACTGTCTTTATTACTGTATGGTAAGTACCAGTCACTGTCTTTATTACTGTATGGTAAGTACCAGTCACTGTCTTTATTACTGTATGGTAAGTACCAGTCACTGTCTTTATTACTGTATGGTAAGTACCAGTCACTGTCTTTATTACTGTATGGTAAGTACCAGTCACTGTCTTTATTACTATATGGTAAGTACCAGTCACTGTCTTTATTACTGTATGGTAAGTACCAGTCACTGTCTTTATTACTGTATGGTAAGTACCAGTCACTGTCTTTATTACTGTATGGTAAGTACCAGTCACTGTCTTTATTACTGTATGGTAAGTACCAGTCACTGTCTTTATTACTGTATGGTAAGTACCAGTCACTGTCTTTATTACTGTATGGTAAGTACCAGTCACTGTCTTTATTACTGTATGGTAAGTACCAGTCACTGTCTTTATTACTGTATGGTAAGTACCAGTCACTGTCTTTATTACTGTATGGTAAGTACCAGTCACTGTCTTTATTACTGTATGGTAAGTACCAGTCACTGTCTTTATTACTGTATGGTAAGTACCAGTCACTGTCTTTATTACTGTTTGGTAAGTACCAGTCACTGTCTTTATTACTGTATGGTAAGTACCAGTCACTGTCTTTATTACTGTATGGTAAGTACCAGTCACTGTCTTTATTACTGTATGGTAAGTACCAGTCACTGTCTTTATTACTGTATGGTAAGTACCAGTCACTGTCTTTATTACTGTATGGTAAGTACCAGTCACTGTCTTTATTACTGTATGGTAAGTACCAGTCACTGTCTTTATTACTGTATGGTAAGTACCAGTCACTGTCTTTATTACTGTATGGTAAGTACCAGTCACTGTCTTTATTACTGTATGGTAAGTACCAGTCACTGTCTTTATTACTGTATGGTAAGTACCAGTCACTGTCTTTATTACTGTATGGTAAGTACCAGTCACTGTCTTTATTACTGTATGGTAAGTACCAGTCACTGTCTTTATTACTGTATGGTAAGTACCAGTCACTGTCTTTATTACTGTATGGTAAGTACCAGTCACTGTCTTTATTACTGTATGGTAAGTACCAGTCACTGTCTTTATTACTGTATGGTAAGTACCAGTCACTGTCTTTATTACTGTATGGTAAGTACCAGTCACTGTCTTTATTACTGTATGGTAAGTACCAGTCACTGTCTTTATTACTGTATGGTAAGTACCAGTCACTGTCTTTATTACTGTATGGTAAGTACCAGTCACTGTCTTTATTACTGTATGGTAAGTACCAGTCACTGTCTATATTACTGTATGGTAAGTACCAGTCACTGTCTTTATTACTGTATGGTAAGTATCAGTCACTGTCTTTATTACTGTATGGTAAGTACCAGTCACTGTCTTTATTACTGTATGGTAAGTACCAGTCACTGTCTTTATTACTGTATGGTAAGTACCAGTCACTGTCTTTATTACTGTATGGTAAGTACCAGTCACTGTCTTTATTACTGTATGGTAAGTACCAGTCACTGTCTTTATTACTGTATGGTAAGTACCAGTCACTGTCTTTATTACTGTATGGTAAGTACCCAGCTACTGTCTTTATTACTGTATGGTAAGTACCAGTCACTGTCTTTATTACTGTATGGTAAGTACCAGTCACTGTCTTTATTACTGTATGGTAAGTACCCAGCTACTGTCTTTATTACTGTATGGTAAGTACCCATTCACTGTCTTTATTACTGTATTGTAAGTACCAGTCACTGTCTTTATTACTGTATGGTATCAGTCACTGTCTTTATTACAGTGTGGTAAGTACCAGTCACTGTCTTTATTACTGTATGGTAAGTACCAGTCACTGTCTTTATTACTGTATGGTAAGTACCAGTCACTGTCTTTATTACTGTATGGTAAGTACCCAGCTACTGTCTTTATTACTGTATGGTAAGTACCAGTCACTGTCTTTATTACTGTATGGTAAGTACCAGTCACTGTCTTTATTACTGTATGGTAAGTACCAGTCACTGTCTTTATTACTGTATGGTAAGTACCAGTCACTGTATTACTGTATGGTAAGTACCAATCACTGTCTTTATTACTGTATGGTAAGTATCCAGCTACTGTCTTTATTACTGTATGGTAAGTACCCAGCTACTGTCTTTATTACTGTATGGTAAGTACCAGTCACTGTCTTTATTACTGTATGGTAAGTACCCAGCTACTGTCTTTATTACTGTATGGTAAGTACCCAGCTACTGTCTTTATTACTGTATGGTAAGTACCCAGCTACTGTCTTTATTACTGTATGGTAAGTACCAGTCACTGTCTTTATTACTGTATGGTAAGTACCAGTCACTGTCTTTATTACTGTATGGTAAGTACCCAATCACTGTCTTTATTACTGTATGGCAAGTACCAGTCACTGTCTTTATTACTGTATGGTAAGTACCAGTCACTGTCTTTATTACTGTATGGTAAGTACCAGTCACTGTCTTTATTACTGTATGGTAAGTACCAGTCACTGTCTTTATTACTGTATGGTAAGTACCAGTCACTGTCTTTATTACTGTATGGTAAGTACCAGTCACTGTCTTTATTACTGTATGGTAAGTACCAGTCACTGTCTTTATTACTGTATGGTAAGAACCAGTCACTGTCTTTATTAATGTATGGTAAGTACCAGTCACTGTCTTTATTACTGTATGGTAAGTACCCAGTCACTGTCTTTATTACTGTATGGTAAGTACCAGTCACTGTCTTTATTACTGTATGGTAAGTACCCAGCTACTGTCTTTATTACTGTATGGTAAGTACCAGTCACTGTCTTTATTACTGTATGGAAAGTACCAGTCACTGTCTTTATTACTGTATGGTAAGTACCCAGTCACTGTCTTTATTACTGTATGGTAAGTACCAGTCACTGTCTTTATTACTGTATGGTAAGTACCCAGCTACTGTATTACTGTATGGTAAGTACCCAGTCACTGTCTTTATTACTGTATGGTAAGAACCAGTCACTGTCTTTATTACTGTATGGTAAGTACCAGTCACTGTCTTTATTACTGTATGGTAAGAACCAGTCACTGTCTTTATTACTGTATGGTAAGTACCAGTCACTGTCTTTATTACTGTATGGTAAGTACCCAGCTACTGTCTTTATTACTGTATTTTAAGTACCCAGCTACTGTATGGTAAGTACCCAGCTACTGTCTTTATTACTGTATGGTAAGTACCCAGTCACTGTCTTTATTACTGTATGGTAAGAACCAGTCACTGTCTTTATTACTGTATGGTAAGTACCAGTCACTGTCTTTATTACTGTATGGTAAGAACCAGTCACTGTCTTTATTACTGTATGGTAAGTACCAGTCACTGTCTTTATTACTGTATGGTAAGTACCCAGCTACTGTCTTTATTACTGTATTTTAAGTACCCAGCTACTGTCTTTATTACTGTATGGTAAGTACCCAGTCACTGTCTTTATTACTGTATGGTAAGAACAAGTCACTGTCTTTATTACTGTATGGTAAGTACCAGTCACTGTCTTTATTACTGTATGGTAAGAACCAGTCACTGTCTTTATTACTGTATGGTAAGTACCAGCCACTGTCTTTATTACTGTATGGTAAGTACAAGCCACTGTCTTTATTACTGTATGGTAAGTACCCAGTCACTGTCTTTATTGCTGTATGGTAAGTACCAGTCACTGTCTTTATTACTGTATGGTAAGTACCCAGTCACTGTCTTTATTACTGTATGGTAAGTACCAGTCACTGTATTACTGTATGGTAAGTACCCAGCTACTGTATGGTAAGTACCCAGCTACTGTATGGTAAGTACCCAGCTACTGTATTACTGTATGGTAAGTACCCAGCTACTGTATTACTGTGTGGTAAGTACCCAGCTACTGTCTCTATTACTGTATGGTAAGTACCCAGCTACTGTATTACTGTATGGTAAGTACCCAGCTACTGTATTACTGTATGGTAAGTACCCAGCTACTGTATTACTGTATGGTAAGTACCCAGCTACTGTATGGTAAGTACCCAGCTACTGTATTACTGTATGGTAAGTACCCAGCTACTGTATGGTAAGTACCCAGCTACTGTCTTTATTACTGTATGGTAAGTACCCAGCTACTGTATGGTAAGTACCCAGCTACTGTCTTTATTACTGTATGGTAAGTACCCAGCTACTGTATGGTAAGTACCCAGCTACTGTCTTTATTACTGTAT
The DNA here is from genome assembly GCF_026875155.1 of Cherax quadricarinatus. Lineage (NCBI taxonomy): Eukaryota > Metazoa > Arthropoda > Malacostraca > Decapoda > Parastacidae > Cherax > Cherax quadricarinatus. The sequence goes on along the minus strand of NC_069458.1, from coordinate 24,211,076 downwards.
GGTAAGTACCCAGCTACTGTATTACTGTATGGTAAGTACCCAGCTACTGTCTTTATTACTGTATGGTAAGTACCCAGCTACTGTATGGTAAGATATATATTAGATCATTGTCAATCGTGTCAGCGTGCCTCGTTGTGCTCCGGGTTTTCTGGTGTTTTCACGGTCGCTCTTACGTGCTAGAACTTTAATTTGTGTCATCAATCCTATACGATACATCCCTCTAGCGCCTGGAACCAATCTTTGGCGGAAAACATTATATACTGAGTCAAAAAAGGAGAATTAGTGTGCACTACCTAGCAGAGTTTACTGCCAGAGGGGAATCATAGGCCGGTGTCCCGTGTGAAAAAAAAAATAATTGAACTTTTCGTGTCAGAGGAAAGAAAGTCTCCCTGATAACATTGAGTATACATAGTGTATAGTGTATACTACAGTGGCTCCCTAGTATATTGATGATAAAGGCTAAATTGTCATTTGAAAACAGGTGAATTTGTAAATGAAGTGATAAGCCTATAGAGGAAGGTGCCAGAAGTCGCCAGAAACTCACAAGGTCTGCTGTTTTTAATAATCTTCCTGGCTTGCTAGTGTACTCGCATATAATCTAGTGATACCAGTGAATAGCAGAATACAGTGTTGTAGTAGCAACTAACCAGTATTATAATGGTACTTAGTGGAGTGGAGTGACTTTCATTAGTTTCTTTTTTCTTGAAATACCAGACGTTACTGTGAATTTAATATAACCTGTAGTTACCAGCGGTCGCAATATACACAACGAGAAGCAATTATTACTACAGAAAAAGCGTCCTTCCTCCAAAATTTCCACCAGTCAACTATAGTGATAATATAGCATTTATTGTGGTGGAGACGGAAAAAAAACTAGAAAAGCTAGATACAGCGACTGATAAACAAGGGTTGAGGTCGACCGTTCGTCATTGTAGGAGTTGCCAGCAGTCACCGGTTTCTTCAACACGCAAGTTATACTTTTGTATCAGTCAAATCACATATTACTCGGGTAGATAATTTCCAGTAGATCCTTCATGTGTTAGCTCAAATCACCGACCAGTATGTTTTAAATAAGTGACCCACTGATCAGATCAGATCGACTGGTCCGAACCCTTGACTGGTCCGAACCCTTGACTGGTCCGAACCCTTGACTGGTCCGAACCCTTGACTGGTTTCAAACGGTTTCGTTGGACAATAAAGCAGACTGTAAACGGATGGGGTTGTAGGCGCCCTTATAAACACAAACATTAAATATAAATCAGAAACGTGCACGGTAAGCTGTCCAATATACAAAAACAGTTAGAAACAGAAATACAAATAGCTAGAGCTTCATTTAAGGAGGTTATTAATAGAATATTCAAGAGGTTGCTAGTAGAATTGCAGTAAATCAACCATTCAAATCATTATGAAGCTGTGTGTAGTCTGTGGTCAGTCAAACAAACTGGCTTCCACATGCATAAATTGTCATTTTTGTGGAAATTGGTGTCACGCCCCTTGTGCAGATATCCAAGAACTAGCTACAAGCAGTGTTAAAACAGGGAAGTTTTTTGGGTATGCCCAAATCAGATAAATCTGTGGACTAAAATCACAAGGGTATTAAAAGAGGACAACATCAAAGCTGCTTTCATAGAAAACCTGGAAGCTTTCTACAACAGATGGGAACATAAAAAGTCTGGGCTGAATGGCACTGCCCTTGATACTGGCCATGTAGTCACAAACTGTAAGGCTGGAGATGAAGTCCTGGTAGTCAGTAAATGTGGGGCTGATAGTGCTGTCCTGGGAGACAGTAATGGTGAAGCTGGAGGTGCTGTCCTGGGAGACAGTAATGGTGAAGCTGGAGGTGCTGTCCTGGGAGACAGTAATGGTGAAGCTGGAGATGCTGTCCTGGGAGACAGTAATGGTGAAGCTGGAGATTTTGTCCAGGTAGTCGGGAATTATACGCAGGAATACATATAAATGACCTCATAGGGGACAGGAGCCATAGTAGGGAAACAAGTGTAGTCAATGATAAGATAAAACCAATATTGCAAACTAGAAATACCGCAGGAAATAGCAAACAAGAGGACTCCACTAGCAATAGTGAGGATATATTACCAAAAACAACTGGTGGGAGCTCCATTGTTGGTGCTAGGGAGGATAGAAGTAAGACAGGGAAACATGCACCAACAGGGAATACAGTCACAGAAACCCAAGGCAAACGGAAACCAAGCCTGTGCACATACTATGCACTTGGTATCTGCTGGCATGGGAAATCTGGAAAAACAGATGGGACGTGCAACTATGACCACCCTAGAAAATGCCATGCCCATATGACAACAGGAAAATGCAAACTCCCTTCCTGTAAGCTTTTTCACCCTGAACTGTGTACCTCTTCATACAGGAAAGATCTGATGCTATAACTTCAATTGCCAGGCATACATCTAAAGGGGACAAAAAGATACAAACATCCAGGCATGGGGAAAACCTGGGTTAGCCACAGCCACTCTAAGAGGGAGAGGTTTTTTAGTGCCAGGAAGTAAAAAAACTGGCAGAAATGCAGAAATCGTACACCAATCCAGTCATTCTGAGTGGAACACGTCGTTGGCCTCCACTCCAAACCAACAGATATAGATACTAGTGCGGAAAAAAATCCCCCCCCCCAGTACCAACAATACACCAGTCCGAAACATTCTTCTTGCAATTATACAGGGTCTAAAGCCGCAACAAACAACTAAGACCTTCATCCGTGGTCTGCTTGCAGATGGCAAAGGCAATGTTCGCGGTTACACTGAGACCACACATAAAGGTCTCACTTGGACAACGAAATATGGATCCCAGGTTACAACCTATTACAGATGTGACAGAGTGAACAGGCAAAGGAGGGGGGGTTGGCCTGTAATTGCAGAAGTCACTTGTTTGAACAGAACTGCTTTATGCTCAATGATGTAGTGGGAAGTTTTAGCAAAGTAAAGGTCTCGCAGAACCAAAACCTTAGTCCATTGAGGTAGTCTACAAGCCTCCGGATGCACATCCCTGCTATTCACTTGGAACAGCTGTTTATAAATTGACCCACTTGTCTGGAAAATCTTCCAGCTCTGGCACCCAAACATCTGTCTGGAGAAATTTCAAACTTAAGGCACTAATTGGAGGAATATAGCAAATAATATTGTTGCAGTAATAAACACCAGGAGGCAGCTCTGATGAAAACTCACACTCACACGAGCTTTTAAATCTCTGCACAAAATTCATTTTAAACCAGACAAAGTAATAGAGCCTACTGATGGAGATTACACTAGACCTAATTTCACTAAACAAGGATGATCTGATAAGAAAATGTCACCAATCAAAAACAATATACTCAGATCACAACATTTCTTGAGGTTTAAGACGTGTATGCCGTGGAGCCCCAGACCGACATAATGAGACTAGTACGAAGGGAGCATTCACCAAAATTCAACTTCAATAAAACAAAAACTTAAAGTGGGACCAAGTAAACCAAGTCTACCGATTAAGCTGGGAAGATATATTAAGGAACCACAGACCCAACTTATGCTAGAACAAATTAAATCGGTTGGCACTCGATGTATGCACAAGGCTTATTCTCTAAGAAAAAGGAGGGGGTAGATGCAAAATAGAAAGAGGGACAGGCGCTCCCTGTAACCAGGCGACGGGAAAAAGAATAACAGAGCGGCTAAACAGAGGTAAATATAATCTGTAAATGCGGTAGGAGACACTGGTCAGAGAACTAGCACGGCATCGAACTTAAGCTAAAGAAATTCTTTAGGAGTCAGGAAATCGCGGGCAAGAACTAAAAGCCATAAATGAAAACCGAAGAAACCCAAAGTATTTCTTTCTTTCCTTGCCAAATTCAAAATCGTGAAACAACGTACAGTATTGGGCCACTACTTAAAAAGACTGGGTCTACACAGATGACAGCAAGGAAATGATGTGAGCTACTCAGTCCCAATATGACTCAGTTTTAGCAAGCCGCTAACCAGACTGAGAGTCGAAGATCAAAATGAATTTTTTATGAGAAAGCCACAAAATTTGATATTAACACAAGCTATCGATGTTTTCCGGACGACAAATGACTTCGAAAAGGCGATAATGGGACATGCCCATGCACCTCTGCCCAGGGGGGGGCCAGACTCATGTAAATCAGTGTTCATCAAGAACTGCAAGAAGCCCATCCCCAAAAAACACGAGCTTTTTCCATCATATGGAGAAGGGGGAGCATGGGCACGGGGGTCGTCCCCACAGTTACTAAAAACAACAGACATAGCCCCACTCCACAAAACGGGGCAGTAAAGCGACTGCAAAGAACTCAGACCAATAGCACTAAAATCCCTATCATAAAAATCTTTGAATGGGTCAGCCAAGCACCATGTTTTCCCTTTTGCAGTGACACCCGAATTTTGCATGACAGTGCTTCCTTGCGACACTGCACTCCAGGGGGGAAAATAACCAAATCTTTCAGTGGGTGCAGAAAACAATATGAAGTTCAACATGAGAAATTTCAATTACTCAGATATGGTAAACATGAAAAAATTAATCTTCATAGAGTACAAAAAAAATCTGGCCACAAAATAAGGGGAAACACCAATCAAAGACCTGGGAGGGATCATGTCGGAGGATCTACTTCAAGGACCATAAATTGTATCAATGCATCTGCTGAAAATGAAGGATGGATAATGAGAACCTTCAAAACTAGGAGGCCCAAGCCCATGATACACTCTTCAGGTACTTGTTCTATCTGGGCTGGAATATTGCTGCACACAACAGCCCTTTCAAGGCGGTAAATTTCCCCCGACCTAGAAAATGTACAGAGAATTTAGGGCGCGCAAACGGAGATAAAACACCTAAATTACTGGGAGCGTTTGGGGTTCCTAAACCTGTATTCCCTAAAACGCAGGAGGGGAAGAATACATATTATAACACCTGGAAAATCCTAGAGGGACTAGTACCGAACTTGACACAAAATCACTTACTACGAAAAGCAAAAGACTGGCAGACGATACCCCCCCCCAATGAAAAAGCGGGGTTCACAGCACGTTAAAGCCCAACAAAAAAGTTCAGGGGCCCGGATTTAAAACTGCCCCTAGCACAATGGGGGGATTACCAACAGCCTCGGCAGTTTCAAGCTGGCACTGGCAAGCACCTAAAGTCTTCCCTATCCCCGGGGTGGGCTGTACGTTGGTTTGCGTGCAGCGAGCAAAAAAGCCTTTTTGATCAGGCTCGATCCACCGGAGACCTGGTCCGCCCGGGGCCCCCGCGGGGGCGTTCCCCCCCGGAACTTCTCCAGGAAAAACTCCAGGTAAGTCCCCAGCTACTGTATTACTGTAGGTAAGTACCCAGTACTTTTTTTTACTGTAGGTAAGTCCCCAGACTGTAGGGTAAGACCGTATGTATTCTGTAGGTAAGTACCCGGTTTACTGTATTACTGTGTGGTAAGTACCCCTATGTATGGCAAGTCCCCAGCTACTGTATTCTGAGGGTAGGTCCCCAGCTACTGTATGGAAATACACAGTACTGATGGTAAGCCCCAGCTACTGTATGGTAAGCCCCAGCTACTGTTTATAAGTCCCCCAGCTACTGTTTTTCGTATGGTAAGTACCAGCACGTATAGAAAGTACCAGCTCTTTTTGTAAGTACCCAGTACTGTAGGGTAAGTACCCAGCTATTTGGTAAGACCCCAGCTACTGTATGGTAAGTCCCAGCTATTTTAATGGTAAGTACCCGCTACTTTATGGAAAGTATCCAGCTACTTATTACTGTATGGAATACCCAGCTCTGTATTCGTATGGAAATACCCAGTACTGTATGGTAAGTCCCAGCTATGTATTTACGTATGGAAAGTCCCCAGCTATGTATGGAAAGTACCCAGCTACTGTATTACTGATGGTAAGTACCCAGCTACTGAGGGTAAGTACCCAGTACTGTATTTCGGGTATGGAAGTCCCAGCTATGTTTTTAGGGTAATTTACCCAGTACTGTATTACTGAGTAAGTCCATTACTGTATTACGTATGGTAAGTACCCAGCACTGTTTTAAATTACCCAGTAGTATTACTGTAGGGTAAGTTCCCAGCACTGTAGGGTAAGTACCCAGCTACTGTTTACTGTATGGTAAGTCCCCGCTACTGTATCGTAAGTACCCAGCTACTGTTGGTAAGTACCCGGTACTGTATTTCTGTTGGAAATACCAGCTACTGTATTCTGTATGGTAAGAGCAGTACTGTATGGTAAGTCCCAGTACTGTATTACGTAGGGTAATACCCCTCCCGTATTATATATGAAAGTACGCAGACTGATGGTAAGTACCCAGTACTGTTTTACTGATGGTAAGTACCCAGCTACTGTATTACTGTATGGTAATACCCAGTACGTTTTACTGTATGGAAGTACCCAGCTTACGTTTACTGTAGGAAAGACCCAGCACTGTATTACTGTTGGTAAGTACCAGCAGTTTATTATTATGGTAAGTCCCACTACTGTTTTACTTTTGGGAAAAGTACGCATTTGATGGTAAGTACCACTACTGTATTAGTATGGTAAGTCCCCAGCTACGTATTACTACAGGGAAGTACGCAGTACGTATGGTAAGTCCCCAGTACTGTTTTACTGGGTAAGTACCCACTACTGTTTTACTGTATGGAAAGTCCCCCCAGCTACTGTTTACTGATGGTAAGACCCAGCTACTGTATTACTGTATGGTAAGTACCAGCTACTTTATTACGTAGGTAAGTACCCAGCTACTGTTTTCTGTAGGGAAAAGTCCCCAGTATTTGTATTACTGTAGGGAAAGTACCCGCTACGTATTACTGTATGGTAAGTACCCAGCTACTGTATTACTGTTGGTAAGTACCCGCTACGATTATGTATGGAAGTACCCAGCTACTGTTTATGTTGGTAAGTCCCCACTACAGTATTTTGCTAAGGTCTTAAATTTTTAAACGAGTTTTTTGCTAATTGCCCTTTTTAACAAGGCCGTTTAATAAACGTTTTTAGTATCTGTGGGGGCCCGTTGGCCTGTTGTTCCTTTTTTTATATTTTAAAATATTAATGAAATTGCGTGAATGTAATTCAAAAAGGGGGGGGAAATTAAAAGGGGGAAAATTGGGTCCTTATGCCCTCGGGTCTTAAGCAAAATAATCTGTGTTTGTGTCTTTTGGGATGCGTCGAGCACAAGGGAAAATTTAGTCTCTGTGTATGAAGATTTAGGGTGGGTCCTGGGGATTGTTGGGACAATGAAAGTCACCTCTGTGCCCGTCCCAAAAGGGTCGAAGGCTTTGGGGTTGGGAGGGAGACGGTACATGGGTATACGATCTTTTTGTCGGGGGTGTAAGGGCGAGAATACCCGGGTTAGAGGTCCGGGTATGGCCTGTTTGCTTCCTGTTGGGGGACTGTTGTGGTGCCAGGATCGTATAGTGCCAAAATGGTGTGTGGTGCCATGGGCCAACATGGTGCCTGTGCCACCTGGTACCCCTGGGGCCCGCCCCGGTACCGTGGTTTCCGCCTGGTACCGTGGGGCCCCCTGGTACCGTGGTGCCGCCTGGTACCGTGGTGCCAGCCTGGGGGCCGTGGGGCCACCGGTACCCCTGGTGCCAGCCCCGGGACGGGGGGTGGCTGGTGCCAGCCGGTACCGTGGTGCCCCCTGGTCCGTGGTGTCAGCCTGGTACCGTGGTGCCAGTGGTACCGTGGTGCCGCCTGGTTTTCCGTGGTGCCGCCTGGGACCCTGGGGGGCCAGCCTGGTAAACCCCGTGGTGCCAGCTGGTGCCTGGGCCCGCCCGGTCCCCCGGTGCCAAATTCACAAATTTCTATAAACCAAATATTAAAACACCACCCCTATATATATATTGTATGTGTGTGTTGTGGTGTGTGTGTGTGTGTGTGTGTTGTATGTGTAGTGTGTGTATGTGTTGGGGTGTGGGTGGTATGGTGTGTGTGTGTGTGTGGTGATGTGTGTGTGTGTGTGTGTGTGTGTGTGTGGGATGGTGGTGTTATGTGTGTGTGGTGTGGTATGTGGTTTTTGTAGGTGTGTGGTGTGTTGTGTGGTGTGGTGTTGTGTGTGTGTGTGTGGTTTTGGGGTTTTGTATGGTGTGTGTGTGTGTGTTGTGTTGTGGGATGTGTGTGTGTGTGTGTGTACTACTAGTTGAGGTTGCGGGGGTCGAGTCCCCAGCTCCCTGGCCCCCCTCTTCAGATCGCACTAGGGCACTCTCCCGGCCCTGAGCTTTTTCATCCCCTTTCTTAAAGTAGTATGGATCTGTCCACTACATCGTTCCAAAATATTCCACTTACGATACTCTGTGGCTAAAAAATATTCCTAAAATCCCTGTGATTCATTGTGCTTATTCCCAAAATGTGTCCCTTGTTACTGTGTCCAATTTTTGGGGAAATCCCGTATTTGTCCCCCTTTTCAATTCCTTCCAGTATTTTGTATGTGTTTTTTTTATTTCTTTATTTTTTTTTTTTTTTTTTTTTTTTTTTTATTTTTTTTTTTTTTTTTTTTTTATTTCTTCACCTTGGCTAGGTTGTGGGTTCCAAACTGGGGGCCCCTACTCCATTGGGCCTAAAACATACACGGTGTACAGGGGCCTGAAGATTCCTATTAAGTGTCGGTGGTTCTTTTTAGGCGAATGCTTTCAGGTTTTTTTTTTGGTTGATGTGCGCTTCAGGAGATGTGCCCGGGGTTATACTCACCCCAAAATCTTTTTCCCTTTAGTGAGGTTTGTGTCTTGACCCCTAGACTGTACTCCGTCTGCGGCCTTCTTTTCCCTTCCCCAATCTTATGACTTTGCACTTGGTGGATTTGAACTCCAGGAGCCCAAATTTCGGACCCGGTCTGCAGCTGTCCAATCCCTTTGTAGTTCCCTGGTCTGTCGAGTGTATTTTCTCATCAATTAAGTCATTGCAAAAAGGGACACCTCAAGCTATTCCCCCGTCATGTCGTTCCAAATCCAGAAACAGCACTTTTCCTGGACTGCCCCCGCGGGACCCCGCTGGTCAAGGTGCCCCTCTGACACCTGCCAGTACCATGACTCGCTTTTCTTTTCTTTCCCGACAAATATTCCCTGATCCTTGTAGTGCCTTCCCTGTTACCCCGCTTGGTCCTCCCCTTTTTCACCAAAAACTTTTTGTGGGAAATGTGTCAAACGCCCTTTTTGCGCCAAAAAAGCAATCCACCCCCCCCCTCTCTCTCTTGTCTTACTGCTGTGTGTATGTGTGGTGTGTGTGTGTGGGTTTGTGTGTGTGGGTGGTTTTTGTTGTGGTTGTGTGTGTGTGTGTGTGGTGTGGTGTGGTTTTATGTGTGTGTGTGTGTGTTGTGTGTGGTGTGTGTTGTGTGTATGTGTGTGTGTGTGTGTGGTGTGTGTGGGGTGTGGTGTGTTTTGGGATGTGTGGTGTGTGTGTGTTGTGTTTTGTGTGTTGTATGTGTGTGTGTGTGTGGGTGTGTGTGTGTGGGATGTGTGTGTGTGTGTGTGTGTGTGTCTTAAACTAAATGACAGGGGTCTTAAGAATCCTAGTAGACTTAAGGCCTATGTAAGAGAGAGAAGAGAGAGAGAAGAGAGAGAAAAGAGAGAGAGAGAAAGAGAAGAGAGAGAGAGAGAGAGAGAGAGAGAGAGGAGAAGAGAGACAGAGAGGAGAGGAGAGAGAGAGGACAGAGAGAGGGGGAAGAGGACCAGTGTATCATAACATCCTTATAAAACCAGTCAATAACTCGCGACTTAGCGCTAAACCCACCAGGGAAACCAGCCAGGGGCTGACCGAGGGGAAGGGGGGGGGGTTAAAAGTAGGTCCTTTCCCCTATCAAGAGCCTCTCCTCCCCTCCCCTCTCTCCGCGGAAATTCAAGTTTCCCCCTCGTCCCGGGCCCGCCTCCCACGGGAAATTGAGGCTTAAAAACTGATTATATATCAAAAAACCCCCGGGGGGGGGGGGTGAGTCAACGATAGCTCTAGGGTTCTGTTGAATTTAAAAATTTTTAAGCAAATACGCTGACAGGAAGTTCCCTTTTATTCTCTTTTCTGTAATATGAAAAACTTGATGAAGTGTTGATTGTACTCGAAAGGCCCGAAGCTAGTTTTCATCTCCGTGTTACGATCATTTATTAAATTCCCACAGCTGGCCCCCATAAACCCCAAAGTCCGACACACAGCCAGGGGAACAGCCACACCCGGGCAACAGCCACAGCCAGGGCAACGCCACAGCCAGGGGCCCAAAAACCAAAAGCCCCAGGGGAACAGCCCCAGCCAGGGCAACAGCCCCAGCCAGGGGAACAGCCCAGCCCGGGGAACAGCCACAGCCCGGACAACAGCCACAGCCGGGCAAAAGCCACAGCCCGGGGAACGCCACACCCGGACAACAGCCCAGCCAGGGCAAAAGCCACAGCCAGGGGGCAAACCCCAGCCGGGCAACAGCCACAGCCAGGGCAATAGCCCAGAGGGGGGGCAACAGCCACAGCCCGGGCAACAGCCCCCCAGGGCAGCGCCACAGCCGGCAGCAGCCCCAAACCAGGGCAATAGCCCCAGCCAGGGCAGAGCCACAAACCAGGCAGCAGCACGCCTGGGCGCGCCACCCTGGGCCAGCCACAGCCAGGGGAACAGCCAAGGGGCAAAGCCACAGCCAGGGCGAGTCACAGCCAGGGCCAAACCCCAGCCCGGGCAGCAGCCCCAGCCCCGGCAACAGCCCCAGCCCGGGCAACGCCCCGCCGGGGAGCGCCAACAGCCGCCACACACCACAGCCGGGGAGCTCAGCCACAACACAAGGAGTGTTGACACTGACCGAAGCGCTCACGTAAAGGCCCTTTTGTTGGTTCTTAAAAGGGCCCTTGTTCCCAGGGTTGTGTGGGAGTGTGTGGGGGTGAGGGAGTGTGTGGGATTGTCTGTGGGGGTGAGGGAGTGTGTGGGGGTGAGGGAGAGTGTGGGAGCGTCTGTGGGGGTGAGGGAGTGTGTGGGAGTGTGTTTGGGGTGAAGAAGGGCCTGGGGGTGAGGGAGTGTGTGAGGGTGAGGGAGTGTGTGGGGGTGAAGGAGTGTGTGTGGGGTGAAGAAGTGTCTGGGGGTGAGGGAGTATATGGGGGTGAGGGAGTGTGTGGGGGTGAAGAAGTACTGGGGGTGAGGGAGTGTGTGGGGGTGAGGGAGTATGTGGGGTGAGGGAGTGTATGGGGGTGAGGGAGAGTGTGGGGATGAGGAAGTGTGTGTGGGGGTGAGGGAGTGGGTGGGGGTGAGGAAGTGTGTGGGGGGGTGAGGGAGAGTGTGGGGATGAGGAAGTGTGTGTGGGGGTGAGGGAGAGTGTCGGGGTGAGGGAGAGTGTGGGGGTGAGGGAGAGTGTGGGGGTGAGGAAGTGTATGTGGGGGTGAGGAAGTGTGTGTGGGAGTGAGGAAGTGTGTGTGGGGGTGAGGGAGAGTGTGGGGGTGAGGAAGTATGTGTGGGGGTGAGGGAGAATGTGGGGGTGAGGGAGAGTTTGTGGGGGTGGGAGGGAGAGATGTGGGGGTGAGGAAGTGTGTGTGGGGGTGAAGGAGAGTGTGGGGGTGAGGAAGTGTGTGTGGGGGTGAGGGAGAGTGTGGGGATGAGGGAGAGTGTGTGGGGGTGAGGGAGAGTGTGGGGTGAGGAAGTGTGTGTGGGGGTGAGGGAGAGTGTGGGGATGAGAAAGTGTGTGGAGATGTGGGAGGAAGTTTTAGTGTGGGCAAGGGTTACGAGTGGAGTTCCACAAGGATCAGTACTTGTACCAATATTGTGTCTTGTGTGTGAGAATGACATGACAGAAGACATGCAGTCAGAGGTGACAGTGTTCTATGAGAATGACATGACAGAAGACATGCAGTCAGAGGTGACAGTGTTCTATGAGAATGACATGACAGAAGACATGCAGTCAGAGGTGACAGTGTTCTATGAGAATGACATGACAGAAGACATGCAGTCAGAGGTGACAGTGTTCTATGAGAATGACATGACAGAAGAGATGCAGTCAGAGGTGAGAGTGTTCTATGAGAATGACATGACAGAAGACATGCAGTCAGAGGTGACAGTGTTCTATGAGAATGACATGACAGAAGACATGCAGTCAGAGGTGACAGTGTTCTATGAGAATGACATGACAGAAGACATGCAGTCAGAGGTGACAGTGTTCTATGAGAATGACATGACAGAAGACATGCAGTCAGAGGTGACAGTGTTCCAAGACCACCTGAAACTAACCAGCAAAATACAAACAACAGTAGACGAGGAGAAACAAATATATCTGGAGTGGTAGATACGGAAGTGCAAAATAAACCCAGAGAAGAGGCGGGGCCAGGAGCTGTGACTCTACCCCTGCAACTACAATTAGGTGAGCACACACACACACACACACACACACACACACACACACACACACACACACACACACACACAGAGGTATGACAAAGCTCAGGAAGCAGAGAGAGGATCCAGTAGCGATCAGTGAAGAGGCGGGGCCAGGAGCTGAGTCTCGACCCCTGCAACCACAATTAGGTGAGTACAATTAGGTGAGTACACGCACACACGCACACACACACATACACTATTACAACCCAGGAGTCCAAATGGCCTGTTATCCCGGGTGTAATGGGAGCAAAATAAACACAGTAGAAAAAGTTTAGACTTATATTATCCTTCACCAATTTAGAACAGCAGTATGTACACTATATACACTATGTACAGTGATAGGTATTAGTGCACTCCACGGTAAGCAAGGCAGAATAAAAGAGAGCAGACCGTGCTTCAACCAGCTCTAGAATGGGAATGACAAGGGCAGACAGGTGTGTGGTACCCACATAACCTCTGCGATTGCCTAAACCATCTTCTTATTGGCTGGGACCTGGGTACTGGTTGAACGACGGGGCCCCATCGTCAACCCTCAGTCACCTGGTTCACTGGTTGGGGGAGATAGCCTGTAAATGAGGGTGTGTACATGCGCCGAATAAAGGTTACGTACTCTTTGCATGACACACACACACACACACGCAGCCAGTAGTAACAGCCTGGTTGATCAGGCTCTGATCCACCAGGAGGCCTGGTCACAGACCGGGCCGCGGGGGCGTTGACCCCCGGAACTCTCTCCAGGTAAACTCCAGGTAAACACACACACACACACACACACACACATACACATGTATGGCAGGAACCATACATAGTTTTAAGACGAGGTATGATGAAGCTCATGTAGCAGGGAGAGAGAGGACTCAGTAGCGTTCAGTGAAGAGGCGGGGCCAGGAGCTGAGTCTCGACCCCTGCAACCACAATTAGATGAGTACAACACACAAATAGTGTTATTGCTGACAGTGTCAACAGGAAGACGTAATGTTAGATGTTAGCACATTCTCTCACGCACACACCTGCGCTACACACCTGCATACTGCCTCACCCCAGGTGTGTGTGTGTGTGTGTGTGTGTGTGTGTGTGTGTGTGTGTGTGTTGTGTGTGTGTGTGTGTGTGTGTGTGTTTGTGTGTGTGTGTGTGTGTGTGTGTTGTGTGTGTGTGTACTCACCTAGTTGTACTCACCTAGTTGAGGTTGCGGGGGTCGAGTCCGAGCTCCTGGCCCCGCCTCTTCACTGATCGCTACTAGGTCACTCTCCCTGAGCCGTGAGCTTTATCATACCTCTGCTTAAAGCTATGTATGGATCCTGCCTCCACTACATCGCTTCCCAAACTATTCCACTTACTGACTACTCTGTGGCTGAAGAAATTACTTCCTAACATCCCTGTGATTCATCTGTGTCTTTAGCTTCCAACTGTGTCCCCTTGTTACTGTGTCCAGTCTCTGGAACATCCTGTCTTTGTCCACCTTGTCAATTCTCTCAGTATTTTGTATGTTGTTATCATGTCCCCCCTATCTCTCCTGTCCTCCAGTGTCGTCAGGTTGATTTCCCTTAACCTCTCCTCGTAGGACATACCTCTTAGCTCTGGGACTAGTCTTGTTGCAAACCTTTGCACTTTCTCTAGTTTCTTTACGTGCTTGGCTAGGTGTGGGTTCCAAACTGGTGCCGCATACTCCAATTGGGCCTAACGTACACGGTGTACAGGGTCCTGAATGATTCCTTATTAAGATGTCGGAATGCTGTTCTGAGGTTTGCTAGGCGCCCATATGCTGCAGCAGTTATTTGGTTGATGTGCGCTTCAGGAGATGTGCCTGGTGTTATACTCACCCCAAGATCTTTTTCCTTGAGTGAGGTTTGTAGTCTCTGACCCCTAGACTGTACTCCGTCTGCGGCCTTCTTTGCCCTTCCCCAATCTTCATGACTTTGCACTTGGTGGGATTGAACTCCAGGAGCCAATTGCTGGACCAGTTCTGCAGCCTGTCCAGATCCCCTTTGTAGTTCTGCCTGGTCTTCGATCGAGTGTATTCTTCTCATCAACTTCACGTCATCTGCAAACAGGGACACCTCAGAGTCTATTCCTTCCGTCATGTCGTTCACAAATACCAGAAACAGCACTGGTCCTAGGACTGACCCCTGCGGGACCCGCTGGTCACAGGTGCCCACTCTGACACCTCGCCACGTACATGACTCGCTGCTGTCTTCCTGACAAGTATTCCCTGATCCATTGTAGTGCCTTCCCTGTTATCCCTGCTTGGTCCTCCAGTTTTTGCACCAATCTCTTGTGTGGAACTGTGTCAAAGCCTTCTTGCAGTCCAAGAAAATGCAATCCACCCACCCCTCTCTCTCTTGTCTTACTGCTGTCACCATGTCATAGAACTCAGTAGGTTTGTGACACAGGATTTCCCGTCCCTGAAACCATGCTGGCTGCTGTTGATGAGATCATTCCTTTCTAGGTGTTCCACCACTCTTCTCTGATAATCTTCTCCATGATTTTGCATACTATACATGTCAGTGACACTGGTCTGTAGTTTAATGCTTCATGTCTGTCTCCTTTTTTAAAGATTGGGACTACATTTGCTGTCTTCCATACCTCAGGCAATCTCCCTGTTTCGATAGATGTATTGAATATTGTTGTTAGGGGTACACATAGCGCCTCTGCTCCCTCTCTCAATACCCATGGGGAGATGTTATCTGGCCCCATTGCCTTTGAGGTATCTAGCTCACTCAGAAGCCTCTTACATTCTTCCTCGGTTGTGTGCACTGTGTCCAGCACTTGGTGGTGTGCCCACCTCTCCGTCTTTCTGGAGTCCTTCTGTCTCCTCTGTGAACACTTCTTTGAATCTCTTGTTGAGTTCTTCACATACTTCCGGTCATTTCCTGTTGTCTCTCCTCCTTCCTTCCTTAGCCTGATTACCTGGTCCTTGACTGTTGTTTTCCTCCTGATGTGGCTGTACAACAGTTTCGGGTCAGATTTGGCTTTCGCTGCTATGTCATTTTCATATTGTCTTTGGGCCTCCCTTCTTATCTGTGCATATTCATTTCTGGCTCTACGACTGTTCTCCTTATTCTCCTGGGTCCTTTGCCTTCTATATTTCTTCCATTCCCTAGCACACTTGGTTTTTGCCTCCCTGCACCTTTGGGTAAACCATGGGCTCATCCTGGCTTTTTCATTACTCCTGTTACCCTTGGGTACAAACCTCTCCTCAGCCTCCTTGCATTTTATTGCTACATATTCCATCATCTCATTAACTGGCTTCCCTGCCAGTTCTCTGTCCCACTGAACCCCGTTCAGGTAGTTCCTCATTCCTGTGTAGTCCCCTTTCTTGTAGTTTGGCTTCATTCGTCTGGCCTTCCTGCTTCTCCCTCCACTTGTAGCTCTACTGTGTATTCGAAGCTTACAACCACATGGTCACTGGCCCCAAGGGGTCTTTCATATGTGATGTCCTCGATATCTGCACTACTGAAGGTGAATACTAAGTCCAGCCTTGCTGGTTCATCCTCTCCTCTCTCTCTTGTAGTGTCCCTTACGTGTTGGTACATGAAGTTCTCCAGTACCACCTCCATCATCTTAGCCCTCCAAGTATCTTGGCCCCCATGTGGGTCCAAGTTCTCCCAATCTATCTCCTTGTGGTTAAAGTCACCATGATCAGGAGCTTTGCCCTGCATGCATGAGCTCTTCTGGCCACTCTAGCCAGTGTGTCAACCATCGCTCTATTGCTCTCGTCGTACTCTTGCCTTGGCCTCCTGCTGTTCTGTGGTGGGTTATACATCACTGCTATTACCACCTTGGGACCTCCAGAGTGAAGTGTTCCCACTATGTAATCACTTTCTTCTCCGCTATCTCCTCTCTCAGCTCATCAAAATTCCAGCGATTTTTGATCAGCAACGCCACTCCCCCACCCCCCTGTTCCCTCTGTCTTTCCTCAGGATTTGGCATCTGTTATCATACCTGTAAGCTTGGTTTCTGTGAGAGCTATGATGTCCGGTGATGCTTCTTTGACTCTTTCTTGCCACTCCTCCCACTTATTTGTTATTCCATCAGCGTTTGTGTACCATACCTTCAGTTTCCTTTCCAACACTGTGGTTTGGGGGGCCTGTGAGGGTGGGAGACCTGGTGGCACACTGTGGGATTCTATAGCTTGGTGTTGGGTGGAGGCTGTGGGTATGGATTGTAGGGTGTGTTGGGTTTGGTGTGATAGGTTGTATGGTTCTGAGAGTAGTTGTGTGTGTGCTTGCCCTTGCTGTTCTGTCCTGCTCTGACTGACCTCTGCTGGTTCCCTCCTTGTCTCTTTTCCTAGCTCCTTCGCTTTTTTGTCCTCTCCCTCAGCTGCTGTCGTTTGATTTTGTTCTGTCTCTGTCTAGGAACACCCTCTTGTACTCTTCCGAGTATTTCAATCGTGGTTTCTCTTGGAGGATCCTGTTCCGCACTGTTTCCGTCCTGAGAATCAGCTTGATTGGTCGGTTTTCTCTCCTTCGAGTACCCCCTATTCTCTGAAAATTTACAATCTCGTCCCTCTCTTCGTGTGTGTGTGTGTGTGTGTGTGTGTGTGTGTGTGTGTGTGTGTGTTGTGTGTGTGTGTGTGTGTGTG
>NC_069458.1:24139180-24191680 GCF_026875155.1 Cherax quadricarinatus | reverse complement strand
GGGTGTTAGTTTCCTGACACCTGTTGTCCCTGTTCAGGTAGCAGTAAGTAGGTGCCTGGGTGTTAGTTTCCTGACACCTGTTGTCCCTGTACAGGTAGCAGTAAGTAGGTGCCTGGGTGTTAGTTTCCTGACACCTGTTGTCCCTGTACAGGTAGCAGTAAGTAGGTGCCTGGGTGTTAGTTTCCTGACACCTGTTGTCCCTGTTCAGGTAGCAGTAAGTAGGTGCCTGGGTGTTAGTTTCCTGACACCTGTTGTCCCTGTACAGGTAGCAGTAAGTAGGTGCCTGGGTGTTAGTTTCCTGACACCTGTTGTCCCTGTTCAGGTAGCAGTAAGTAGGTGCCTGGGTGTTAGTTTCCGGACACCTGTTGTCCCTGTTCAGGTAGCAGTAAGTAGGTGCCTGGGTGTTAGTTTCCTGACACCTGTTGTCCCTGTTCAGGTAGCAGCAAGTAGGTGCCTGGGTGTTAGTTTCCTGACATCTGTTGTCCCTGTTCAGCTAGCAGTAAGTAGGTGCCTGGGTGTTAGTTTCCTGACACCTGTTGTCCCTGTTCAGGTAGCAGTAAGTAGGTACCTGGGTGTTAGTTTCTTGACACCTGTTGTCCCTGTTCAGGTTGCAGTAATCAAGTACCTGGGTGTTAGTTTCCTGACACATGTTGTCCCTGTTCAGGTAGCAGTAATTAGGTACCTGGGTGTTAGTCACCTTACACCTGCTGTCCCTGCTCATCTAGCAGTAAGTAGGTACCTAGGTGTGAGTCACCTTACACCTGCTACTGCTGTTCACGTACCAGTGAGTAGGTACCTGGGTGTTAGTCACCTTTCACCTGCTACCATGGTTCAACTAACATTCAGTAGGTACCAAAGTGGAAATTGATCCTCAATGGATTATCCTTTGTTGGCAACAGTGGCGGTATGTTGTGGAGATGAATATGGCATCACTGCAGTGGCGGCGCTGGCGGGCGCATGATACCCTTCTGGTGGTGCATGATACCCCGCTGGTGGGCGCATGATACCCCTCTGGTGGGTGCACGATACTCCTCTTGCAGGCACATGAAACCCTCTGGTAGATGCACAACACCTCGCTGGCGGGGGTACGACACCTTGCTAGCGGGCGCACGACTCCTAGCTGGCGGTGGCACGAGGTGTTGCTAGCGGGCGCACGATACCTCGTTGGCGGGCGCATGAGGTGTCACTGGCTGGCGAACGACACCTCTCTGGCGGGTGCACGACACAACGCTGGCGGGCGCATGACACCTCGTTGGTGGGCGCACGATACCTCGTTGGCGGGCGCATGAGGTTCGCTGGCGGGCGCTACGGTACACTCTAGAGGTCGGCGTGCTGGGTGCCCACTCACCCCAGTACTGGACTGATCCCTCAGAGAGGGTGGTGTGTTGTGTGTAGGTCTGTCAGTGGACCTAATTAACACGTGTTAGACCCCCCAGTGTGCATCCCCTCCCCCAGGAAGAGTGTACGATACCCTGGGGTGATTGTGTACAAGTGATTACTGTAGTGGTTGAAATTGTAGTTTGGTGGTTGATTAGTGGAGAAAGTTGATTGATGGAAGACCCGGTGTTTGATCACCGCCGAGTGTGTTCGTGTTTCACTTTATATATTTCTTCTACGATATGTAAATTACCAGCTATATACACTATCAAGTATATACTGTACACTACGAAATATTAAATTACCAGGTATATACACTACGAGGTGTATACGCCCATAAGTTAATTACTGTCTCCATTATATACACTCCCAAGGAGACTCTATATATATATTAATATATATATATATTTATATATATATATATAATATATATATATATATATATATATATATATATATATATTATATTGAACACATCGACGTCTCCCACCAAGGCAGGGTGACCCGAAAAAGAAAAACTTTCATCATCATTCACTCCATCACTGTCCTGCCAGACGGGTGCTTTACACTACAGTTATAAAACTGCAACATTAACACCCCTCCTTCAGAGTGCAGACACTGTACTTCCCATCTCCAGGACTCAAGTCCGGCCTGCCGGTTGCCCTGAATCCCTTCATAAATGTTACCTTGCTTACACTCCAACAACACGTCAAATCCTAAAAACAATTTGTCTCCATTCGCTCCTATCTAATACGCTCACGCACGCTTGCTGGAAGTCCAAGACCCTCACACACAAAACCTCCTTTACCCCCCCCCCCTCTCTCTCCAACCTTTCTTAGGCCGACCCAACCCCGCCTTCCCTCCACTACAAATTTATACGCTCTCGAAGTCATTCTATTTCGTTCCATCCTCTCTACATGTCCAAACCATCTAAATAACCCCTCCTCAGCCCTCTGGATAATAGTTTTGGTAATCCCACACCTCCTCCTAATTTCCAAACTGGATTCTCTGCATTATATTCACACCACACATTGCCCTCAGACATGACATCCCTATTGCCTCCAGCCTACTTGTTGCAACATTCACAACCCATGCCTCACACCCATACAAGAGCATTGGTATAAATAAACTCCCATACATTTCCGTCTTTGCTTTCATTAATAAAGTTCTTTGTCTCCACAGACTCTTCAGTGCATCACTCACCTTTTTCCCCTTGTCAATTCTATGATTCATCTCATCCTTTACAGACATCTCCTGACACGTCCACTCCCAAATATCTGAAATACATTCACCTCCTTCATACTCTCTCCCTCCAATCTTATATCCAATCTTCTGTTACCTGGAGGTTACCTGGAGGTTATTCCGGGGATCAACGCCCCCGCGGCCCGGTCCATGACCAGGCCTCCCGATGGATCAGGGCCTGATCAACTAAGCTGTTACTGCTGGCCGCACGCAGTCCAACGTACGAGCCACAGCCCGGCTGATCCGGCACTGACTTTAGGTATCTGTCCAGCTCTCTCTTGAAGGCAGCCAGGGGTTTATTGGCAATTCCCCTAATGCTTGATGGGAGGCTGTTGAACAGTTTTGGGCCCCGGACACTTATGGTGTTTTCTCTTAGTGTACCAATGGCGCCCCTACTTTTTATTGGGGGCATTTTGCATCGCCTGCACAGTCTTTACCTAATTTTTTACACATTTTTCCAAACTCATCAACCAATCTCTGCAACTTCTCTTCAGAATCTCCCAAAAACACAGTGTCATCAGCAAAGAGCAACTGTGGCAACCACTTTGTGTTAGATTCTTTATCTTTTAACCCCACACGTCTTTCCAACACCCGAGCATTCACTTCTCTTACAATTCCACCTCTAAATATATTGAACAACCATGGTGACATCACTCATCCCTGTCTAAGGTCTTCTACTGGGAAATAATCTCCCTCTCGCTTACATACTCTAACCTGAGTCTCACTATGGTTTTTGAAGTGGATGGGTTTCTCAAGGGCAAAATTGTTAAAAATATGTTTTTAGGTGGATGATTAGGTTAGGTAAGGTTAAACTGCTAATCAAGCTCAAACCAGGTTAACCAAACCATAGTAGTTGATCCCAAATCTGCACACACAAATCACTCTCAACCAAAGCAAGAGGTTCGGCAGATGATGCAAAATACTCCCAAACGAGAAGCAGAGACGTCCTGAGTACACCTGAGAATTAATACAATAAGTGTAAGAATCGTAAGATTTTCAACATTCTCCCATCATTCTAACCCACCTTAACCCAAGCCAACCCATCCTATCCCAACCCAGCTTACCATAACCTAAGCAAATAAATGACTGGTGAACAGTGAGACTTACATTCCTGGTGCTGGGAATATTTCACACTGGTGAAAACAATCTTAAATTCACATAATTTACTCTGTAAGTGTTAGTACTGTTTACGTTCTTCGTACACTGAGAATATTACAGTAATGTTGACTCTGCCCGCCACAGATTGCGTCGGCCACCAGTTAACCACACAAAATATTTCTCTTGTAAAATTATTATTAACTGGTTAGTTCTCCTAGTGGATTTCTGGACCCGTTTTTACTTTCGTTTTTCCATTCCTCGTTATACGAAGCTCCTGATAACGCTGAGATGTAGGGTGAAAGGCTTAGAGTGTCTTGTCGCTATTTTTAGTGATATTGTAGCCTTGTGTTGAACTGTTCAAAAAATTTGTATATTATATATATATTATATATATATATATATATATATATATATTATATTATATATATATATATATATATATATATATATATATATATTATAATCAATCACAGAGAGGTTATCTTAATGCAAGACAAGCCACGGGGGATGGAAATCCTTAGCTCAAGTACTTTCACACTTCTCAGTGCATCAACATAGCTGTGTAATGTTGGGAAGGTAGCAACAGGAGAAATGAGGGAAGGTTTTCTCAGAGTATGGTAGTGTGAGTGACACCCGCCAGCACCTCTCTCAGAGAGAGATCGCAGTCAGCAGGACTCGATCGCACCATAGGGAGACGGGCGAGGTTCTAAAGTCACACTCGGATATACCCGCTTGTTTCTGCATGGTGTATTGGTATAAAAATCGCTTGTAAGGTCAGAACATACAGGAGGACACTGAAATAGCTTGAAACCATACTTGAGGCCCACTGACGTGCCCGGGCAGGGAAGAAACGTGGCTTGTGAACCAGGCATTTGTGGCCGAGCGGATAAGAGCGTCACTTGGGAACCTTGCCAGTCTCCCATAGTGGAATCGAGTCCTGCTGACTGCGATCTTTCTCTGTATATACCCGCCTGTGTCTGTGTGGGGCATTATATATGTGAAGAGAAGGATGTCAACAAGTGGGGTCAGGATCCATGCCTCGACCCCCGGCAATCTCAGCTAGGTGAGTCTGACATTCCCTGTCTCACATTCCCTGTCTCACATTCCCTGTCTCACATTCCCTGTCTCACATTCACTGTCTCACATTCCCTGTCTCACATTCCCTGTCTCACATTCCCTGTCTCACATTCCCTGTCTCACATTCCCTGTCTCACATTCCCTGTCTCACATTCCCTGTCTCACATTCACTGTCTCACATTCCCTGTCTCACATTCCCTGTCTCACATTCCCTGTCTCACATTCCCTGTCTCACATTCCCTGTCTCACATTCCCTGTCTCAACCTTTCCTGTGCTTGGCACTGAGCATGTTGTCGTTGTCAGTGACGCAAGTGTTGTCTGGGTTGCATAGTATGGTGCCCATACCCCCTGCCCTTACAGCAGTGACACAGTCACCATTAATTTTGCATATTGCTGACTATTAGCAAACAGATTCAAATAGATAATCAAAATCTATCAATGGTATCGAATTCTCTTATCTCGGTAAAGTGTGGCGTTATTGACAAGGAATAAGTAAGTAAGTAAGTAAGTTTATTGAGGTATACACAAATACAGTTACATAGAATTATCATACATAGCAGCATATGTGTGGAGAACCTGGGATAACACAAAAAAGTCAGACAGAGTGACTTATTTCCATTGTGGTCCTTTTACCTTATTATTATAATATAAAGGTTATAATATTTTCTTATTATTCTACAATGAAGATAACATCTTATTATCATACTAAAAAGACTATCTGCTACACCAAGGTCATTAAGACTATCTACAATACGAGGGTCATTACAAGGAATAAGGTAAAATTTACACGTATGTTAGCTAAAAAATAGAAAATCATTCCCCTCCCTTTCTGTAGCTACATTCATCAGACACCTTTTGGCACTCTTCTTGAACTGGTTCATGCTATGACTGGCTTTGACATGTGCAGGTAGTCTGTTCCATTCCTTTATTGCTGTACAATAAAAGGTGTTTGAAGCCTGGCCACTGACTGTGGCTACTACAAAGTTGTGTTCTCTCCCCCTAGTACTATGATTGCTTTGGTTCCCAACCTTGACAAAATTGACAGCAAGATATTCTGGACACTGTTCGTGAGCAATTTTATAAACATGATTTAGCTTCAGTTGTTTTACTCTGTCTCAACATTCAGCATATCCAACTGCTGTAATTCATCCTGGCCTACATGCTCTCTTGGTCCCAGCCCCAGGATGAATCTTACGATTTTGTTCTGGGTGATTTGCAGTATATCTTTCAGTTTTTTTGTCAAGGCAGAGTACCATGAAGAGCAAGCGTAATCCATATGGCATTGTATAAGGGCTAGACATAGGGTCCTGCGAGCCTCAGTAGGTAGACACTGTGCTTGTCTATACAGGAACTTCAGTTTGGCATTCGCTTTCTTTACTACACTGTTCCCTATCAATTCTCCTGACATGCATGGGTCAAAGGGGATTCCCAAATATTTTACTGATGAAACCAAAGTGATGGGCTCCCCATTACATTGAACATTAAAATTATTTACCCTTCTCAGTTTATGTTTCGTGCCAAAGAGAATGGCTTCAGTTTTCCCTAGGTGTAATGATAGTTTGTTGTCTACTAACCATTTGCTGCAGGACTCCAGTTCCAGTGTTAAAACATTAGCAATATCTTGTGGGTCTTTACCTGACACTAACAGAGCACTGTCATCTGCATACAGTAGGAGTTTGCACTTGACACTGATAGGCATATCATTGACATAACATTTAAGAATAATAAGGGACCCAGAATACTACCTTGGGGAACTCCACATGTTATCGGCAGGGGTTCTGATTCTGTTTTGTTGATTTTGACTATTTGTCTCCTGTTGCTAAGGTAGGACTTTAAACCAGTCTACAGAACCTATACCAATAGCTTGAAGTTTATTACATAATATATTGTGGTTGACAGTATCGAAGGCCTTTTGCAGGTCTAAGGTTACCATGCCTATGAGGTTCCCCTTTGACATTTCAGTTCTCAGGTAATCCATCAGATTAATAAGGGAGGTGTCGGTTGAGTAGGATCTTCTAAAGCCCGATTGATAGCTATGGAGAATGTTGTTGTCATTAAGGTACTTAACTACTTGAGAATACACCGCCCTCTCTAGAATTTTAGATATTATACTGAGTATACTAACAGGCCTATAGTTGCTTACATCAGACCTATTATTTTTCTTGAAGATAGGAGTGACTCGGGCCCTCCTTGAACCCCTCCGGAAATGTATTATGGTGATTGATAGTTTTTATTATGTGAGCAATAGGGATTGACAGTTCAGAAGCACCATCTTTTAGGAACTTAGACGGGATGTTATCAGGGCCTGTGCTCTTAGTTGGGTTTAACCTGCTTAGTTCTTTTGAATAAAGTCATGAGATACACTTACTAGTTGACAACTGTTTGGGGTTACACCTTTATTGGTATAGTATGTTTGAAACTTATCAGAGTCTGTGTTAAAGGTATTTGATACAGCTGGTAGTTTACTTACTAGTGTTGATGCAACAGATGTGTAGTAGGAATTAAAGCAATTTGCCACCTTAGATGTTTCGTGGCATACCTCATTATCGATAGTGAGTACTATGTTAGACCTATCTACTGGCTTATGGCTATACCCCAACTGTTTTAGTTGTTGCCAGAGCTTTCTGGGGTTATGCTTATACTCTTCAATTTTTGAGCAGTAGTGCTTTGCCTTTGCTCCTTTTATAAGTCTCTGTACTCTGTTCCTCACCCTTTGGAATTCATTTAGTGCTGCAATATCCTGTCTGTTTGCTTTAAATCTTTTTAGCAGCTGGTCTCTGAATTTCATATTATCTAATATCTCAGTATTCATCCAGGGTTCAGTTCTTCGTTTAATCCTTCGTTTAAGTCTATTATCTATTCTTAAAAGCTCGTCCCAAGAAGCATATCTCTATTAGCCCATTTCTTGAAACAGTGACAAAAGCGACTGTTCAACAAGAATTTCCTCACCTAGTTGCTAACTAGACAAAATATCACAGATTATAGGTATTGGTGGCTCTAAATTATATACACTGCATCTGCTCTCGTTGCTTCCTCAGTAGATGATAATTATAGCAAGCATGTTGAATTGGACATGGGAACTAACATGATCGACGGTGGTCTGAGTAGATCACTGTGATAACATGAGCGTAGATAAGCCCATTTACCAGACAAGTGCAAATGTGAACAGGACTGTTTGTTTTTTTTTTTTTTTTTTAGCCAGTAGGCTTGGTTACAATTACTCCGCAATTTGACTAAGACCGGCTATTGTCAAACTAAGTGTAAAGTATGTGATGGGCTTTAAAGGGTCACTTTTCTACACACTGGTCTGATATCCATTCACTGAGTATATAGAGATAGCCATACAACAGCCGTATAATAGGAATTGTAGAAAAAGCACAAGGAGTGCATGTGGCGGGATTGCAGTGCAAAAGTAAGAAGTACACAACACGTCCAGAACCAGTTTGTAATTAAAAATACCCACTGAACAGCCCAAGGTATCTGATCTTAGCAAACCTTCCACACATCACAAGGTGTTACCAGCAACAACAATTGCAACAGATAATCAGATTGATTGCTGGCCTCCATCACTACACTGCACTGCTCTCGATTGCTTCCTCATTGACAGTAATTTGCAAGCTGGTTGAAATTGAATGGAAAACAACGACGGGGTTGAAGATAGATCACTGTGATAATCATGAGCGAGATAAGCCCATTTACAGAAAAGTTGCAATGTGAAGCAACTGACCGGATGTTGTGGTACCAGGCTTTAGGCTTGGTTACAATTACTTCTGCAAGCAGTTTGACATAGACACTGGTATTGCAAACTAAGTGTAAAGATTATGTATCGCCGTTAAGGTCACTTTTTTCACTTTCGTTGTCTTAAATATCCTATTCACTGATATATAGAGAAAGCACACTAAAACACCCGTATAATAAGGTCATTGTAGAGAAAGCCAGGGATGCTTGTGGCAGACTCTGGCCAGGTGCCGTCATAAGAAGTACGAAACACGTCCATGGCACCACGTTGTAATTAAATACACATACCAGCACTGAACACCAAAGGGTGCCTGCATCTGTAGTCAAACACTCCAACATCACTTTGGTGTACCAGCGGAAACAAGTGCAACATTGCAGCATGATGAGCAGTGTGACTTCGCATTCTAACTCACACCAGCATGACTGCGTCAATTCCAGTTGATTTTCACTCACTTCTAACAGTGGATCTCACCATGGTCCATAAGAATATATTATGCAAAAACAACCAGGGGGTTGATGATAGCTGATAGGCATTACGTGTTCATATCAACACATCAGGGACTAGTAATGTTGGAGAAAAGAGGAGGAGGTGCAAGCAATACGATCACAGGGTTTGCTTGATGCCGTTCCCTGTGAGTCTATTTCTTGACTCTTCTGCATCATTGCAAGCCCCTGTTTGATTGCAACCAGAAATAGATTAATCCTTCAACTCCCCCGTGTTGTTTTGGTTTCGTATCGCTCGTTCGATATATCTCATAATTTATATAGTATAACACATGCACACGTACAGCGTTCTTACTCTTGGTGTACACAAATAAGTGTTCCTTCATTAGTACTATGTTCTCCTTTACATGATATTTGCTTTTGACCTTGTTTCTGGGGGCCCTGGGTTGCGTCTTTACCACAGTAAGGTGGATTGAGGTTCCATGTAGCTTCCTCTTATCATCTAGACGTGGACTGAGTCTCCACGCAGTTGAAGACCCACATGTAGGGTACATCTGTAGGACTGTACGTCCCTAAATACCATTGTGTAGGATGGTATATTTATTCCGGGGACACGTCATACCTCGTATGGAGGGACGTAACACTGTTGAGTTGACCTTCTCAGGTGGGCTAAGTGAGGTTCTGAATGTGCGTCCACCGATTATTGGTGGTACTGGAATTTAATCAGGATTAGCGTTCCTTATGCAACTAGGCTTTAGGGAGTAATACCCAAACTGTTAGGGGGTTTAGAACTGGTAAGGTGAACGGAATGTTCTGAGGATAGTCCTAAATCCATCTGGATATACTTGGAGTGATTTGCAATGTTACGTTCCACCACTGACACGAGAGTTTCCTCAGGTGTAGTGTTCCTTATCCTTCTAGGTATGGGGCTGGAGGCCCAGACTCACTTTCCCTTTACCATCAGTACTGGTTTCTTGGATGTTCCCAGACGTACGTTCCTTCCATCTAGGTACTGGTTACTGTGTTTACCAGATTATATTATCTAAATGGTGTACGAGCCTCAGATTTTCGTCCTTACTTGGTACTCTGTCACTGATGGAGTGCTCTCCTGAGGATTTGTTCGTGCACCCTTATCCTCTATCTGGTGTTTACTTGGATGTTTGACGCAGGAGTCAAGCGTTTTACCATCAGTTGGGGTCTTGATTTCCATGCAGGACTGTAGCTTCCTTATCCATCTAGGTATGGTGGTACTGTGGTTTTCCTGAGGATGTAGCGTCCTTATCCATCTAGGTACTGGTGGTACTGTGGAGTGTTCCTGCAGGACTGTAGCGCTCCTTATCCATCTAGGTACTGGTGGTACTGTGGAGTGTTCCTGCAGGATTGTAGCGTTCCTTATCCATCTAGGTACTGGTGGTACTGTGGAGTGTTCCTGCAGGACTGTAGCGTCCTTATCCATCTAGGTACTGGTGGTACTGTGGAGTGTTCCTGCAGGACTGTAGCGTTCCTTATCCATCTAGGTACTGGTGGTACTGTGGAGTGTTCTTGCAGGACTGTAGCGTTCCTTATCCATCTAGGTACTGGTGGTACTGTGGAGTGTTCCTGCAGGACTGTAGCGCTCCTTATCCATCTAGGTACTGGTGGTACTGTGGAGTGTTCCTGCAGGATTGTAGCGTTCCTTATCCATCTAGGTACTGGTGGTACTGTGGAGTGTTCCTGCAGGACTGTAGCGCTCCTTATCCATCTAGGTACTGGTGGTACTGTGAAGTGTTCCTGCAGGACTGTAGCGTTCCTTATCCATCTAGGTACTGGTAGTACTGTGGAGTGTTCTTGCAGGACTGTAGCGTTCCTTATCCATCTAGGTACTGGTGGTACTGTGGAGTGTTCCTGCAGGACTGTAGCGTTCCTTATCCATCTAGGTACTGGTGGTACTGTGGAGTGTTATTGCAGGACTGTAGCGTTCCTTATCCATCTAGGTACTGGTGGTACTGTGGAGTGTTCCTGCAGGACTGTAGCGTTCCTTATCCATCTAGGTACTGGTGGTACTGTGGAGTGTTCCTGCAGGACTGTAGCGCTCCTTATCCATCTAGGTACTGGTGGTACTGTGAAGTGTTCCTGCAGGACTGTACTAACAATCGAAGACACCAGCATCGCTGGTACACCTTATCCTCCACTTTTCTGGTATAAACTTTGGTGTTGTGTACCCTGTTCTTGTCGATGGATCTTAACATACTCGAGGTGTGCGAGTGCACAGCCAAAGCCTGGTCACAGCCTGGTCACAGACCGGGCCGCGGGGGCGTTGACCCCCGGAACTCTCTCCAGGTAAACTCCAGGTAAACAAGCGTGAACACTTCGTTGTGTAGCAAGTTAAGAGGCACGTAAGTTTCCCCGTCTTCTAAGTTAAGTTATACCATGAATTAAGGAAAAATCCTGGACTTCACCTTACGAAACAGATAAAGAAAATGTGATAGTAATTATGGACACGGTAGATTATAGTGGAAAATGAACATTTTATTACAAGACAAGGGTAACTCGAGTGCCCCTTAAGTGTGTTCCTCCGGACTATAGATCATCTTGACTCACGAAATCGTAATGACTCGATTGCAAACAAACCATACCACGGGGAGGGGGGGGGTTAGAACCCCGCGATCAGAGAGTCATAAAACTCCAGACCGATGCGCTAGCCACTGTGGCTAGCGCATCGGTCTGGAGTTTCATGACTCTCTGGTCGCGGGTTTTAACCCCGCCCGTAGTATGGTTCTTTTTAGGTCCTCTTGTTGAGAGCCATGTACACCTTACATCTCCGTAATGGATATCTCGTTGAACATTTCTAACCATTTATGTCATGTTTCATGTATTTTATGGTGCTTTAGAGGTGTTATGTTGTACACCGCCAAGTATTGTAACATGTATAATTCCGGTATCAGATGGTAATTCGATACATGTTGAGGCTACAGTGTAGTTGGATCTTCAAACTTCTTCAGAGCTTATCCTCTCACCCTGGAGGAAAGATGAATATCTAAATATTTGTAAACCTTTGTCTTTATTAACAGTTTGGTTTGTATTATATTACTGCCACTTGTACACTGAGAGAAAACACAATAAGTGTCCGGGGCCCAAGACTGTTCAACAGCCTCCCACCAGCCATAAGGGGCATTACCAATAGACCCCTGGTTGTCTTCAAAAGGGAGCTGGACAGATACCTAAAGTCATTGCCGGATCAGCCGGGCTATGGTTCGTACGTTGGACTGCGTACGGCCAGCAGTAATAGCCTCGTTGATCAGGCCCTGATCCACCGGAAGGCCTGGTCGTGGGCGAGGCCGCGGGGGCGTTGATCCCCGGAATACACTCCAGGTAGCATCTACAGTACTGTTTGAAACGTGAGGGGGTCACACACTCGTTGTTAAGTTGTAAGCCAGCAGCAGCAGGCAGTTTACACCAACAACTCCATGTCATCGGCAAAAGACAGTGTGGAAATCCACTAGTCCAGGGCTCCCCAAGCTGCGGTCCATCTAGGAAATAGATGCGGCTCTCACATGAAATTATGAGTCCACTTTTGTGTAGGTCCCACACTATACAGTGCCAACAACACCTTGTGGCCCTCATCACACATCTGACCATCTATTGTGGCTCACGTGTGTAGGAAGGTTGAGGACCACTGCGCTAGTCAGTACCTAGCAGTGTTTTACTAATCAAGAAACGAGAAATAATCCTATTTAAACACCCTGTATTTATCTAGCCACTCAAATCTAATACAACAGTTGTAGTTCATTGTATAAACTCTACGAGCAAGTGAATCATTCAGTGAAATATGTTCCGTTTTGGCATCCAAAATTAAGTCTGACAATAATGGAATCTAGCAGCCAGGCATTGTGCCAATCTGATGGTAGGGGAGGAGAGCTTTTTGTGTGGATTGTATCTGTCAAAACTAGACGTCAACACAAGGTGAAACACCCCGATGATAATACTAAAGATGGTTCTGCTTTAATATCGTCAGGATTGTCAGCAATAGCGTACTTTGGAAGACTCGCAGTATGTGTCACCTCCTAGTGCTCCTTCAGATGTATTGTGAGGTAGACCATAAACAACCAGGGTTGTAGATGTATAGGAAGGTAGCCAGTACACAACCAGGGTTGTAGATGTATAGGAAGGTAGCCAGTACACAACCAGGGTTGTAGATGTATAGGAAGGTAGCCAGTACACAACCAGGGTTGTAGATGTATAGGAAGGTAGCCAGTACACAACCAGGGTTGTACATGTATAGGAAGGTAGCGTACACAACCAGGGTTGTACATGTATAGGAAGGTAGCCAGTACACAACCAGGGTTGTACATGTATAGGAAGGTAGCCAGTACACAACCAGGGTTGTAGATGTATAGGAAGGTAGCCAGTACACAACCAGGGTTGTAATGTATAGGAAGGTAGCCAGTAAAACAACCAGGGTTGTACATGTATAGGAAGGTAGCCAGTACACAACCAGGGTTGTACATGTATAGGAAGGTAGCCAGTACACAACCAGGGTTGTACATGTATAGGAAGGTAGCCAGTAAACAACCAGGGTTGTACATGTATAGGAAGGTAGCGTACACAACCAGGGTTGTAGATGTATAGGTGGTTGTAGAGTCTGCCAGGTTATCTAGGGTTGTAAGTATAGGAGGTACCATGTTAAAACCCAGGTTTCTAGTGTGTAGAGTGTGCCAGTTACTAAAAGGGTTGTAGATTGGGGATCTAGGTGGTTGGTACACACCAGGTTTCTAGGATGTTATAGGAGGGCTGCCAGGGACTATCAGGGGTTGTAATGCAGTATTTGGAGGTAGAGTACTACCAGGGTTGTAGGTGTATAGGAAAGGTGCCAGGTATCCCAGGGTTGTAATCAGGTATAGGAAGGTAGCGTACACAACCAGGGTTGTAGATGTATAGGTGGTTGTAGAGTCTGCCAGGTTATCTAGGTGGTTGTAGAGTCTGCCAGGTTATCTAGGTGGTTGTAGAGTCTGCCAGGTTATCTAGGTGGTTGTAGAGTGTGCCAGGTTAAACTAGGTGGCTGTAGAGTCTGCCAGGTATCTAGGTGGTTGTAGAGTCTGCCAGGTTATCTAGGTGGTTGTAGAGTCTGCCAGGTTATCTAGGTGGTTGTAGAGTCTGCCAGGTTATCTAGGTGGTTGTAGAGTCTGCCAGGTTATCTAGGTGGCTGTAGAGTCTGCCAGGTTATCTAGGTGGCTGTAGAGTGTGCCAGGTTATCTAGGTGGTTGTAGAGTGTGCCAGGTATCTAGGTGGTTGTAGAGTCTGCCAGGTTATCTAGGTGGTTGTAGAGTCTGCCAGGTTATCTAGGTGGTTGTAGAGTCTGCCAGGTTATCTAGGTGGTTGTAGAGTGTGCCAGGTATCTAGGTGGTTGTAGAGTCTGCCAGGTAATCTAGGTGGCTGTAGAGTCTGCCAGGTTATCTAGGTGGTTGTAGAGTCTGCCAGGTTATCTAGGTGGCTGTAGAGTCTGCCAGGTTATCTAGGTGGTTGTAGAGTCTGCCAGGTTATCTAGGTGGCTGTAGAGTTGCCAGGTTATCTAGGTGGTTGTAGAGTCTGCCAGGTTATCTAGGTGGCTGTAGAGTCTGCCAGGTTATCTAGGTGGTTGTAGAGTCTGCCAGGTTATCTAGGTGGTTGTAGAGTCTACCAGGTTATCTAGGTGGCTGTAGAGTCTGCCAGGTTATCTAGGTGGTTGTAGAGTCTGCCAGGTTATCTAGGTGGCTGTAGAGTCTGCCAGGTTATCTAGGTGGCTGTAGAGTCTGCCAGGTTATCTAGGTGGCTTTTAGAGTCTGCCAGGTTATCTAGGTGGCTTTTAGAGTCTGCCAGGTTATCTAGGTGGTTGTAGAATCTGCCAGGTTATCTAGGTGGTTGTAGATCTGCCAGGTTATCTAGGTGGTTGTAGAGTTGCCAGGTTATCTAGGTGGTTGTAGAGTCTGCCAGGTTATCTAGGTGGCTGTAGAATCTGCCAGGTTATCTAGGTGGTTGTAGAGTCTGCCAGGTTATCTAGGTGGTGTAGAGTCTGCCAGGTTATCTAGGTGGCTGTAGAGTCTGCCAGGTTATCTAGGTGGTTGTAAATCTGCCAGGTTATCTAGGTGGTTGTAGAGTCTGCCAGGTTATCTAGGTGGTTGTAGAGTCTGCCAGGTTATCTAGGTGGTTGTAGAGTCTGCCAGGTTATCTAGGTGGTTGTAGAGTCTGCCAGGTTATCTAGGTGGTTGTAGAATCTGCCAGGTTATCTAGGTGGTTGTAGAATCTGCCAGGTTATCTAGGTGGTTGTAGAGTCTGCCAGGTTTTTCTAGGTGGTTGTAGATCTGCCAGGTTATCTAGGTGGTTGTAGAGTCTGCCAGGTTATCTAGGTGGTTGTAGAGTCTGCCAGGTTTATCTAGGTGGTTGTAGAGTCTGCCAGGTTATCTAGGTGGTTGTAGAGTCTGCCAGGTTATCTAGGTGGTTGTAGATCTGCCAGGTTATCTAGGTGGTTGTAGAGTCTGCCAGGTTATCTAGGTGGTTGTAGAATCTGCCAGGTTATCTAGGTGGTTGTAGAGTCTGCCAGGTTATCTAGGTGGTTGTAGAGTCTGCCAGGTTATCTAGGTGGTTGTAAATCTGCCAGGTTATCTAGGTGGTTGTAGAATCTGCCAGGTTATCTAGGTGGTTGTAGAGTCTGCCAGGTTATCTAGGTGGTTGTAGAATCTGCCAGGTTATCTAGGTGGTTGTAGAGTCTGCCAGGTTATCTAGGTGGTTGTAGAGTCTGCCAGGTTATCTAGGTGGTTGTAGAGTCTGCCAGGTTATCTAGGTGGTTGTAGAATCTGCCAGGTTATCTAGGTGGTTGTAGAATCTGCCAGGTTATCTAGGTGGTTGTAGAGTCTGCCAGGTTATCTAGGTGGTTGTAGAATCTGCCAGGTTATCTAGGTGGTTGTAGAGTCTGCCAGGTTATCTAGGTGGTTGTAGAGTCTGCCAGGTTATCTAGGTGGTTGTAGAATCTGCCAGGTTATCTAGGTTTGGTTGTAGAGTCTGCCAGGTTATCTAGGTGGTTGTAGAGTCTGCCAGGTTATCTAGGTGGTTGTAGAGTCTGCCAGGTTATCTAGGTGGTTGTAGATCTGCCAGGTTATCTAGGTGGTTGTAGAATCTGCCAGGTTATCTAGGTGGTTGTAGAGTCTGCCAGGTTATCTAGGTGGTTGTAGAATCTGCCAGGTTATCTAGGTGGTTGTAGAATCTGCCAGGTTATCTAGGTGGTTGTAGAGTCTGCCAGGTTATCTAGGTGGTGTAGAGTCTGCCAGGTTATCTAGGTGGTTGTAGAGTCTGCCAGGTTATCTAGGTGGTTGTAGAGTCTGCCAGGTTATCTAGGTGGTTGTAGAGTCTGCCAGGTTATCTAGGTGGTTGTAGAGTCTGCCAGGTTATCTAGGTGGTTGTAGAGTCTGCCAGGTTATCTAGGTGGTTGTAGATCTGCCAGGTTTCAGGGGGTTTCCCAGGTTAATCTTGTGGATCAGTGAGAAACCCGGTCGTGACTAGGTAGGTTGAAGACTGCCAGTTACTAGGCAGGTTTAAAAAATTCCATCGTTACACTAAGTGGTGGTTGCCAGTTATTTGGTGGTTGTTAGAATCTCAATGGTTAACAGGTTAGGGTCGTTCCAGTGTTCTGCGGTTTTGGGTTGTTTTTGAAAATCTCCCATGTTCATCTTTGGTGGTTGTAGAGCTCTGTGGACCTAGGTTTAAGTCTCGCCGTGGTGATTGGGGATTGGGTCTTGCCAGTTTATCTAGGTGTTGTAGGTCTCCTTATCTATGTTAGAATCTCCGTCTCATGTTTCCCATGTCAATCTTGTCTGACCCCTCCATCCTGTCGTGAACCTGTACCCAGGTTATCGACCAGTTTACGACACACCCACACTCATCACACCCACCTACACTTAAACGTTCAGTCCATAGCCCTCTAACTTTCAATTCCAACATTCAGGTCGCCAGAGTTTCACCTACTGTCCAATCTAAAGTACCCACTGCAGTCTTCTGACCTGTGGCTCTGTGGCCACGGGTTGCTTCCTGAAATGATTATGTCTTCCCCATACTCTCTCTCCTCTCTCTCTCTCTCTCTCTCTTCTCTCTCTCTCTCTCTCTCTCTCTCTCAACCATTCTCACCCCACCCTCACCGATTACCCCCTGTTTACGCATTTACACACACCCACATACTACTCAACCCACCTACCCATCTTATTAAGTGGCAGTCATATTCCACCTCATTCCATCCTTCATTAGCATATCCGTCACCCTCATATCCACTCCACCACCTACCCATCCTCACCCATGACCAGCCTTTGCATGTAGTGCCAGTCTCAATTTGCACTCTCTATCATTCCTCTTGCTCTCTCTCTCACTCATCTCTCATCCTTGTCTCTTCTATTCTCTCTTCACTGATTGCTATTTAATTGTGCACCGCATTCCCTCCTGTGGATGGTAGATGGTAGTTATTTGCACCTCATATCCATCTGGATGTAGTGGCTAGTTTATTGTGCACCTCATATCCATCCTGTGGACGGTAGTGGCTAGTTTATTGTGCACCTCATATCCATCCTGTGGATGGTAGTGGCTAGTTTATTGTGCACCTCATATCCATCCTGTGGATGGTAGTGGCTAGTTTATTGTGCCTCATATCCATCCTGTGGATGGTAGTGGCTAGTTTATTGTGACCTCATATCCATCCTGTGGATGGTAGTGGCTAGTTTATTGTGCACCTCATATCCATCCTGTGGATGGTAGTGGCTAGTTTTATTGTGCACCTCATATCCATCCTGTGGATGGTAGTGGCTAGTTTATTGTGCACCTCATATCCATCCTGTGGACGGTAGTGGCTAGTTTATTGTGCACCTCATATCCATCCTGTGGATGGTAGTGGCTAGTTTATTGGGGCACCTCATATCCATCCTGTGGATGGAAAGTGGCTAGTTTATTGTGTACCTCATATCCATCCTGTGGATGGTAGTGGCTAGTTTATTGTGTACCTCATACCCAAATCCTGTGGATGGTAGTGGCTAGTTTATTGTGTACCTCATATCCATCCTGTGGATGGTAGTGGCTAGTTTTATTGTGTACCTCATATCCATCCTGTGGATGGTAGTGGCTAGTTTATTGTGTACCTCATATCCATCCTGTGGATGGTAGTGACTAGTTTATTGTGTACCTCATATCCATCCTGTGGATGGTAGTGGCTAGTTTATTGTGTACCTCATATCCATCCTGTGGATGGTAGTGGCTAGTTTATTGTGTACCTCATATCCATCCTGTGGACATATATGAAGCGTTTTTAATAAACATTGTTTACGGTACACTGACATATCAACTTTATCATTAAGTAATCCAGTGTGTGATAGAATCTATAATAATTGTACGATAATCCCATTTTCCCAGATTATTTGAGTATCTATACCTGGGATTATGTCATGCATTGATACCTTGATCATTAAGGTATATGGGGCTGGGGTTGTCATACAGAGATACCTATCTTGGATAACAGAGCTACCGATTCTCATTCAGTTATATTACAAGGCCTGAGATATCTAGATGAGAGCTGTAATGTTAGAGGGGGCGGTGACCCCCTCTAACATTACAGGTACGTCTCTTCAAAGGGAGTTTTGACCGGGTTAATTACCAGGAGGTGATGGGAGGAGCGGCTGTTCATCCCCCCTTAGATACTCAACTAGGTCAGTACACTCAACATTCCCTGTTTTACCCTGCCAGATGTGATAAACTGCCTGAGATGTGAGTGATGTGTCACTCTGTCTTGCTTGTTCTTTGATGTGATGCACACGGCAGTCAGGTGTAGAGTAATGTCTCATGTGGAGTGTGTCTCTCTCTCTCTCTCACACACACACACACACACACACACACACACACACACACACACACACACACACACGTATCTTCAGCCACAGAGTAGTCAGTAAGTGGAATAGTTTGGGAAGCGATGTAGTGGAGGCAGGATCCATACATAGCTTTAAGCAGAGGTATGATAAAGCTCACGGCTCGGGGAGAGTGACCTAGTAGCGATCAGTGAAGAGGCGGGGCCAGGAGCTCGGACTCGACCCCCGCAACCTCAACTAGGTGAGTACAACTAGGTGAGTACACCCTCACACACACACACACACACACCCTCACACACACACCCTCACACACCCTCACACACACACCCTCACACACACACACACCCTCACACACACACACACCCTCACACACACACACACCCTCACACACACACACACACACCCTCACACACACACCCTCACACACACCTTGCAACATCAGAAGACAGTGACAGTTACAGAGGTAATCTGAGACCTCCATAGAACAGAGACAGACTGAGAAGTCACTACAAGGAACAAGACACCTAACATCGACCTCAACACCACCATTGATGTCAGGAAGTGATGGTAGTCTTATTGAGAGTGTCATACGTAGTTCAGTGCCTGACACAACACTGAGAGTGTCGTACATAGCTCAGTGTCTGACACAACACTGAGAGTGTCGTACATAGTTTAGTGCCTGCAACAACACTGAGAGTGTCGTACATAGTTCAGTGCCTGACACAACACTGAGAGTGTCGTACATAGTTCAGTGTCTGACACAACACTGAGAGTGTCGTACATAGTTCAGTGCCTGCAACAACACTGAGAGTGTCCGTAACATAGTTTCATGCCTGACAAAAACACTGAGAGTGTCGTACATAGTTCAGTGTCTGACACAACACTGAGAGTGTCGTACAAGTTCAGTGCTCACAACACTGAGAGTGTCGTACATGGTTCAGTGCCTGCAACAACACTGAGAGTGTCGTACATAGCTCAGTGCCTGACACAAAGTCATACAATCATGCACACAACTCTTCCACAAAGATCTTCTTTACTGAGTTTTCGTATAAGTGATTGCAAAGATGCATGGAGAGTTGCAGAACACTTGCGGTGATTGCAAAGATGCATGGAGAGTTGCAGAACACTTGCGGTGAAAGATTTACCAGGTGATCTTCAATTATCCAGGTAATCTTTCAGTCACTTCAAAAGCTGGACTGTATAAAGGAGTCGTTTAGAGGAGCGTTATAAGAGAGTTTACTGTGTAAGTAGGCTCAATAGTGCTCACATTTCTGTGATTATCATAATTTAGAAATTTGACTAGTTTAGCCCCCTTAGTGGGAGTAAACTAGGAGGTGGAGGTGGGGTGGAGGTAAGTATAGATGGAGGTAGGGTGTTGTTGTGAGGGGGGGGGGTGGATAGGGTGTAAGTGGAGGGTGGGGGAGGGTAGTGGCGACGGTGAGTGGTGAACAGTGAAGTGTTCCAAGTGGATAATGGTGGGCCCTGCTCTGCCACGCCCCCTCCCTTACACCTCCACTCACCTCCACTACTCTAACCTCCACTACTCTAACCTCCACTGCTCTAACCTCCACTACTCTAACCTCCACTACTCTAACCTCCACTACTCTAACCTCCATACTCTCAACCTCCACTACTCTACCTCCACTACTCTAACCTCCTCTTCACTATACTCTAACCTCCACTACTCTACCTCATTATCTACTCCATTACTCTACCTCCACTACTCTACCTCAACTCTAACCTCCACTACTCTAACCTCCACTATAACCTCACACTCACCTCCATATCCTCCACTACTATAACCCTCACTACTATATCTCCACTACTATAACCTCCACTACTTAACCTCCACTATAACCTCCACTACTATATCCTCCACTACTTAACCTCCACTACTATAATCTCCACTACTATACCTATTACCACTACTATACCTCCACTATAAACCACCACTACTATATCCCATTCCTATATTACCACTACTATAACCTCCACTACTAATAACAACCACTATATCCTCTAACTCTATAACCTCCACTACTTAACCTCCACACTTAACCTCCACTACTATATCCTACTATAACTTCACTACTATAACCTCCACTACTATAACCTCCACTACTATAACCTCCACTACTAAAACCTCCACTATTAACCCCACTATAGCCTCCACTACTATATACCTCCACTACTCTAACCTCCACTATAACCTCCACTACTCAACCTCCACTATAACCTCCACTACTATAACCTCCACTACTATAACCTCCACTATATAACTCCACACTAAACCTCCTACTTACCTCACTATAATCCTCCAAACTCACTATAACTCCTACTACTACACTCACTACCACAACTATTATCCATCCACTATATCCTCCACTACTTAATAATACCTCCACTCTATAACCTCCACTATATCCAACTATAACCTCACTACTCATAACCCCACTATCTCCTCCACACTATCCTCCCACTACTTAACCTCCACTATAACCTCCACTATAACCTCCACTACTATACCTCACTACCTCCATTTACCTCCACTCTAACCTCACTATAACCCCACTAACCTCCATTATAACCTCCACTACTATATCCTCCACTATTAAGCCTCCACTATATACCTCCATTATAACCTCCACTCATATCCTCTACTACTATATCCTCCACTACTTACCTCTACTACATCCTCCACTACTATATCCTCCACTATATAACCTCCACTATAACCTCCACTATAACCTCCATTACTATAACCTCCACTATACCTCCACTATATCCTCCACTACTATATCCTCCACTATTACCTCCACTACCCACTAACCTCCATTATAATCCTCCACTTTTAACCTCCACTATAACCTCCACTATAACCTCCACTATTACCTCCATTTCCTCCACTATTATCCTCCACTACTTACCTCCACTATATCCTCCACTAACTATATCCTCCACTATTAACCTCCACTACTAACCTCCACTATAACCTCCACTATATCCTCCACTACTATATCCTCCACTATTAGACCTCCACTAAACCTCCACTATAACCTCCACTATAACCCCACTATATCCTCCACTACTATATCCTCCATAGCTTAACCTCCACTATAACCTCCATATAACCTCCATTATACCTCCACTATAACCTCTTACTCCAGCTACTAACCTCCACTATAACCTCCACTAACAATATCCTCCACTACTTTAACCTCCACTATAACCTCCACTATAACCTCCACTTATAACCTCCACTATAACCTCCACTATAACCCACTACCCATATAACCTCCATTATAATACCTCCTCACTATAACCCCACTTTAACCTCCACTTATAACTTCCCACTCATAACCTCCACATATACCTCCACTACTATATCCTCCACTACTTAACCTCCATCTATAACCTCCACTATAACCTCATTATAACCTCTAACCACTGTAACCTCCATTATAACCTCCACTATAACCTCCTCTATAACTCCATATAACCTCCATTATAATCACTATAACCTCCACTATATCCTCCAACTATATCCTCCACTACTACCTATTCCTCCACCTCATTATAACCTCCACTAGTAACCTCCACTATAACCTCCACTATAATCCACCCTATAACCTCCATTGCTATAACCTCCACTATAACCTCCACTATATCCTCCACTACTATATCCTCCACTACTTAACCTCCACTATAACCTCCACTATAACCTCCACTATATCCTCCCTAACTCCACTTATACCTCCACTATAACCTCCACATATACCACTACTATATCCTCCACTACTATATCCATCTTTCCCACAAACTCCTAACCTCCACTATAACCTCCACTATAACCAAAACCTCTAAACTATATCTTTAAATATATACTCCACTACTATATCCTCCACTATCACTATTAACCTCCACTATAACCTCCACTGTAACCTCCACTATATCCACCACTATATCCTCCACTATATCCTCCACTATAAACCTCCACTATAACCTCCACTATAACCTCCACTATAACCTCCACTATATCCTCCACTATAACCTCCAATATAACCTCTACTATATCCTCCACTACTATATCCTCCACTACTTAACCTCCACTATAACCTCCACTATAACCTCCACTATATCCTCCACTACTATATCCTCCACTACTTAACCTCCACTATAACCTCCACTATAACCTCCACTATAACCTCAACTATATCCTCCACTACTTAACCTCCACTATAACCTCCACTGTAACCTCCACTATATCCACCACTATATCCTCCACTATATCCTCCACTATAACCTCCACTATAACCTCCACTATAACCTCCACTATAACCTCCACTATATCCT
Source organism: Cherax quadricarinatus (assembly GCF_026875155.1). Classification (NCBI taxonomy): domain Eukaryota; kingdom Metazoa; phylum Arthropoda; class Malacostraca; order Decapoda; family Parastacidae; genus Cherax; species Cherax quadricarinatus. The sequence continues at coordinate 24,168,500 of NC_069458.1, read as the reverse complement.
CCACTATAACCTCCACTATATCCACCACTATATCCTCCACTATAACCTCCACTATATCCTCCACTATAACCTCCACTATAACCTCCACTATATCCACCACATTATCCTCCACTATATCCTCCACTATAACCTCCACTATAACCTCCACTATAACCTCCACTATAACCTCCACTATAACCTCCACTATATCCTCCACTATAACCTCCACTATAACCTCCACTATATCCACCACTATATCCTCCACTATAACCTCCACTATATCCACCACTATATCCTCCACTATAACCTCCACTATCTCCTTTCCATTTACTCGTGTACTCACCTAATTGTGGTTGCAGGGGTCGAGACTCAGCTCCTGGCCCCGCCTCTTCACTGATCGCTACTGGATCCTCTCTCTCTCTCTGCTTCCTGAGCTTTGTCATACCTCTTGTTAAAACTATGTATGGTTCCTGCCTCCACTACTTCACTTGCTAGGCTATTCCACTTGCTGACAACTCTATGACTGAAGAAATACTTCCTAACGTCCCTGTGACTCGTCTGAGTCTTCAGCTTCCAGTTGTGACCCCTTGTCCCTGTGTCCCCTCTCTGGAACATCCTATCTCTGTCCACCTTGTCTATTCCCCGCAGTATCTTGTATGTCGTTATCATGTCTCCCGTGACCCTTCTGTCCTCAGTGTCGTCAGTCCGATTTTCCCTTAACCTTTCCTCGTACGACATTCCCTGAGCTCTGGGACTAGCCTTGTTGCAAACCTTTGTACTTTCTCTAACTTCTTGACGTGCTTGACCAGGTGTGGGTTCCAGACTGGTGCTGCATACTCCAGTATGGGCCTAACATACACAGTGTACAGTGTCTTGAACGATTCCTTATTAAGGTATCGGAACGCTATTCTCAGGTTTGCCAGGCGCCCGTATGCTGCAGCGGTTATTTGGTTGATGTGTGCCTCGGTGATGTGCTCGGTGTTATGGTCACCCCCAAGGTCTTTCTCTCCTGAGTGAGGTCTGTAGTCTTTGTCCACCTAGCCTATACTCTGTCTGCGGTCTTCTTTGCCCCTCCCCAATCTTCATGACTTTGCATTTGGCTGGATTGAATTCGAGAAGCCAGTTACTGGACCACATGTCCAGCCTGTCCAGGTCTCTTGCAGTCCTGCCTCATCCTCATCCGATTTAATTCTTCTCATCAACTTCACATCATCTGCGAACAGGGACACTTCAAGTCTTTTTCCCTTCCCACATTTTCTTTTTAAACAATATACAAAAATAGCATTGGTCCTAAAAACTAAACCCCTTTTGGGACCCCGCCCCGTAAACAGGCGCCACTGTGAAAACCTTTTTCACGTACCAGACTCGTTGCTTTTTGCCCCCCCTGTCAGGTTTTTCCCTGAAAACCCTTGCAGTCCCCTTTCCCCGTTACATGCGCCTGATCCTCCAGCTTCTCACTAATCTCTTTGGGGGGGGTGTGTCAAACCTTCCGCAGTCTTTGGAAAACCAATCTACCCACCCCTTTTCCCCTCGTGTCTTAAATTCTGTTACCTTTTCCCTAAAAAATCCAGAGGTTTGTGTACACGGTTTGCCTTCCATGAACCCAAGCTGGTTTTCATTATAATTTTGTTCCCCTTTTTAGTGTTTTAACCACTCTCCTCCTGAAAATCTTCCCCCATGACTTTACACACAATACCTGTCAAGACACAGTCTGTAGTTTTTGGCGCCCCCGTTTCGTTTTCCCTTTTTTAAATATGGGGGCTACATTTGCTGTCCTTCCATTTCCAGGGAGTTGCCCTTTCAAGGGGTGTGTTGAAGATTTTTGGGTTTGAGGCACGCAAGCATCTCTGCTCCCTTTTCCCAAGGGCCCATGGGGAATTTTTTCCGGTCCCATCGCCTTTTAGGGGTTCCCAAAGGGCACTTAGGACTTCTTCCCCCTCTTTCCCCAGTTGTTTCCCTTGTCATCCAACCCCTTGTTTGGGTTTTATTCCCTCTTGATGTTCCCTTCGTGCTGGTTTTTTCCCCAGCCCTTCCGTCTTAAATGTAAAAAATTCCCCTTTAAATTTTCCTGTTCCCGCCCTCAAAATACCTCCTGATCATTTTTGTGAGTTTTTTCCCCCTTCTGTCCTTAATCTGCACCCCGGGGCTTTTTTCTGTTTTTCTTCCCCCTGATGGGCCCATACAACATTTTCGGGGTTTTAGTCTTGATTCCCCGATGCTATGTCATTTTCCCTACTGTCGCTGGGGCCCCCTCTTACCTGTGGGGTACTCATTTTCCCGGGTTTTTGGGGACTGATCTCCCTATTTTCGTGTGTTCTCTGCCTTCTGTACTTTTTCCATTCTCTATTGCACTTTGTTTTTGCCTCCTTACACCGTCGGGTAAACCAGGGGCTCGTTCTGGTCTTCCCGTTGTTACTGTTGCCCTTGGGAATAAACTTTTCCACTGCCTCCTTGCATTTTGTTGTTACACATTCCATCATTTCATTTCCCTGGCTTTCCTGCCAGTTCACTGTCCCACTGGACCTCCCGCAGGAAGTTCTTCAACCCTATGTAGTCCCCTCTTTTATAGTCAGGCTTTTCCCATTCAACTCCTTTTTATTCTCTCCACTTGCAGCCTACTATGTATTCAAAGCAAAAGAACCACGTGGTCGCTACTCCTAGGGGACTCTCATACTTGATGTCCTCAATGTCTGAGCTGCCCAGGGTGAACACAAGGTCCAATCTTGCTGGTTCATCCTCCCCTCTCACTTGGTAGTGTCTTTAACAGTTGGTGCATGAGGTTTTCCAGCACCACGTCCAACATCCTGGCTCTCCATGTTTCGGGACCCCCATGTGGCTCCAGGTTTTCCCAGTCAATCTCCCTGTGTTGAAATCCCCATAACCAGCACTTTGCTCTGCTGGAGTGAGCTCTTCTTGCCACCTCAGCAAGTGTGTCCACCATTGCTCTGTTGCTCTCTTTCATATTCCTCTCTTGGCCTCCTGCAGTTCTGTGGTGGATTATACATCACTGCAATGACCACTTTGTGTTCCTCAAACTGAAGTGTACCTGCTTTGTAGTCTCTTTCTCGTGTGTGTGTGTGTGTGTGTGTGTGTGTGTGTGTGTGTGTGTGTGTGTGTGTGGTGTGTGTGTGTGTGTGTGTGTCCAGGTGCTAACAGAACTGTTGTCTGTTTACTGTCAAACCTGTCTGACAACCCTCACTCCTGCACCATCTTCCCACCACCACCACCACCACTACCACCACCACCACCACTACCACCACCACCACCACTACCAACTACCAAACACCCCCAAACACCACCACCACCACCACACCACCACCACCACCACCACCCCCACTACCACCACCACTACCACCACCACCACCACTACCACCACCACATCCAAACCCCACCACTACTACCACCACCACTACTACCACCCCCACCGTCTATACCACTACATACCACCACCACCCCCACCACCACCCCTACTACCACTACTACCACCACCACCCCTACTACCACTACCCCCACTACCACCACTACAACCCCACCACCACTACTACCACCACCATCCCACACCACTACTAACCACCACCACCCCCAAACTACCACTACTACCACCACCACCACCACTTCCACCACTACTACCACCACCCCCCACAACCACCACCACTACCACCACCACCCTATTACCACTACTACCACCACCACTACACCACACACACACACACCACACACACACACACACACACAACACACACAAAACATACACACACACACACACGGGGAAAGCAGAGTAGACCTAGTAGCGCCACAGAGGCGGGGCCAGGAGCTGTGACTCGACCCCTGCAGCTACATATAGGGAGTAACACACCCCACAGGGAATGCACAAGAGGTTTGGAGTTTTCAAACTCCCTTTTTCCTCCCTCCCCCCCTCCCTCCCCCACACACTTCCCTCCCTCCTCACACACTTCCCTCCACTACCCCCTCCACACCTTTCCCCACACCTCCCTCCACACCTTCCTCCACTACCCCCCTTTCCACACCTTCCCTCCACTACCTCCCTCCACACCTTCCTCTACTACTTCCCTCCACACCTTCCTCCACTACCTCCCCCACCCCTTCCCTCTACTCCCTCCCTCCACACCTTCCCTCCACTACCTCCCTCCACACCTTCCCCCACTCCCTCCACACCTTCCCTCCACTACCCCCCCTCCACACCTTCCCTCCACACCTTCCCTCCACTACCTCCCCCACACCTTCCCTCCACTCCCTCCACACCTCCCTCCACACCTTCCCTCCACACCTTCCCTCCACTACCTCCCTCCACACCTTCCCTCCACTACCTCCACACCTTCCCCCCACTACCTCCACCCCTTCCCTCCACACCTCCCTCCACACCTTCCCTCCACACCTTCCCTCCACTACCTCCCTCCACCCCTTCCATCTACTACCTCCCTCCACCCCTTTCCCCTCCCCACTACCTCCCTCCACACCTTCCCTCCACTACCTCCACACCTTCCCTCCACTACCTCCCTCCCCCTTCCCTCCACACCTTCCCTCCATACCCCCTCCACACCTTTCCCTCCACTACCTCCCTCCACCTTCCCTCCACACCTTCCCTCCACTACCTCCCTCCACACCTTCCCTCATACCTCCCTCCACCTTCCCTCCACACCTTCCCTCCACTACCTACACCCCTTTTCCCTCCATTTACCTCCCTCCACACCTTCCCCCCACAACCTACACACCTTCCCCCAAACTACCTCCCTCCACACCTTCCCTCCACTACCTACACCCCTTTCCCTCCACTACCTCCCTCCACACCTTCCCTCCACTACCTACACACCTTCCCTCCACTACCTCCCTCCACACCTTCCCTCCACTACCTACACACCTTCCCTCCACTACCTCCCTCCACACCTTCCCTCCACTACCTACACACCTTCCCTCCACTCCCTCCCTCCACACCTTCCCTCCACTACCTACACACCTTCCCTCCACTACCTCCCTCCACCCTTCCCTCCACTACCTACACACCTTCCCTCCACTACCTCCCTCCACACCTTCCCTCCACTACCTACAACACCTTCCCTCCACTACCTCCCTCCACACCTTCCCTCCACTACCTACACACCTTCCCCTCCACTACCTCCCTCCACACCTTCCCTCCACTACCTACAACACCTTCCCTCCCTACCTCCCTCCACACCTTCCCTCCACTACCTACACACCTTCCCTCCACTACCTCCCTCCACACCTTCCAGTTACTGCAGTCGTGTGTATTTTCATATATTTTATCATATTTATCTACGCTCCTTTTGACATTAATTACCCAAAAACCATTCTCTCTCTCTCTCTCTCTCTCTCTCTCTCTCTCTCTCTCTTTTCTCTCTCTCTCTCTCTCCTCTCCTCTCTCTCTCTCTCTTTCTCCCATTCTTATCCTGTCCGGTTCTTTAAAGAGATGCTGGTAAGCACTTACAGATAATCTCAGAGATAAGACCTGCAGTTTCAAACGTAAAATATAGTGTGATGTATCCCTGTGGTATCCCTCTGGTATAACTGTGGTATCCCTTTGATAATCCTGTAGTACCCCTGTGATATCCCTCTGGTATAACTGTGGCATCCCTTTGATCATTGTGATATCCCAGTGACATCGCTGTGGCAACCCAGTGACATCCCTGTGATATCACAGAAGATGCCAACTCGATAGAGAGGGACGCTCCCTCTGTACGTGAAGTCGACGGAACACAGATCTCAGAATCACAAGACTCTCTCAGGTAGGAAAGTCAGCTCAAGTTAGATCAGTGGAGAACATAGAGCAGAGCCTGACAGCGTCATATAGACTCCAGGAGATATAGAGGGAGCACAGAGCCACACACGAAATTAGGAGAAATCCCAAATACTTATGCAAAATCCCCGACGGTAACCACAGCTAATCTCACAATAACTTAAAGGTAGACGGAAATGAGATACTGTAGACACACTACGACTCCTGTGTTCAGTAAACCACTAATTACTATACAGATTGAAGACCCTGGTGAGTTTTTCTTGAAGTATACTCAAAACACTGCCAGACACTCCACAGTTCTCGACATTGCTTTCTTCCCAGTTGATTTTGAAGACGTTGTCGCCAGCATGCATTCTGTCCCAGGTCCAGACTCGTGAAATTCCGTATTTATCAAAAAAATGATCAGAGACTTGAGCCTTTAGAATTGTGTGGAGAAGCCTGGAGACAAGTGTCGTCCCACACTCACTGACAACCACTGATATGGGCATTGTGGTGAGTGTGACTGCAAGTTGCAAGCAGCAACAGCCTGGGTGACTAGAGCACGAGTGAGCTGGCTACCGGTACAGTGATACTTGTAATTATATTATGGTTGATCAAAGACTACCACAACCATCCTAACCCACCACCATCACTACAACTACTATCCTAACCCACCACCACCACTACAACTACCATCCTAACCCACCACCATCACTACAACTACCATCCTAACCCACCACCACACAACTACCATCCAAAACCCACCACCACCACTACAACTTACCATCCTACCCACCACCACCACTACAACTACCATCCTAACCCCCCACCACCACTACAACTACAACCCTAACCCACCCCCAAACCACTCAAACTACCATCCTAACCCACCACCACCACTACAACTACCATCCTAACCCACCACCACCACTACAACGACCATCCTAACCCACCACCATCACTACAACGACCACCCTAACCCACCACCACCACTACAACTACCACCCAACCAACCACCACCACTACAACGACCATCCTAACCCCCACCACCACTACAACGACCATCCTAACCCCCACCCCCACTACAACTAACCATCCTAACCCACCACTACAACTACCATCCTAAACCCACCACTACAACTACCATCCTAACCCACCACCACCACTACAACTACCATCCAACCCACCACCACCACTACAACTACCATCCAAAACCCACCACCACCACTACAACGACCATCCTAACCCACCACCACCACTAAAACCCACCATCCTAACCCACCACCACCAGCCCCCACTAACACTACAACCACCATCCTAACCCACCACCACCACTACAACTACCATCCTAACCCAGCACCACCAGTCCCACTACCACTACAACCACCATCCTAACCCAGCACCATCAACCACCCTCAACCGGCCAATCAACCAATTTCAAGTTGGCCATTGGACATAAATCCCTCCTTGTTACCCTGACAGTAATCTGTCGACTGTGGTAACCTAACTCTCACAAGATACTGTCATCGGTGCTTATAAGACAGTACTAGACAGTATCAACAGTTAAGACAGTACTAGACAGTATCAGCAGTTAAGACAGTACTAGACAGTATCAAACAGTTGTAAGACAGTACTAGACAGTATCAGCAGTTAAGACAGTACTAGACAGTATCAGCAGTTAAGACAGTACTAGACAGTATCAGCAGTTAAGACAGTACTAGACAGTATCAGCAGTTAAGACAGTACTAGACAGTTTTCAACAGTTAAGACAGTACTAGACAGTATCAGCAGTTAAGACAGTACTAGACAGTATCAACAGTTAACAGTATAGACAGTATCACCAGTTTAAGACCCGTACTAGACAGTTCAACAATTAAGACAGTACTAGACAGTATCAGCAGTTAAGACAGTACTAGACAGTATCAACAGTTTTAAAACAGTACTAGACAGTATCAACAGTTAAGACAGTACTAGACAGTATCAACAGTTAAGACAGTACTAGACAGTATCAACAGTTAAGACAGTACTAGACAGTATCAACAGTTAAAACAGTAAATAGGACAGTATCAGCAGTTAAGACAGTACTAGACAGTATCAGCAGTTAAGAAAGTACTAGACAGTATCAGCAGTTAAGACAGTACTAGACAGTAAACAACAGTTAAGGGCAGTACAGACAGTATCAGCAGTTAAGACAGTACTAGACAGTATCAGCAGTTAAGACAGTACTAGACAGTATCAGCAGTTAAGACAGTACTAGACAGTATCAGCAGTTAAGACAGTACTAGACAATATCAGCAGTTAAGACAGTACTAGACAGTATCAACAGTTAAGACAGTACTAGACAGTATCAACAGTTAAGGCAGTACTAGACAGTATCAACAGTAAACACAGTACTAGACAGTATCAACAGTAAACAGTACTAGACAGTATCAACAGTTAAGACAGTACTAGACAGTATCAACAGTAAACACAGTACTAGACAGTATCAACAGTAAACAGTACTAGACAGTATCAACAGTTAAGACAGTCCTAGACAGTATCAACAGTAAACACCAGCTTGAGTCTCCTTCAGTTTCTGTAACCTGTCAACAGTTAACTTCCATCAGTCAAGACTGGTAATGACTGGTCAGTTGCTTTTAGCTAGTTGTTGGGGAGGGGGAGGGGTGGCTACTGTTGTTATTGTTGCTGTTGTTACTGTTGTTATTGTTACTGTTGTTATTGTTGCTGTTGTTACTGTTGTTATTGTTGATGTTACTGTTGTTATTGTTGCTGTTGTTATTGTTGCTGTTGTTACTGTTGTTATTGTTGCTGTTGTTACTGTTATTATCACTGTTGTTACTGTTGTTATTGTTGCTGTTGTTATTGTTGTTATTGTTGCTGTTGTTACTGTTGTTATTGTTGCTGTTGTTATTGTCGCTGTTGCTTTCTGTTTTTTATTGGCGTTGCTACTGCTATTGTTGCTGGGTTTCCCACTGTTATTGTTGCTGTTGTTACTGTTATTGTTGCTGTTATTGTCGCTGTTGCTACTGTTGTTATTGTTGCTGTTGCTACTGTTATTGTTGCTGTTGTTACTGTTATTGTTGCTGTTATTGTCGCTGTTGCTACTGTTGTTATTGTTGGGGGTGTTTCTTACTGTTGTTATTGTTGCTGTTGCTACTGTTATTGTTGCTGTTATTGTCGCTGTTGCTACTGTTATTGTTGCTGTTGTTATTGTTGCTGTTGCTACTGTTGTTATTGTCGCTGTTGCTACTGTTGTTATTGTTGCTGTTGCTACTGTTATTGTTGCTGTTATTGTCGCTGTTGCTACTGTTATTGTTGCTGTTGTTATTGTTGCTGTTGCTACTGTTGTTATTGTCGCTGTTGCTACTGTTGTTATTGTTGCTGTTGCTACTGTTATTGTTGCTGTTGTTATTGTTGCTGTTGCTACTGTTATTGTTGCTGTTGTTACTGTTATTGTTGCTGTTGTTACTGTTATTATGGCTGTTACTGTTGTCATTGTTATTGTTGCTGTTGATACTGTTGTTATTGTTGCTGTTACTGTTATTGTTGCTGTTGCTACTGTTATTGTTGCTGTTGCTACTGTTATTGTTGCTGTTGTTACTGTTATTGTTGCTGTTACTGCTGTTGCTACTGTTGTTATTGTTGCTGTTGTTACTGTTATTGTTGCTGTTACTGTTATTGTTGCTGTTGCTACTGTTATTGTTGCTGTTGCTACTGTTATTGTTGCTGTTGTTACTGTTTATTGTTGCTGTTACTGCTGTTGCTACTGTTGTTATTGTTGCTGTTGTTACTGTTATTGTTGCTGTTGCTACTGTTATTGTTGCTGTTGCTACTGGTGTTATTGTTGCTGTTGCTACTGTTGTTATTGTTGCTGTTGTTACTGTTATTGTTGCTGTTGCTACTGTTGTTATTGTTGCTGTTGTTACTGTTATTGTTGCTGTTGCTACTGTTGTTATTGTTGCTGTTGTTACTGTTATTGTTGCTGTTGCTACTGTTATTGTTGCTGTTGCTACTGGTGTTATTGTTGCTGTTGTTACTGTTATTGTTGCTGTTGCTACTGTTATTGTTGCTGTTGCTACTGTTGTTATTGTTGCTGTTGTTACTGTTGTTTTTATTGCTGTTGTTACTGTTATTGTTGTTATTGTTGCTGTTACTGTTATTGTTGCTGTTGTTACTGTTGTTGCTGTTGCTACTGACTGTTGTTGCTGTTGCTACTGTTATTGTTGCTGTTGCTACTGTTATTGTTACTGTTGTTATTGTTGCTGTTGCTACTGTTATTGTTGCTGTTGCTACTGTTATTGTTGCTGTTGCTACTGTTATTGTTGCTGTTGCTACTGTTATTGTTTTGTTGCTGTTGCTACTGTTATTGTTGTTGCTACTGTTGTTATTGTTGCTGTTGCTACTGTTATTGTTACTGTTGTTATTGTTGGTGTTGCTACTGTTGTTATTGTTGGTGTTGTTACTGTTGTTATTGTTGCTGTTGCTACTGTTATTGTTGGTGTTACTGTTATTGTTGCTGTTGTTACTGTTGTTATTGTTGCTGTTGCTACTGTTATTGTTGCTGTTACTGTTATTGTTGCTGTTGTTACTGTTGTTATTGTTGCTGTTGCTACTGTTATTGTTGCTGCTGTTACTGTTATTGTTGCTTGTTGTTACTGTGTTATTGTTGTGTTGCTAAATGTTATTTTTTGCTGTATGTTATTGTTGCTGTTGCTACTGTTGTTTTTTGTTGCTGTTTCTACTGTTATTGTTGGGTTGCTACTGTTATTGTTGCTGTTTTTTGTTACTTTGTTACTTGTTTTATTGTTGCTGTTGTTACTGTTATTGTTGCTGTTGTTACTGTTATTGTTGCTGTTGCTACTGTTGTTATTGTTGTTGCTACTGTTGTTATTGTTGCTGTAACTGCTGTTATTGTTGCTGTTGCTACTGTTATTGTTGCTGTTGTACGTTTAAATTTTTGCTGTTTGCTACTGTTTTATTGTTGCTGTTGCTACTGTTGTTTTGTTGGTGTTGCTACTGTTTGTTATTTGTTTGCTGTTGCTACTGTTAATTGTTTGCTGTTGCTACGTTTTGTTCTGTTGTACTGTTATTGTTGCTGTTGCTACTGTTATTGTTGCTGTTGCTACTGTTATTGTTGCTGTTGCTACTGTTATTGGTGCTGTTGCTACTGTTATTGTTGCTGTTGCTACTGTTATTGTTGCTGTTGCTGTTATTGTTGCTGTTGCTACTGTTATTGGTGCTGTTGCTACTGTTATTGTTGCTGTTGCTGTTATTGTTGCTGTTGCTACTGTTATTATTGCTGTTGCTACTGTTATTGTTGCTGTTGGTACTGTTTATTGTTGCTGGGTTTTACGTTATTGTTGCTGTTGTACTGTTATTGGTGGGGTGTTTTCTACTGGGTTGGGTGTTGTTACTGTGTTTTTATCACTGTTTTTTTTGCGGTTGCTACTGTTATTGTTGCTACTATTGCTGTTGCTACTGCTATTGCTGCTGTTTCTACTGTTGCTGTTACTATTGTTACTGTTGCTACTGTTAATGTTGCTATTGTTGCAGCTTCCGTTGCTCTCCGTCCCTTCTCTCTCTTCCCACCTCCCTCCTCCTTCCCTTTCCCCCCATGTCTCTCACCCTTTCCTCCTCCTCACCTTCCCTCCCTCGCTTCACTTCCCTCCCTCCCTCTCCTTCCCTCCCTCCCTCACCTTCCCTCCCTCCCTCACCTTCCCTCCCTCACTCCTTCTATCATGAGACAATAAATGTCAATTTCGCAAGAGTTTAGCAGTGAAATCAGTGCATCCTTGGTGTGTGTGTGTGTGTGTGTGTGTGTGTGTGTGTGTACACTGTTGTGTGCGGCTAGGACCTCATGTACGTCTTGCTGTTTCTCAGTGTACACACTCACGGTCTTGAAAACTTACACGTACACTCCTCATTTGTACATGTGTTATCTTTGTGTGGTGTGTACGTGTACTTTGTGTGGTGTGTACGTGTACTTTGTGTGGTGTGTACGTGTACTTTGTGTGGTGTGTACGTGTACTTTGTGTGGTGTGTACGTGTACTTTGTGTGGTGTGTACATTACTTTGTTGGTGTGTACGTGTATTTGTGGGGTGTGTACGTTGTACTTTGTGTGGTGTGTACGTGTACTTTGTGTGGTGTGTACATGTACTTTGTGTGGTGTGTACATGTACTTTGTGTGATGTGTACATGTACTTTGTGTGGTGTGTACGTGTACTTTGTGTGATGTGTACATGTACTTTGTGTGGGGGTGTACGTGTCCTTTGTGTGGTGGGGTACGTGTACTTTGTTTTGGTGTGTACATGTACTTTTTTGTGGTGTGTACGTGTACTTTGTGTGGTGTGTACATGTACTTTGTGTGGTGTGTACGTGTACTTTGTGTGGTGTGTACATGTACTTTGTGTGGTGTGTACGTGTACTTTGTGTGGTGTGTACATGTACTTTGTGTGGTGTGTACGTGTATTTTTGTGTGGTGTGTACGGTACTTTGTGTGGTGTGTACGTGTACTTTGTGTGGTGTGTACATGTACTTTGTGTGGTGTGTACATGTACGTTGTGTGATTTGTACATGTACTTTGTGTGGTGTGTACGTGTACTTTGTGTGGTGTGTACATGTACTTTGTGTGGTGTGTACGTGTACTTTGTGTGGTGTGTACGTGTACTTTGTGTGGTGTGTACGTGTACTTTGTGTGGTGTGTATGTGTACTTTGTGTGGTGTGTACATGTACTTTGTGTGGTGTGTACGTGTACTTTGTGGTGTGTACGTGTACTTTGTGTGGTGTGTACGTGTACTTTGTGTGGTGTGTACATGTACTTTGTGTGATGTGTACATGTACTTTGTGTGGTGTGTACATGTACTTTGTGTGGTGTGTACATGCACTTTGTGTGGTGTGTACGTGTATAATTACGTACATATGTGTGTGGTCAGATCTCTACCTAGAAGCTGATGTTTGTGTTAACCTTGATTGTCCTGTGTGTATTGAAGACCCCTTGTATAACCTCAGTGTGTATGAACCTCCAGGTGTGTATATCTAGGTGTATATTCACTGAGATGGGTATAAAGCTTGCTGTATAAGTGTGTATACTTAAAGCTTGGTGTATAAGTGTGTATACTTATAAGTGACTTGCACTAAATGATCTCTGATCTTAACCACAGTCTTGAGATGAGATTGTCAGAATTGAGTTTGTGGAATAAATTGAGGAGGAGGAGGAAGAGGAAGAGGAGGAGGAGAAGGAAGAGGAAGAGGAGGAGAAGGAAGAGGAAGAAGAGGAGGAGAAGGAAGAGGAAGAGGAGGAGGAGGAGGAGGAGGAGGAGGAGGAGGAGGAAGATATTAACTCTTGGTTAGTAATAGTGTGTGCTGTGTGTGTTTGTGTTCGTGTGTGTACTCACCTATTTGTGGTTGCAGGGGATGAGTCACAGCTCTTGTCCATCGCCTCTTCACTAGCAGCTACTAGGTCCACTCTGTCCCTGCTCCATGAGCTTTATCATACCTCTTCTTGAAGCTATGTATGGATCCTGCCTCTAATACATCACTCCAGATCGTTCCACTTCCTGACAACTCTGTGACTGAAGAAATACTTCCTAACATCCCTGTGGCTCATCTGAGTGTGTGTATGTGTGTTGGTCATATATTAACGGCACACTGGAGGTTAATACACCACCGGCGGTGCCATTCTTCTCCCTGCATCAGTCGCCGCCGCACCACATGTTGCAAATCAAACTGACCTTGAGATAATTTCTTGCGTTGCAACAAATACACAACAACGGAACAGTAATTCACACACTGCAACAGCTGCTAGGTTGTAAAAAATAAAGGTAATCACGTTTTCTTAGGTGGGATTTCTCCCCTTTATCAGGTGATTTTGGAAGAAGTGGCAACCCTGTGATTGTTTATTTACTCTGGAGACAAGATGGAGGACGCGTCAAGTGTTGCTCTACGTTTTGTGACGTTGTTTAAGACGGTCGTGAGTGTTTCTCTCAATGACGAGGGTAAATACTGGGCGAAACGTGGGGAATATATATATCACGCTTGGTTAGTTTATCTTGGTTAAAGCCTGATGACTATACGAGGGTCATTAAGACTGTTACCTGTACACCACCAGTCACTACACGAGGGTCATTAAGACTGTTACCTGTACACTACCAGTCACTACACGAGGGTCATTAAGACTGCTACCTGTACACTACCAGTCACTACACGAGGATCATTAAGACTGTTACCTGTACACTACCAGTCACTACACGAGGGTATTAAGACTTCCCTGTACACTACCAGTCACTACACGAGGGTCATTAAGACTGTTACCTGTACACTAGCAGTCACTACACGAGGGTCATTAAGACTGCTACCTGTACACCACCAGAAAAACAAGGCACAATACCGTGACTGGAACAATACACGACGTTACGGTCTGACCTGGAACATTTACAAGTCACACTAACACACGAGGGTGAGGAAGCCAGTGTATATAGGAGAGGAGGAATGGGACGGGACAACGAGAGGAAGAAGTTGAGAAGTAGTGGTAGCAAAAATTAGGGGGAGTAGTTTTAGTGGCCCAAGAGACAAAAAGCGGAGTGAAGGGAGGCAATAGTAGTAGTAGTAGTAGTAGTAGTAGTAGTAATGGAGTGGTAGTCGTAGTAGTAGAAGTAGAAGAAGGAGTAAGTCTAAGTAGAAGAAAAAGGAGCACGCACTGCAGGAGAGCTACTGGATCACAGGGCGGGACCAAAACAGTTGGGGTGAAAACACCGAAAGACAGAACACACCTAGACAGAATAAAGATAAAGATAAATGGGAAATAAGAAGAGGCGGGGAGAGAAGGAGAAGAAGGAGAAGGAAAAATCAAATCAACTCACGAGTGTTGTTAAATTTGTAGTATATGACAATGTATAGAGTAAGAAAGGAGTTTACGGAGAAAGATTCATACAATGGAAGTTGTGTATAAGGGACGCTTTAACAAGACTGTGACTGTGAAGGTTAGAAGGTAGACAGTTTTAGCAGAGGACCAGTCAGTAGGTTGACTGTGATCTCTAACATGACAGAAAAAAAGCATTGGTGGTGTCGGCAAGCCTAACACTACTTTTGTGATCCTTGAGTCTGTCAGAGAGCAGTCAGTCTCTCCAAAGTATTGAAGAGGATAAGAGGAGTATGATATATAGTAGGTAACCGGGGCATCTATAGCGAGAGGAGAGATACTAACTAGATTACTGGGAAGACTGACGGACAGTAAGTTTGATGTCTAGGGAACGGGGAGTGGCTAGTTTGTGCACCTTATATATCCTGTGGATGGTAGTGGCTAGTTTGTGCACCTTATATATCCTGTGGATGGTAGTGGCTAGTTTGTGCACCTTATATATCCTGTGGATGGTAGTGGCTAGTTTGTGCACCTTATGTATCCTGTGGATGGTAGTGGCTAGTTTGTGCACCTTATATATCCTGTGGATGGTAGTGGCTAGTTTGTGCACCTTATGTATCCTGTGGATGGTAGTGGCTAGTTTGTGTACCTTATATATCCTGTGGATGGTAGTGGCTAGTTTGTGCACCTTATGTATCCTGTGGATGGTAGTGGCTAGTTTGTGCACCTTATATATCCTGTGGATGGTAGTGGCTAGTTTGTGCACCTTATGTATCCTGTGGATGGTAGTGGCTAGTTTGTGCACCTTATGTATCCTGTGGATGGTAGTGGCTAGTTTGTGCACCTTATGTATCCTGTGGATGGTAGTGGCTAGTTTGTGCACCTTATGTATCCTGTGGATGGTAGTGGCTAGTTTGTGTACCTTATATATCCTGTGGATGGTAGTGGCTAGTTTGTGTACCTTATATATCCTGTGGATGGTAGTGGCTAGTTTGTGCACCTATATATCCTGTGGATGGTAGTGGCTAGTTTGTGCACCTTATGTATCCTGTGGATGGTAGTGGCTAGTTTGTGCACCTTATATATCCTGTGGATGGTAGTGGCTAGTTTGTGCACCTTATGTATCCTGTGGATGGTAGTGGCTAGTTTGTGCACCTTATGTATCCTGTGGATGGTAGTGGCTAGTTTGTGCACCTTATGTATCCTGTGGATGGTAGTGGCTAGTTTGTGCACCTTATGTATCCTGTGGATGGTAGTGGCTAGTTTGTGTACCTTATATATCCTGTGGATGGTAGTGGCTAGTTTGTGCACCTTATATATCCTGTGGATGGTAGTGGCTAGTTTGTGCACCTTATGTATCCTGTGGATGGTAGTGGCTAGTTTGTGTACCTTATATATCCGGTGGATGGTAGTGGCTAGTTTGTGCACCTTATATATCCTGTGGATGGTAGTGGCTAGTTTGTGCACCTTATGTATCCTGTGGATGGTAGTGGCTAGTTTGTGTACCTTATATATCCTGTGGATGGTAGTGGCTAGTTTGTGCACCTTATATATCCTGTGGATGGTAGTGGCTAGTTTGTGCACCTTATGTATTTTGTGGATGGTAGTGGCTAGTTTGTGTACCTTATATATCCTGTGGATGGTAGTGGCTAGTTTGTGCACCTTATATACATCCTGTGGATGGTAGTGGCTAGTTTGTGCACCTTATATACATCCTGTGGATGGTAGTGGCTAGTTTGTGCACCTTTATATATCCTGTGGATGGTAGTGGCTAGTTTGTGCACCTTCTATATCCTGTGGATGGTAGTGGCTAGTTTGTGTACCTTATATATCCTGTGGATGGTAGTGGCTAGTTTGTGTACCTTATATATCCTGTGGATGGTAGTGGCTAGTTTGTGCACCTTATATACATCCTGTGGATGGTAGTGGCTAGTTTGTGCACCTTATATATATCCTGTGGATGGTAGTGGCTAGTTTGTGCACCTTATATATATCCTGTGGATGGTAGTGGCTAGTTTGTGCACCTTCTATATCCTGTGGATGGTAGTGGCTAGTTTGTGCACCTTATATACATCCTGTGGATGGTAGTGGCTAGTTTGTGCACCTTCTATATCCTGTGGATGGTAGTGGCTAGTTTGTGCACCTTATATACATCCTGTGGATGGTAGTGGCTAGTTTGTGCACCTTCTATATCCTGTGGATGGTAGTGGCTAGTTTGTGCACCTTATATACATCCTGTGGATGGTAGTGGCTAGTTTGTGCACCTTCTATATCCTGTGGATGGTAGTGGCTAGTTTGTGCACCTTCTATATCCTGTGGATGGTAGTGGCTAGTTTGTGCACCTTCTATATCCTGTGGATGGTAGTGGCTAGTTTGTGCACCTAATATCCATCTTGTGGATGGTAGTGGCTAGTTTGTGCACCTAATATCCATCTTGTGGATGGTAGTGGCTAGTTTGTGCACCTTATATATCCTGTGGATGGTAGTGGCTAGTTTGTGCACCTAATATCCATCCTGTGGATGGTAGCACAAGAGCATATGGATACACAAAAGGCCTAGGAACTAGGCCTCAAATGGGTTAACAGTAGTACATTTATATCTACAGTTCACTTATCTGTTACCAGCAACTTTGTGAAATTTGCTTAATATATGTGGTATCTTATTTTCATTAATAAGATATCTTGACATGTCACATAGGTTATTATACTTTCTCTATATTCCTCGGTAAGTGGACAGTTAAGCACATAGTGACCGTAGGGCTGGCCACATATTTCGTATTTAGTTTGATTATCATCTGTGTGTCTGCCAAACTGCCAGCAGCACATGTAACCAAGACTAAACTTGGCCACTACAACTGTCAGGGGTAGTAATTGGAACCAAGCCTAAACCTGGCCACTACAACTGTCAGGGGTAGTAATTGGAACCAAGCCTAAACCTGGCCACTACAACTGTCAGGGGTAGTAATTGGAACCAAGCCTAAACCTGGCCACTACAACTGTCAGGGTAGTAATTGGAACCAAGCCTAAACCTGGCCACTACAACTGTCAGGGTAGTAATTGGAACCAAGCCTAAACCTGGCCACTACAACTGTCAGGGTAGTAATTGGAACCAAGCCTAAACCTGGCCACTACAACTGTCAGGGTAGTAATTGGAACCAAGACTAAACCTGGCCACTACAACTGTCAGGGGTAGTAATTGGAACCAAGCCTAAACCTGGCCACTACAACTGTCAGGGGTAGTAATTGGAACCAAGCCTAAACCTGGCCACTACAACTGTCAGGGGTAGTAATTGGAACCAAGCCTAAACCTGGCCACTACAACTGTCAGGGGTAGTAATTGGAACCAAGCCTAAACCTGGCCACTACAACTGTCAGGGTAGTAATTGGAACCAAGCCTAAACCTGGCCACTACAACTGTCAGGGTAGTAATTGGAACCAAGCCTAAACCTGGCCACTACAACTGTCAGGGATAGTAATTGGAACCAAGCCTAAACCTGGCCACTACAACTGTCAGGGTAGTAATTGGAACCAAGCTAAACCTGGCCACTACAACTGTCAGGGTAGTAATTGGAACCAAGCCTAAACCTGGCCACTACAACTGTCAGGGTAGTAATTGGAACCAAGCCTAAACCTGGCCACTACAACTGTCAGGGATAGTAATTGGAACCAAGCCTAAACCTGGCCACTACAACTGTCAGGGTAGTAATTGGAACCAAGCCTAAACCTGGCCACTACAACTGTCAGGGTAGTAATTGGAACCAAGCCTAAACCTGGCCACTACAACTGTCAGGGATAGTAATTGGAACCAAGCCTAAACTTGGCCACTACAACTGTCAGGGATAGTAATTGGAACCAAGCCTAAACCTGGCCACTACAACTGTCAGAAGTAGTAATTGGAACCAAGCCTAAACCTGGCCACTTCAACTGTCAGGGATAGTAATTGGAACCAAGCCTAAACCTGGCCACTACAACTGTCAGAAGTAGTAATTGGAACCAAGCCTAAACCTGGCCACTTCAACTGTCAGTGATAGTAATTGGAACCAAGCCTAAACCTGGCCACTACAGAATCAGTGTTCGCATTGCAAGTTGCTCCATAAACGTACTTATCTACGTTCATGTTATCATAGTGGGTTATAGATCTACTCAGACTTAACTACATTCTTGTAACAATCAGTTTCATTATTTACTTCT
This sequence comes from Cherax quadricarinatus, assembly GCF_026875155.1. Classification (NCBI taxonomy): domain Eukaryota; kingdom Metazoa; phylum Arthropoda; class Malacostraca; order Decapoda; family Parastacidae; genus Cherax; species Cherax quadricarinatus. The sequence continues at coordinate 24,149,720 of NC_069458.1, read as the reverse complement.
CTCCTAATATTAGTCCTAATGCTAGATACAGACACAACAAAGTTATATTCTACATTCTCCTTCTGGATACTCTTCTTGGCTAACATATCAACTTTATCATGAAGGAGTAATCCAATGTGTGATGGGATCCATAACAATTGTACATTAATTCATTGTTCCAAGATTTTTGAGTATCTGTACCTGACTTCTCCAATGAGCATGTTATCAGAGTCATTATGTGAGTCAAGAGTCTTCAATGATGACATAGAATCAGTAATGATGATAGAGTCATGCTCAGGGACATAAGTTAGCTTTAGCACCATTAGGACTCCAAACAATTCAGTTTGCAGTGTACACGCCCAGTTGTTAATTCTTATACCTAAGTCAACAATATATATATATATATATATATATATATATATATATATATATTATATATATATATATATTATAATATATATATATATATTAATACTTGACGTGCTGTTGGAGTGTGAGCAAAGTAACATTTATGAAGGGTTCAGGGAAACCGGCAGGCCGGACTTGAGTCCTGGAGATGGGAAGTACAGTGCCTGCACTCTGAAGGAGGGGTGTTAAGTTGCAGTTTAAAAACTGTAGTGTAAAGCACCCTTCTGGCAAGACAGTGATGGAGTGAATGATGGTAAAGTTTTTTTTTCGGGCCACCCTGCCTTGGTGGGAATCGGCCGTGTGATAATAAATAATATATATATATAATATATATATATATTTATATATATATATTATATATATATATATATATATAATATATTTATATATATTATTAAATATGTATAAGAAGCAATTAAAAAGAGAGCAAATGAGAGAGTGGGTGAGATTTTGGAGTGAGATTAACAAGTTAAGGAAGCCTAGAGAACAAATGGATTTGTCAGATAAAACTAGAGGAGAGGAAGTTATTAAATGGAGAGTTAGAGGTATTGGGAAGATGGAGGGAATATTTTGAGGAATTGTTAAATGTTGATGAAGATAGGGAAGCTGTGATTTCGTGTATAGGACAAGGAGGAATAACATCTTGTAGGAGTGAGGAAGAGCCAGTTTTGAGGTGTGGGGGAAGTTCGTGAGGCAATGGGTAGAATAAACGGGGGTAAGACAAGTGGGATTGATGGGATAAAGATAGAAATGTTAAAAGCAGGTGGGGATATAGTTTTGGAGTGGTTGGTGCAATTATTTAATAAATGTATGGAAGAGGGTAAGGTACCTAGGGATTGGCAGAGAGCATGCATAGTTCCTTTGTATAAAGGCAAAGGGGACAAAAGAGAGTGCAAAAATTATAGGGGGATAAGTCTGTTGAGTATACCTGGTAAAGTGTATGGTAGAGTTATTATTGATAGAATTAAGAGTAAGACAGAGAGCAGGATAGCAGATGAACAAGGAGGCTTTAGGAAAGGTAGGGGGTGTGTGGACCAAGTGTTTACAGTGAAACATATAGGTGAACAGTATTTAGATAAGGCTAAAGAGTTTTTTGTGGCATTTATGGATTTGGAAAAGGCATATGACAGGGTGGATAGGGGGGTAATGGCAGAAATTACAGGTGTATGGTATAGGAGGTAAGTTACTGAAAACAGTGAAGAGTTTTTACGAGGATAGTGAGGCTCAGGTTAGAGTATGTAGGAGAGAGGGAAATTATTTCCCAGTAAAAGTAGGCCTTAGACAAGGATGTGTGATGTCACCGTGGTTGTTTAATATATTTATAGATGGGGTTGTAAAAGAAGTGAATGTAAGGGTCTTGGCAAGAGGTGTGGAGTTAAAAGATAAAGAATCAAACATAAAGTGGGAGTTGTCACAGTTGCTCTTTGCTGATGACACTGTGCTTTTGGGAGATTCTGTAGAGAAGTTGCAGAGGTTGGTGAATGAATTTGGTAGGGTATGTAAAAGAAGAAAATTAAAAGTGAATATAGGAAAGAGTAAGGTTATGAGGATAACAAAAAGATTAGGTGATGAAAGATTGGATATCAGATTAGAGGGAGAAAGTATGGAGGAGGTGAATGTATTCAGATATTTGGGAGTGGACGTGTCAGCAGATGGGTCTATGAAAGATGAGGTGAATCATAGAATTGATGAGGGGAAAAGGGTGAGTGATGCACTTAGGAGTCTGTGGAGACAAAGAACTTTGTCCTTGGAGGCAAAGAGGGGAATGTATGAGAGTATAGTTTTACCAACGCTCTTATATGGGTGTGAAGCATGGGTGATGAATGTTGCAGCGAGGAGAAGGCTGGAGGCAGTGGAGATGTCATGTCTGAGGGCAATGTGTGGTGTGAATATAATGCAGAGAATTCGTAGTTTGGAAATTAGGAGAAGGTGCGGGATTACCAAAACAGTTATCCAGAGGGCTGAGGAGGAGTTGTTGAGGTGGTGTGGACATGTAGAGAGAATGGAACAAAACAGAATGACTTCGAGAGTGTATAAATCTGTAATGGAGGGAAGGCGGCATAGGAGTCGGCCTAGGAAGGGTTGGAGGGAGGGGGTAAAGGAGGTTTTATGTGTGAGGGGCTTGGACTTCCAGCAAGCGTGCATGAACGTATTTGATAGGAGTGAATGGAGACAAATGGTTTTTAATACTTGACGTGCTGTTGGAGTGTAAGCAAGGTAACATTTATGAAGGGATTCAGGGAAATCGGCAGGCCGGACTTGAGTCCTGGAGATGGGAAGTACAGTGCCTGCACTCTGAAGGAGGGTGTTAATGTTGCAGTTTTATAACTGTAGTGTAAAGCACCCGTCTGGCAGGACAGTGATGGAGTGAATGATTGTGAAAGTTTTTCTTTTTCGGGCCACCCTGCCTTGGTGGGAGACGGCAGATTTGTTAATATATATATATATATATATATATATATATATATATATATATATATATATATATATATATATATATATATATATATATATATATATATATATCGTGCCGAATAGGCAGAACTTGTGATCTTGGCTTAAATAGCAACGTTCATCTTGCCATATAGGACAAGTGAAAATTTGTGTATGCAATAATTTCGCCAAAATCATCTGAACCTAACGAAAAAAATATATTTCACTGTCTTTGTTTAGTATTAAATTACTTGTAAAACAAATCTAAAATATATTTAGTTGGGTTAGGCTTAAAATAAATTGTTTTGTTATAATAAGGTTAGGTAAGTTTTCTAAGATCTTTTGTGCAAAATTAAAAATTTTTACATTAACAGTTAATGAAAAAATATATCTTTAAACGTATAAAGAGAAAATTTTGGAAAGGGCATAATTTTAAATGAGTTCTTGCTAATTGACCAGTTTTACATATTCGGCACGACATATTATATATATATATATATATATATATAATATATATATATATATTATATATATTATATATATATAATATATATATATATAGTGATAAGTAGAAGCTGGTGTGAGAGAAGGACCTTGAAATTATTGCCTGTAGAGACGGGGGGGGGGGGTGACACGTCGTCTGTTATATATCCGTGGCTGGACACGGGATCCGTGTCAGAGAAATAATATTGGTATATATATATAGTGGTGACTCAGTCCATGTATCAGTGACGAGGGTGCCTGCTACCTGCTATGTCCTCAGTGGCACTAGTGCCATGGTCCTCAGTGGCACTACTGCCATGGTTTTCAGTGACATTGGTGTCATTAGTCTTTAGCGGGGGTCAACGCCCCCCGTTAATTCGTCCCAAGCCAGGCCTGCTGGTGGATCAAGGCTTGATCAACCAGACTGTTACTGCCGACCAGAGGCATTGCAGGGTATGAACTACAGCCCGGCTGGTCAGCATCTAACTTGAGGAATATATCAAATTTCCTCTTGCAAACAGCCAGAGGTCTTATTTATGATGGGAGGCTGTTGAATAGTCGTGGTTCCCTTACACTTACTGTGTTTTATAAGACAGGTTTATAAGACAGGTGCAACAGTTAGGTATCTTTATTCCGAAACGTTTCGCCTACACAGAAGGCTTCTTGAGTCGAGTACACAAGAGTTAGGAGAAGCAGAAGATATGTAAAGACGGTATTATCAGTCCATCATCACCCTTGAAGACGTAGTTTCAGGTGGTCAGTCCCTCAGCCGAGTTTTTTTTTTTCTGTGTGCAGATTGGAGATCAGTCCCTCTAGGATTTTTCAGATGTAAATTTTAAGAACATAAGGAACGAGCACAACAGCAGGCCTACTGGCCCATGATAGGCAGGTCCAAGTCACACCCACTCATGTACTAGTCTAGGCTATTTTTAAAGGTACACAAGGTTTTAGCTTCAATGACGCTACTCGGGAGTTTGTTCCACTCATCCACAACTCTGTTACCAAACCAGTGCTTTCCTATATCCTTTTAATCTAAATTTTTCCAACTTGAAATCATTGATGCGAGTCTGTCTTGCTCAGATATTTTTAGCACGTTATTTACATTCCCTTTATTAATTTCTGTCTTCCATTTATACACCTCGATCATATCCCCCCTAATTCTACACCTTTCGAGAGAGAGTGCAGATTCAGGGACCTCAGTCTATCCTCACAGGGAAGATTTCTGATACATGGGATCAACTTTGTCATCCTCCTCTGTACGTTTTCCAGAGCATTTATATCCATTCTGTAATACTGTGACCAGAACTGTGTAGCATAGTCTAAATGAGGCCTAACCAAGGATATATAGAGTTAGATGGTAGATGTCGTTTTGATAAGGACCTGCCTCGTATGGGCCAGTAGGCCTTCTGCAGTGTTCCTACATTCTTATGTTCTTATGTTCTTATGTTCTTAACGAACAACCTGAGGACTTCTATTATTTATGCTTCTTGGGTTGAAGTCAATCATTAAATTCGCTTTATTGTGGTGACTTACTGTTGTCTGGGCTTTAGATTACTGCTAACCAGAACTTCCAAATCTTTTTCACGATCATTGTTATTAAGATCAACATTATTTAGTTTTTAAGTATCATGGTTATTTTCTTTTCCAGCGCTTAGATCTTTAAATTTATCTGTAGTAAACTACATCTGCCACTTCTGTGACCACTGCCTCAGTCTGTTCAGATCTACCCGCAGTACTCTAGTGTCGCTAGATTACTCGTTCGATTATGTCCTTCCACAAGGGTCCCAACACTGACCCTTGTGGAACACCGCTTGTGACTCTGATTTCTCTTCTCTAGCTAGCGACTCTAGCTAGCTAGCGACTCTAGCTAGGTAGGGACTCTAGCTAGCTAGGGACTCTAGCTAGCTAGCGACTCTAGCTAGGTAGGGACTCTAGCTAGGTAGGGACTCTAGCTAGGTAGGGACTCTAGCTAGGTAGGGACTCTAGCTAGGTAGGGACTCTAGCTAGGTAGGGACTCTAGCTAGGTAGGGACTCTAGCTAGGTAGAGTCTCTCCTGTCACTGAATCAGCCTAGACTTCCTAGGTATTTCTGCAACATTGAAAGCTCTTGAAGATGTGTTGATTGCATCACGAAGGTCCTAGAGCTATCATTCAACTTTCTATGTGGTCCTTTACTTATGCACACACACACACACACAACACACACACACACACACACACACACACAAACTACACACACAATATATATATATATAATATATATATATATATATATATATATTATATATATATATTTCTTCCTTATCTGTTGGTCCATAGCCTCCTGTTTTATCTCTGTTATCTATGCCGTTATCTGTTGCATCTGTTTGTTACATATATAACAGTTGGTTTTCTGCTGTTGTCACACATTTACCATGAATAATAGGTGTATATTCACGTATATACGTGTATATCCTTGATTTGTATACCCGTGATTTTGTATATCTCCAGATGTCTGGACGTGATGCTATACAGTGTACAGGATTTTTCATTGTGTATATACACTGGGAAATATACATCTGCCAGTGTATATACACTGGGAGATATCTGCCAGTGTATATACACTGGGAATATACATCTGCAGTGTATATTACACTGGAGTATCTGCCAGTGTATATGCACTAGGAGATATACATCTGTCAGTGTATTATTGGTAAGGGAGAAGGTTAATGGGGAGGGGTGTACCACCACTAACACCACAACTGACGCTACCACCACTGACACCACCACCACTGACACCACCACCACTGACACCACCACCACTGACACCACCACCACTGACGCTACCACCACTGACACCACCACCATAACACCACCACCACCACCACCACTACACCCACTGACAAGTATTTCCTGAACACCTACAGCTGATGTCGTGCCCAGCATAACAACACGTGGGTATACATACCCACCTTAGATAACCTTCCACAAGATCGCTTCCAAGATGCTATCTAAGACATCCTTCCAATGTCTTCCAGACATCTGCTCAAGATGTCTTCCCAAGATGTCTTCGAAGACCCATCTTCCATGATGTCTCCAAGACATATTCCAAGATCGTCTTCCATGACATCTTCCAGATGTCTTCACACTTATGCCTAAATGCTAAGTTGCCTGGACACTTATAACAGTGTTAAGTACTGGTACACTTATAAGTGTTAAGCTACCTGGTACACTTATATAAGTGTTAAGTTACCTGGTAACACTTAATAAGTGTTAAGTTACCTGGTACACTTATAAGTGTTAGTTACCTGGTACACATATAGTGCTTAATTACCTGGTACCTATAATGTTAAGTTACCTGGCTACACACTTATATAAGTGTTACAGTTACCTGCGGTACACTGATATAATGTTAAGTTACCTGTACACTTAAATACATGTGTTAAGTTACCTGCCTACACTTATTATACAAGGTTGTTAATGTTACACTGGCTACACTGTAATAAGTGAACTAACGTTACTGCTACCACTTAAATATAATCTATAAGTTACCTGTAATTATATCAGTGTTAAGTTACTGGCTACACTTATATAAGTGTTAAAGCTTTACCTGGTTTACACTTATTTAAGTGTTAAGTTACCTGCCGTACATTATAAGTGTGCGTTACCTGGTTACACTTATTAAGTGTTAAGTTCCTGGTACACTTATATAAGTGTTAAGTTACCTGGTACACTTATATAAGTGTAAGTTACCTGGTGCACTTATATAAGTGTTAAGTTACCTGGTACACTTATATAAGTGTTAAGTACCTGGTACACTATATAAGTGTTAAAGTTACCTGGTACACTTATATAAGTGTTAAGTTGCCTGGTACACTTATATAAGTGTTAAGTTACCTGGTACACTTATATAAGTGTGCGTTACCTGGTACACTTATATAAGTGTGCGTTACCTGGTACACTTATATAAGTGTGCGTACCTGGTACACTTATATAAGTGTTAAGTTACCTGGTACACTTATATAAGTGTGCGTTACCTGGTACACTTATATAAGTGTTAAGTTACCTGGTACACTTATATAAGTGTTAAGCTACCTGGTACACTTATATAAGTGTTAAGTTACCTGGTACACTTATATAAGTGTTAAGTTACCTGGTACACTTATATAAGTGTTAAGTTGCCTGGTACACTTATATAAGTGTTAAGTTACCTGGTACACTTATATAAGTGTGCGTTACCTGGTACACTTATATAAGTGTTAAGTTACCTGGTACACTTATATAAGTGTGCGTTACCTGGTACACTTATATAAGTTTGCGTTACCTGGTACACTTATATAAGTGTGCGTTACCTGGTACACTTATATAAGTGTTAAGTTACCTGGTACACTTATATAAGTGTTAAGTTACCTGGTACACTTATATAAGTGTTAAGTTGCCTGGTACACTTATATAAGTGTTAAGTTACCTGGTACACTTATATAAGTGTAAGTTGCCTGGTACACTTTTAAAAGTGTTAAGTTCCCTGGTACCTTATAAAAGTGTTAAGTTCCCTGGTAACTTAAAAAGGGGTTTAAGTTACCGGTACACTTATATAGTGTTAAGTTCCTGGTAACTTATTAAGTGTTAAGTTCCGGGTACACTTATTAAGTGTTTCAAGTGGTGGTAAACTGTGCACTTCTTCTGTTTTGTTTCTTCTCGTTTACCTGTTATTAATGTTTCCTTATTCCTTTTTCCCACTCTCTTGTTTTTTTTTGTTTGTTTGTTTGTTAACTCTGCCATGACCTCTTCCCGGTGTCTTTTATTCTCCTCGTGTGTGTTGTGTGTGTGTGTGTTGTGTGGTGTGTTGTGTGTTGTGTGTGTGTGTGTGTGTACTCACCTATTTGTTCCCCTTTTTGTGGTTGCGGGGGTCGAGCCCTAGCCCCTGGCCCCGCCTCCCCCCGGTTGCTACGGGCCCTCTCTCCCCCGCTCCTGAGCTTTATAAAACCTCTTTTAAAAACTGTTATGGTTCCTGCCTCCATAGTCATTTTTAGGTATTCCAGGCCTTACAATCTATGATGAAAAAAATACTTCCACTTCTCTCTGATCATTTGTGTCTTCAATTCCAATTGTGGCCCTTGTTTCTGTGTCCCCCCTGGAACCCGTCCTTGTCCCCTTGTCTATTTCCACGCATATTTTTAATGTCGTTTCGTCCCCCCGACCCTCCTGTCCTCCAGTGTCGTCAGGCCGTTTTCCCCTTAAATTTTTCTTCATAGGACTTTTCCCCTTTAGCTCTGGAAAAACCCCTTTTTGCAAAACCTTTGAAACTTTCTATTTTTTTGACGTGCTTTTTTCAATGCGGGTTCCCAAACAGGTGCTGCATACTCCAGTATGGGCCTGACATACACGGTGTACAGTGTCTTGAATGATTCCTTACTAAGGTGTCGGAATGCTGTTCTCAGGTTTGCCAGGCGCCCATATGCTGCAGCAGTTATCTGATTGATGTGTGCTTCCGGAGACATTCTCGGTGTTATACTCACCCCAAGATCTTTCTCCTTGAGTGAGGTTTGCAGTCTTTGGCCACCTAGCCTGTACTTTGTCTGTGGTCTTCTGTGCCCTTCCCCTATCTTCATGACTTTGCATTTGGCAGGATTAAATTCGAGAAGCCATTTGCTGGACCAGGAGTCCAGTCTGTCCAGGTCTCTTTGAAGTCCTGCCTGGTCCTCATCAGATTTAATTCTCCTCATTAACTTCACATCATCTGCAAACAGGGACACTTCTGAGTCTAACCCTTCCGTCATGTGTGTGTGTGTGTGTGTGTGTGTGTGTGTGTGTGTGTGTGTGTGTGTCTTTGTGTGTTTGTGTGTGTGTGTGTGTGTTTGTGTGTGTGTGTGTGTTTGTGTTTGTGTGTGTGTTTGTGTGTGTTTGTGTTTGTGTGTGTGTGTGTGTTTGTGTGTGTGTGTGTGTGTGTACTCACCTAGTTGTACTCACCTAGTTGAGGTTGCGGGGTTCGAGTCCGAGCTCCTGGCCCCGCCTCTTCACTGATCGCTACTAGGTCACTCTCCCTGAGCCGTGAGCTTTATCATACCTCTGCTTAAAGCTATGTATGGATCCTGCCTCCACTACATCGCTTCCCAAACTATTTCACTTACTGACTACTCTGTGGCTGAAGAAATACTTCCTAACATCCCTGTGATTCATCTGTGTCTTCAGCTTCCAACTGTGTCCCCTTGTTACTGTGTCCAATCTCTGGAACATCCTGTCTTTGTCCACCTTGTCAATTCCTCTCAGTATTTTGTATGTCGTTATCATGTCCCCTCTATCTCTCCTGTCCTCCAGTGTCGTCAGGTTGATTTCCCTTAACCTCGCCTCGTAGGACATACCTCTTAGCTCTGGGACTAGTCTTGCTGCAAACCTTTGCACTTTCTCTAGTTTCTTTACGTGCTTGGCTAGGTGTGGATTCCAAACTGGTGCCGCATACTCCAATATGGGCCTAACGTACACGGTGTACAGGGTCCTGAATGATTCCTTATTAAGATGTCGGAATGCTGTTCTGAGGTTTGCTAGGCGCCCATATGCTGCAGCAGTTATTTGGTTGATGTGCGCTTCAGGAGATGTGCCTGGTGTTATACTCACCCCAAGATCTTTTTCCTTGAGTGAGGTTTGTAGTCTCTGGCCCCCTAGACTGTACTCCGTCTGTGGCCTTCTTTGCCCTTCCCCAATCTTCATGACTTTGCACTTGGTGGGATTGAACTCCAGGAGCCAATTGCTGGACCAGGTCTGCAGCCGGTCCAGATCCCTTTGTAGTTCTGCCTGGTCTTCGATCGAGTGAATTCTTCTCATCAACTTCACGTCATCTGCAAACAGGGACACCTCAGAGTCTATTCCTTCCGTCATGTCGTTCACAAATACCAGAAACAGCACTGGTCCTAGGACTGACCCCTGCGGGACCCCGCTGGTCACAGGTGCCCACTCTGACACCTCGCCACGTACCATGACTCGCTGCTGTCTTCCTGACAAGTATTCCCTGATCCATTGTAGTGCCTTCCCTGTTATCCCTGCTTGGTCCTCCAGTTTTTGCACCAATCTCTTGTGTGGAACTGTGTCAAACGCCTTCTTGCAGTCCAAGAAAATGCAATCCACCCACCCCTCTCTCTCTTGTCTTACTGCTGTCACCATGTCATAGAACTCCAGTAGGTTTGTGACACAGGATTTCCCGTCCCTGAAACCATGTTGGCTGCTGTTGATGAGATCGTTCCTTTCTAGGTGTTCCACCACTC
>NC_069458.1:24066680-24131680 GCF_026875155.1 Cherax quadricarinatus | reverse complement strand
ACCACCACTACACAAAGGAACCAGTCAAACAACAACTCCTGGGCTTGTTGATAGAGAACAGATGGTGAGAAATATACCAGCTGGCTAGACGGACCACCACCACTACCACCTGTGTCCTTACGTACGTGAAGCTGGTTAGTGATCGTGTACGTAAGTACAGCTGCTTAGCATCCACGTACACGAAATGGATACGTACAGGAGAGAACGCGTGTTATATATGAAACAAGATGTCATCACCAGAGATATCACTGATATCAAGAGATATCACTGATATCAAGAGATATCACTGATATCAAGAGATATCACTGATATCAAGAGATATCACTGATATCAGATATCAATGATATCAACAGAGATATCAGTAGAAATGGTGAGGTTGAATCACACACACACACACACACACACACACACACACACACACACACACACACACACACACACACACACACACACACACACACACACACACACACTGGAATATGTAACAACAATATACATGGAGGCTGAAGAAGGGTTTGTATCTAAGGGTAACAGGAATAACGAGAAGGCCAGGATGAGCCCTTGGCTCACTCAACTTATTAATCTCACTCGAAAACTTATTTTCAATTTCCTCTTTTTCATTTTTTCTGTTTTTACATTGCTTCACCACTCTCTTAACCTCTCTCTTACTCTCCATATACTCCTCCCTCCTTGCATCACTTCTACTTTGTAAAAAACTCTCATATACTAACTTTTTCTCTCTCTTCTCTCTACATCATCATTCCACCAGTCGCTCTTCTTCCCTCCCGCACCCACGTTCCTGTAACGACAAACTTCTGCTCAACACTCTAACACTATATTTGTAAACTTACCCCATACATCTTCTACCCCATTACCTATACTCACACTAGCCCATCTATCATCCAGTAGTTGTTTATATCTTACCCTAACTACCTCCTCTTTTAGTTTATAAACCTTCACCTCTCTCTTACTTGCTGCTTCCATTTTCCTTGTATCCCATCTACCTTTTACTCTCACTGTAGCTACAACTAAAAAGTGATCTGATATATCTGTGGCCTCTCTGTAAACGTGTACATCATGAAGTCTACTCAACAGTCTTTTATCTACCAATACGTAGTCTAACAAACTAAAGTCATGTTGCCCTACATCATATCTTGTATACTTATCCTCTTTTTCTTGAAATATATATTACCTATAACCAAACCCCCTTTCTATACAAAGTTCAAAGGGCTCCCATTATCCACCCACCTCCAGTAACTCCACCCACCCCACCCACTACAGAACACACCACGCACCTCACTTCCCAGAACACCACCCATCCCACTACAGTAACACCACCACCCGCACCACTCACCCACTCCATAACACCACCACCCACTCCAGTAAACACCACCCACTACAGTAACACCAACCACCCCTACAGTAACAAAACACCACCACCCCACTCCAGTAACACCACCTCCACCCCCACCCCCCCCTCCAATAACACCACCCCCTCCAGTAAACACCACCACCCTCTCCAGTAACAACCACCACCCACTCCAGTAACCCACCAACCCACTACAGAAACAACCACCATCCACTACAGTAACACCAACCATCCCACTACAGTAACACCACCCACCCACTCCAGTAACAACCAACCACCCACTCCAGTAACCACCACCACCCCCAGTCACCAGTAACACCACGCACCCAGTAACAACCACCACCCACTCCAAAACGCCCATACACCCACTCCAGTAACAAACCACCACCACTCCAGTACACCGACCACCCACTCCAGTAACACCACCACCCACTCCAGTAAACACAACACCACCCACTCCAGTAACACCAAATCCAACCCACCCATTAAACACACCACCACTACACTTACACCACCACCCCACAACACTAAAACAACCACCACCCAACTACACTAAACACAACCGACCCACTAACACTAACACCACCACCCATTCCACTTAAAACCTACCTACCTAAATCCACCCCTGAAAGAGGCAGGGCCATTTAAACACCACCCACTAGACCAGGAATTAATTCATACTGACAGATTTTTTGAGACCAGAACAATCACAGTAAGTGCTTTAGTTGAAGTCCAGGAACATGTTATACTCAGATACACATTACATGAGGGCAGTAACAAGGCTTAGCGAGGAGTATACATGGTAACACTATCGTGCTAGATGTACACAGCATCCGTACAGAAATATAGATGAAGAATAGAGGAAGCCAGCTCGAGGCAGGTGAGGATCTGAGGGTTGTGTTGGTGCTGAGAAGGTAGGTAACACGCTGACCAGGGTTGCCCTACCCTCCCTCCCTTCTCTCCTTCCCACCCTCCTTAACTTCCCCATCCCTCCCCCGCCCTCTGCCACATCAGAATGCCCCCAGCAGCTAGCCAGCCACCCCACATAACAGTAACAATCACACATCACAACATAACATACCAACCTAGTGGTGTCATTAAGAGCAATGAATTTTGGTTAGCATCTTCTTGCCTCATTCATCTTCCTCTTCATCTTCCTCTTCATCTTCATCATCCTCTTTCATCTTTTTCCTCTTCATTTCATCATCTCTTCATTATTTCTTCTTTTCAAATCTTCCTCTACAAACCATCACGCAAGGAAATTCAGGACGGCGTATCATTTCCTTATTATCAAAGATCTTTTACACACTGCAGCGTGTGTGTGCACACGTGTGTGTGGTGTGTTATTGAGATGTGTGTGCGTGTGGGTGTGTGTGCGTGTGTGTGTGGTGTTGTGTGTGGTGTGTGTGTGTGTGTTGGGTGTTGTTGTGTGTGTGTGTGTGTGTGAGGTGTCAGGTTACTTGTTAACATCCGTCTACTTACCACATTCACTACCACATCATTACCTATCTCCTGTAATTAAATAAACTGCCCCTTCCAGTTAATGTCCTAGCTTGTGATTGGTCCCTCGCTCTCTATCAGTTCACAGTAATTCACACAACCTCCCCTCGTCTAATATTAACGTAATTAAAGGCCAAAGAATTGTTAAGTCTTGCCACAGGGTCGCTACAACATTGCCCCACCCATATCTAGGATTCCCCGCGTACTTTGGTATGTCAATGGAGATCCTCTCTAAAAGCCCCTTAGAATTTGTACAGTTTGGGAAATGCTCGCATAACCAGGGCCTTGGTATGTAGTAAACCGTTTATGTCAGGCTAGGCTACCACTACTGCTTAAAACAGTAAGTAGGTAACTCTTGTGCAGCTGATTACAATAGTTCCATCATTGAGTGCACTGCAATGCAGCAGTTGAATCGAGCTGAAACTTATATGCTTCTGTTTTCTGAATATTCACGATTATACATAACCTATACAACACATCAATAGCTTGTGAAATGTTGCGAAGAGAGGAGAAGTCGAAGCAAATACAATCAATCACAGGAAGACGCATTGCAAGCTCCATTGCAAGCTCCTGATGAAGTGTTGATTTAAAGACCAGAGGCCTAGAGTTTATTCTATCATTCAACACCCCCGTGTTGTTTTGCATCTTGTACGCCTGCTCGGCGATATAAAAAGGTAATATACACACACCAGTGTATATATAACACACACCAGTGTATATATACACACACCAGTTTAATATATAACACACACCTCAATGTATATAATACACACACCAGTGCTATATATACACACACCAGTGTATATATAACACACACCATGTAAATATACACACACATTGTATATATACACACACCAGTTTATAAATACACACACCAGTGTATAAATACCCACACCAGTGTAAAATATATAACCACACACCATGTATATATACCACACCCCAGTGTATATATACACACACTGTAAAGAAGGGTATATTTTTGTCCTTTCCTCTGAACCGAACAAATCTTATTGCAAAATCTTACCACAACCTCCTCCCCAAAAAAAAATCACCCCAATAAATTTTTCCTGACACCAAGAAAACTGGATTTTATTTCTTAAGAGGCTCGTACAGTCTTGTATTTATATAGTTTAATGTAATTGGTTTTAAATATGTCCAGCAAGAATGTGCCTTATTTTATTATTATTATTATTATTATTATTATTATTATATAATATTATTATTATCATATTGATAATAGGGTCAGGTAAATGTCCCAGGAATTTTGTGACACCAACATCAATGTACTCCGATTCCTGACGACCTTGTGTTTCAAACAGTTGTGTTTACTGTTGTGTTCGAAACTTTTGTGTAATACTGTTGTGTCACTGTTGAGTTTTTACTGTTGTGACACTGTTGTGTTTACTGTTGTGGTCACTGTTCGGTCACAGTGTGGTCACTGTGGTTCACTGACATGTTGAGTCACTGTTTGTTCACTGTTGTGGTCACTGTGTGTTTCACTGACAACGGTTGTGGTCACAGTTGTGTTTACTGTTGGGTCACTGTTGTGTCACTGTTGTGGTTCACGTGTGTTTCACAGACACTGTTGTGGTCACTGTTGGGTTTCACTGATGGGTCACATGTTGTGTGTTCCCTGTTGTGTTTTACTGTTGGTGGTCACTGTTGTGGTTACAGTTGTGTCACTGTTGTGGTTCAATGGCTGACCACAGGATGGTAGTACCTCCCCTGTGTGGTATGTTGTCTAACCAAGCCTACTACCATCAGGATGAAGTACCTCCCTGGTGGTTGCTTGTCCTACCAGCCTACTACACCACAGGATGGTAGTACTCTCCCCCCTGTGGGTGTCTAACCAACCTAAACCACCACAGGATGGTAGTACCTAACCCAGGGTTGTTGTTGTCTTACCAACCTACTGCCCACAGGATGGTAGTAACCTTCCCTGGGTGGTTGGCTGTCAACCAACCTACTACCACAGGAGTGTAGTACCTCCCTGGGGTGGTTGTTGTCCTACCAACCTACTAAGACTACCCCTACCACAGGATGGTAGTACCGTCCCTGGGTGGTTGTTGTCTACACAACCTTCTATCGACAGGATGGTAGACCTTCCCTGGGTGGATGTTGTCGTACCAACCTACTACCACAGATGGTAGTACCTCCCTGGTGGATTCTGTCTTCAAACTACTACACAAGGATCGTAGTAACCTCCCTGGGTGGTTGTTGTCTACCAACCTACTACCACTGGATGGTAGTACCCCCTGGATGTTGTTGTCTACCAACCTACTACCACAGGATGGTAGTACCTCCCGGTGTTTGTTGTCCTACACAACCCAACTACCACAGGTGTAGTACGCTCCACTTGGTGGTTGTTGTCTACCTAACCTTAACCAAAACTACCACAGATGGTAGTACCTCCCTGGGTGTTGTTGTCTACCAACCAAACCTACCACAGGATGGTAGTACCTCCCTGGGTGTTGTTTTCTACCAACCTATCTAGCCGACACGGATGGTAGTACCTCCCTGGGTGGTTGGTTGACCTACTCTACCAACCTACTAACACACTACCACATGATGGTAGTACCTCCCTTGGTGTATCTACCAACCTGCTACCACAGGATGGTAATTAGTACCTCCCTGGTGGTTGTTGTCTACCAACCTACTATCCAGCATAAAGGTAGTACCTCCCTGGGTGGTTGTCACCAACCTACTACCACAGGATGGAAGTACCTCCCGGGTGGTGGTTGCTGTCAACCAACCTACTAACCACAGATGGTAGTACGGTTCCCTGGGTGGTTGAGGTTGTCCACCCAACCTACTCCCCCAAGGATGGTAGTGCCACCCTGAGGTGGTTAGTTGTCAACCAGCCTAACTAACTCACAGTATGGTAGTTACCTCCCTGGGTGTGTCTTACCTGCCACTACCACAGTGATGGAGTACCTCCCTTGGTGGTGGTTGTCTACCCAACGCTACTAACCACAGGATGGAAAGTAACCTCCCTGGTGGTTGTTGTTCTACCAACCTACTACCACATGATGGTAGTACCTCCCGGGTGTTGTTTGTCTACCACCTACTCCCACAGGATGGTAGTAACCTCCCCCTGGGTTGGTTGTTGTCTACCTGCCTACTACCACAGGATGTTAGTACCTACCTCCCTGGGTGGTTGTTGTCTACCAACCTACTACCACAGGATGGTAGTACCTCCCCTGGGTGGTTGTTGTCTATACCAAGCCTACTACCACAGATGGTAGTACCTCCCAGGTGTAATGCTGTCTAACCAACCTACTACCACAGATCGTAGTACCTTCCCTGGTGGTTGTTGTCTACCAACCTACTACCACAGGGATGGTAGTACTCCCTGGATGGTGTTGTCCTACCAACCTAACTACCATCAGATGGTAGTACCAGTCCCTGGGTGGTTGTTGTCTACCAACTAACTACCACAGATGGGCGTACCTCCCTGGTGTTGTTGTCTACAACCTAAATACCACAGGATGGTAGTAACCCCTCCCATGGATGGTTGTCTACCAACCTACAAACCACCGGATGGTAGTAACCTCCCTGGTGGTTGTTGTTGTCTAACAACCTACTATGCTAACCACAGATGGTAGTACCTCCCTGGGTGGTTGTTGTCTACAACCTACTACCACAGGAGGTAGTACCTCCCTGGGTGGCTATCTACCACCCTGCTACCACAGGATGGAAGTAACCTCCCTGGTGGTTGGTTGTCTCTACATACCAACCATACTACCACAGGATGGTAGGACCTCCCTGGGTGTTGGTTGTATACCAACCTACTAACACAGGATGGTAGTGACCTCCTTGGGTGGTTGATGGTCTAACCAACCTACCACCACAAGGAAGGAAAGTAATAACCCCTCCCTGGGTGGTTGTTGTCTACGCAACCTACTACCACAGGATGGTAGTACCTCCCTATGGTGGTTGTTGTCATAACCAACCTACTACCACAGGATGGTAGTACCTCCCCTGGTTGGTTTGTTGTCAGGACCAACCACTACCACAGATGGACAGTACCTCCCTGGGTGGTTGTCCTACCTGCCCTACCTACCCAGGAAGTAGTACCTCCCTGGGTGGTTGTTGTCTACCAACCTACTACCACAGGAGTGGTAGAACCTCCCTGGGTGGTTTGTTTGTCTACCAACCTTACTAACCCAGGATGGTAGTACCTCCCTGGGTGGTGTTGTCTGAACCATCTACTACCACAGGAAGGTAGTACCACTCCTGGGGTTGGGTTGTTGTCTATGAACCTACTACCACAGGATGGTAGTACCTCCCTGTTGGTTTTGTCTACCAACCTACTACCACAGGATGGTAGTACCCTCCCCCCTGGGGTGGTTACCAACCAAAACCTGCTACACACAGATGGTATTAAACTCCACTGGTGGTTGTTGTCCTAACCAACCTACAACCACAGATGGTAGTACCTCCCTGGTGGTTGTTGTCCCTACCAACCTAGACTACCACAGGATGGTAAGTACCTCCCCTGGTGGTTGTTGTCTACCAACTACACCACAGGATGGTAGTACCTCCCTGGGTGGTTGTTGTCTACCAAACCTACTACCACGGACGGTAGTACCCCCTCCCTGGGTGGTTGTTTTTTTTTTTGGGGGTTTTCGAATTTTTTTTTTTTTTTTTTTGTCGTCCTAACCAACCTACTACTCACAGTATGGTAGTACCTCCCTGGGTGGTTGTCTACCAACCGCTACTCCACAGGATGGTAGTACCACCCCTGGTGGGTTGTTGTCTAACCAACCTACTAACCACAGGATGGTAGGCAACCTCCCTGGGTGGTTATACTACCACCAGCTAAACCACATGATTGTAGTACCCCAGTACCTCCCTGGGTGGTTGTTGACTACCAACATACTACCACAGATGGTAGTACCGGCAACCCTGGGTGGTTTTTGTCTACCAACCAACTACCCAGGAAGGATGGTAGTAAACCTCCCTGTGTGGTTGTTGTCTAACCAACCAACTACCACACAGTATGGCAGTACCTCCCTGGGTGGTTGTTTGTCTACCAACATCTAACTACCACAGTATGTAATACCTCCCTGGTTGGTTGTTGTCAACCAAACCTACTACCACAGGATGGTATACCCGACCCCCCTGGGTGAGTGCCTGTCTACCAACCCTACTCCCACAGGATGGTAGTAAACCCTTCCCTGGGTGGTGTTGTCTAACAACCTCTACCACATGGTGGTAGTAACCTTCCCTGGGTGGTTGTTGTCTACCAACCTACAACCACTGGATGGTATAACCTCCCTGGTGGTTTGTTGATCTAACCAACCTACTACCACAGGAAGGTAGTACCTCCCTGGGTGGTTGTCAACCAGCCTACTACCACAGGATGGTAGTACCCTCCCTGGTGTTTTGTCTACCAACCTACTACCACCAGATGGTTAGTACCTCTCTGGGTGGTTGCTGTCTACCAACCTACTACCAACAGGATGGTAGTACCTCCTGGGTGGTTTGTTGTCGTATACCAACCTACTCCAACAGATGTAGTACCTCCCTGGTGTGGTTGTTGATCTACCAACCTACTACCACAGGATGGTAGAAACCTCCTCCCCTGGGTGGATTTGTTGTCTACCAACCTACAACCACTGATGGTAAGTACCCTCCCAGGGTGTTTGATTGTCTACCAACCTACTACCACCACAGGCTGTAGTACCTCCCTGGTGGATGCTGTCTAAGCCAACCTGACTACCACAGAAGTAGTACCTCCTCCCTGTGATTGTTGTTGTCTACCCCAACCTACTACCACAGAGCGTAGTAACCTCCCTGGGTGGTTGTTGTCTACCAACCTACTAACCAAACTACCACATTTAGTGGTAGTACCTTAACCTCCCTGGGTGTGGTTGGATCTACCAACCTGTCTACCACAAGTGATGGTAGTACCTCCCTAGAGTGGTTGTTGTCTACCAACCTACTACCACAGGAGGTAGACGTCTCCCCGGTGGTTGTCTACCAACCTACTACCACAGATGGTAGTAACCCCCTGGGTGGTGGTTGTCTACCAACCTGCTACCACAGATGGTAGTACCTCCCTGGTGGATTGTGCCTAGCCAACCTGCTAGCCACAGGTGGTATAAACCATCCTGGGTGGTGTTGCTACACAACCTACTACCACATGGATGGTAGTGCCTCCCTGGGTGGTTGTAGTTTACCAACATACTACCACAGGATGGTAAGTACCCCCTGGGTGTTTGTCTACCAACTCTGCTAACCACAGGATGGTAGTACCTCCTCCCTGGGTGGTTGGTTAGTCTACCAACCTACTACCAACAGGATGGAATATACCTTCCCTGGTGTGGTTGCTGTGCTACCAACCTATCTACCACAGGATGGTAGTACCCCTCTCCCTGGGTGGTTGATGTCTATTACCAACCTACTACCACAGGATGGTAGTAACCTCCCTGGGTGTGTTGGTTGTCTATCCAACCGACTACCACAGGATGGTAGTACCTCCCTGGTGGTTGTTGTCTACCAACCTCGCCACAGGATAGTAGTAACCTCCCTGGTGTTGTTGTCTACCAACCTACTACCACAGGATGGTATTACCGTCCCTGGGTGGTTGTCTAACCAACCCTACTACCCACAGATGGTAGTCACCTCCCTGTTGGATGCTGTCTACTAACCACCTACTATACCACAGATGGTAGTACCTCCCCTGGTGGTTGTTGTCTACCAACTAATACCAACAGGATGAAGAACCTCCCTGGGTTGTTGTTGGTCTACCAACCTACAACCATCCACAGAGATGGTAGTACCTCCCTGGGTGGTTGTTACTAACCAACCTACTACCAACAGGATGTAAGTACCTCCCTGGTGTTGTTGTCTAACCAACCTACTACCATCAGGAGCGTAAGTACTCCCTGGTTGGTTGTTGTCTACCAACCTACTACCACAGGATGGTAGTAACACTCCCTGGTGGTTGTATCCCTACATACCTACTAACCACAGATGGTAGTACCCCCCTGGGTTGGTTTGTTGTCTGACCACCTACTACCACAGGATGGTATACCTCCCTGGTTGTGGTTGTTGTCCCTACCAACCAACTAGCCATCATGATGGTAGTACCATACCTTCCCTGGGTGGTTGTTGTCCTAGACCACCTAACTAAACTACCACAATTATGGTAGTAACCTCCCTAGGTGTTGTTGTCCTACAACAACCTACTACACAGTATGGTTTACCTCCCTGGGTGATGTTGTCTACCAACCTACTACCACGAGGAAGGTAGATACCACCCTGGTGGTTGTTGTCTACCAACCTACAACCACAGATGGGTAGTCCCTCCCTAGGTGGAGGTCTACCTACCAACCTACAATACCACAGGATGGTAGTACCTCCCTGTTGTTGTTGTCTACCAACCTACTACCACAGACGGTCGTGACCGTCCCTGGGGTGCTGGTTGTTGTCTAACCAACCTACTACCACAGAAGGTAGTACCTCCCTGGGTGGTTGATTGTCTACCAACCTACTAACACAGGACGGTATTAACTGATCACAGTGCACTGGGTGGTTGTTGTCCTACCAACCTAACCTACCACAGGATGGTAGTACCCCCTGTGTGGTTTATTTCAACCAACCTCACTACCACAGGATTAAGTACCTCTCCTTCCTGGTGGTTTTGTCGTACCCAACCTACTACCACAGTAAGTGTAGGTACCACCCTGGGTGGTTGTTGTCTGACCAGCCTACTACCACATGATGGTAAGTACCTCCTGGTTGGTTGTCGGTCTACCAACCTACAACCACGATAATGGTCGTAGCTCCCTGGGTGGTTGTTGTCTACCAACCTACTTACTACCACAGGATGTTAGTACCTCCCTGGTGGGGTTGTTGTCTACCAACCTAACTACCACATGAATGATAATACCCCTCCCTGGGGTGGTTGGTTGTCCTACCACCTACACTACCACAGTATGGTAGATACCTTACCTCCCTGGGAGGTTGTTGTCTAGAACCACCCTACTTACCAACGACCTGATGGTATTAACCTCCCTGGTGGTTGATGTCTACGACTAACCAACCTACTACCACATTATGGTATAACCTCCGCAGACCTCCCCTGGGTGGTTGTAGACTACCACCTACTACCACATGATGTGTAGTAACCTCCCTGGGTGGTTGTTTGTCCTACCCACCCTCTACCACAGTATGGGTAAAACCTCCCTGGGTGTTGTTGGTCCTCCGCTAGACCAGCCTACTACCTGACAGGATGGTAGGAACCTCCCTGGTGGTTTGTTGTCCTACCAACCAAACTACCACGTATGGTAGTACCTCTACCTTCCCAGGTGGTTGTTGACCTGACCAACCTACTACCACAGGAGGTATGGACCTCCCGGGTGGTTGTTGACTACCGAACCGGTACTTTACCACAGGATGGGTAGTATCTCTCCCTTGGAGGGTTGTTGTCCTACCACCCTCTACCACAGTAATGGTAGTAACCTCCCTGGGTGGTTGTTGTCAAACCAGCCTACTAACCACAGTAAGGGTAGTACCACCCAGGAGGTTGTTGTCTACCACCTCTACTACCACAGTATGGTAGTACCTTCCCTGGGTGGTTGTTGTCTACAAACCTACAACCACGGATTGTAGTACCTCCCTGGGTGGTTGTTGTCTACCGAACCTACTAACCGGACAGGATGGTAGTACCTCCCTGGGTGGTTGTTGTCAACCCAACCTACTACCACACAGGAAGGTAGACCTTTCCCTGGTGGTTGTTGTCTACCATCCTACTAACCACAGAGGTATTAACCTCCCTGGGTGGATGTTGTCTACCAACCTACTAACACAGGATGGTAGTACTCCCCTGGGTGGTTGATGTCTACCAACCTACTACCACATGAAGTAGTAACCTCCCTGGTGGTTGTTGTCTAAGACCAACCCTACTACCACAGGAAGGTTGTACCCCCTGGGTGGTTGTTGTCCTACCAACCTACTACCACAGGATGGTAGTAAAACCCTCCCTGTGTTGTTGTTTCCTACCAACCTTAGCTAACCACATTATGGTATACCCCCTCCCCTGGGTGGTTTTGTCTACTCAACCCAACTACCACAAGATTGGGTATTACCTCCCATTGTTGGAATGCTGTCCTGTCTACCAACCCTACTTACCACAGATGGTAAAGTAACCTCCCTGGGTTGGTTGTTGTCTACCAACCAACCCACGTACCACAGGATGGTTGTTACCTCCCTGGTTGTTGTTGTCCTGACCAACCTACTAACCACCGAATGGTATAACCTCCTGGTGGTGTGTTGTCTACCAACCTACTACCACATGGATTAGTAGTAACCCCTCCCTTGTGGTGTGTCTACCAAACCTACTACCACAGACGGTAGTACCTCCCTGGGTGTTGTTGTCAATCTACCAACCTACTACCAAGGATGGTATACCACCCTGGGTGGTTGTTGGTCTACCAACCTAACTACCGACAACGGAAGTTACCTCCCTGAGGGTGGTTTTGTCTACCAACCTAGACAACCAAGGATGGTATACCGTCCTGTGGTTGTTTGTCTAACCAACCTACTACCACAGGATGGTACGTACCTACCCTGGGTGGTTGTTTTCTACCACCCTACTACCACAGGATGGTATACCTCCCTGGGTGGTTGTTGTCCTACCAACCTACTACCACAGTATGGAGTACCTCCCCCTGGATGGTTGTTGTCTGACCAACCTACTACCACAGGATGGTAGATATAAACCTCCATGGATGGTTGTTGTCTACGCAACTACAGACCACAGGATGGTAGTAAATTTACCACCCTGGATTGTTGTTGTCTACCCAACCTACTAACCACAGTATGGTAGTAAACCTCGCCTGGTGTTGTTGTCATAAATACCAACCAACTACCACAGGATGTAGACCTCCCTGGGTGTTGTTGTCTACCAACCTACTACCACAGGATGGTAGTACCTCCCTGGTGGTTGGTTGTCTTACTAACCTACTACCACAGGATGGTAGTACCTCCCGGGTGGTTGTTTTGCTACACAACCTACTACCACAGGATGGTATCCCCTCCCTGGTGGTTATCTACCAACTGCTACCACAGATGTATACCTCCCTGATGTGGTAGTTGTCTACCAACCTACTAAACCACAGGATGGTATATTAAACCTCCCTGGGTGGTTGTTGTCATACCAACCTACACCAACTGATGGTATGACCCTCCCAGTTTGGTTTGTTGTCAGTACCACCTACTACCACAGGATGTGTAGTACCTCCCTGGGTGGTTGTTGTCTACCAACGCTACTACCACAGACGTAGTACCTCCCTGGGTGGTGTTTCTACCAACCTGACTACCACAGGATGGTAGACTGCTCCCTGGTGGTTGTTGTCCTAACCAACCTACTAACAGAGATATGGAAGTACCTCCGCTGGGGAGTTTTGTCTACCAACCTAACCATACCACAAGAACAGGATGTAGTACCCTCCCTGGGTGGTTGTTGTCTACCAACCTACTACCACAGGAGGGTATAACCTCCTGGGTGGTTGTTGTCTACCAAAACCTACTTACCACAGGATAGGGAGTACATCCCTGGGGGTTGTTGTCTACAACCTACTAAACCACAGATGTAGTAACCTCCCTGTGTGGGTTGTTGTCGACTCAACCTACTAACCACAGGATGGTAGTACCCCCTGGGTGGTTGTTGTCTACCAACCTACTACCACAGGATGTATAACTTAACCTCCCTGGGTGGCTTGTTGTCCTACCAGCCTACTACCACAGGATGGTAGTAACCTCCCGGGTGGTTGTTGTCTAACCAACCTACACCACAAAGGTAGAACAATCCCTGGGTGGTTTGTTGTCAACTCAACCTACTACCACCGGATGGTAGTAACACGGTCCCTGGGTGGATGTTATGGTCTACCACCCTACTAAAACTACCACAGATGATGGTATACCTCCCTGTGTGGTTGTCTTAACCAACCTACTACCACAGAGATGGTAGTAACTCCCTGGGTGGTTGTTGTCTACACAACCTACTACCACAGGATGGTATACCTCCCTGTGTGGTTGTTTCTACCAACCTACTACCACAGGATGCGTATACTCCCTGGGTGGTTGTTGTCCTACCTACCAACCTACTACCCTAAACCCACAGATGGTAGTACCTCCATGTCCCTGGGTGGTTGTTGTCTAACCAACCTGACTACCACAGAAGTAGGTACACCTTCCCAGGTGGTTGTTGTCTACCAACCTACTACCATACCACAAGATAGTAGTAAACCTCCCTGGGTGGTTGTTGTCATAATCAAAACCAACCTACTACCACGGATGGTAGTTACCTCCCTGGGTTGGTTGTCTTAACCAACAACTACCACAATAGGTAGTTACCGTCCCTGGTGGTTGGTTGTCTACCAACCAACTACTACCACAGGATGGTATAACCTTCCCTGGTGGTTGTTGTCTACCAACCACCTCTACCTCAGGATGGTTATACGCTCCCTGGTGTTGATGTCTACCAACCTACAACCACAGGACGGTAATTACCTCACATGGTGGATGCTGTCTACCAACCTACTACCACAGGTATGGAAGTACCTCCCCTGGTGGTTGTCTACCAACCTACTACCACAGGATGGTAGTACCTCCCTGGGTGGTTGTTGTCTACCAACCTACTACCACAGGATGGTAGTACCTCCCTGGATGGTTGTTCCTACCAACCTACTACCACCGGATGGTAGTAACCTCCACTGGGTGGTTGTTGTCTACCCACCTACTACCAACAGGATTTAAGTACCTCCCTGGAAGGTTGTCCTACCAACCTTACTACACACAGGTGGTAGTACCTCCCTGATGGTTGTCTACCAACCTACTAACCACAGATGGTAGTACCTCGCCTCCTGGGTGTTGTTGCCTACCAACCTACAACCACACGTACAATTATTATTAATTAATATTTATTAATATATTCTTATTATTAATATAAGTTCAAGATCTAAGTCTTGTTTTCTTAAACTCGACTAAGTTAAAGTTAACCAAGTTAGTTTAAATTAACCAACTACTTATATTCACAACAACTTACAAAAAATCAAATCCCGCATTTCAAAATGACAAAAAGTTATCTATTTTTCTTCTGATTTCAAATTTTTATTCAATCACAAGATTAGTTTTTGTACATCTTTAAATGTGGGAAAAATTCTCTCACTTCATCGTCTAACATACTCTAAATCTATTTCTATTTATCGTCTTCTATTTCTTAAGTCAGACAGGTCATTCAGTCAGTCAGTCTGCAGTCAGTCATCATCAAGCCAGCCAGCCAGTCAGTCCATCAGTCCTGTCAGTCAGCAGTCAGTCACCAGTCAGTCAGTCAGTCAGTCAGTCATCCAGTCAGTCACCAGTTCAGCCAAGCAGCCAGCGCAGCCAGTCAGTCAGTCAGTCCGTCAGTCAGCCAGCCAGTCAGTTCAGTCAGTCAGTCAGTCAGTCAGTCAGTCAAGTCAGTCAGTCTGTCCTCAGCAGTCAGTCATCAGTCCAGTCATCACCAGACAGTCATCGATTCAGTCATCATTCGGCAGTCATCATCATCAGTCAGACAGTCAAGACAGTCAGACATCAGTCCAGTCAGCCAGCCAGCAGTCTGTCAGTGCCCAGTCAGTCAGCCAGCTCAGTCTGTCAGTCAGTCAGGGACATCAGCAGTCGTCAATCATTCAGTCAGTCAGCCAGTCAGTCAGTCAGTCAGTCAGATAGCCATTCCGTCAGTCAGTCAGCCAGTCACCAGTCAGTCAGTCATCAGTCAGTCAGTCAGGTCAGGTCAGTCACCAGCCCAGTCAGTCAGTCTAGTCATCCAGTCAGTCCCAGTCAGCCAGTCAGTCAGTCAGTCAGTCAGTCAGTCAGTCAATCAGTCATCATCAGTCAGTCATTCAGTCAGTCAGACAAAGCAGTCATCAGTCAGTCATCAGTCAGTGCATCAATCAGTCAGTCAGTTCATCCAGCCCAGTGCAAGTCAGCATCAGTCAGTCAGCCAGTCAGTCAGTCATTCAGTCAGTCATCAGTCATCAGTCAGTCAGTCAGTCAGCCGCCAGTCAGTCAGTCAGTTCAGTCAGGCCAGCCAGTCAGCCAGTCAGTCAGTCAGTCAGTCAGTCATCAGTCATGCCCAGTCATCACCAGTTCAGTCAGTCGTCAGATACAGGGGAAAGAATAGGGAGTAAGTGAGGGAAGTGAGTTGAAGGGAGGAGAAAGCATTGAGTCAGGGAGTGATTCGGGTCCCTTGTACTCTCCCCTCGCTCCCTCCCCTGTCTTCTATCCCGTCCCTTCCCACCCTCTCTCCCTCTCCGTCTCTCACCTCTCAGGTAGGTGGGGAGGATAGGTAACTGAATCCTCAGTACTGGCTCCCCCACTCTCCCCACTCCTCAAGAGTAAAACCTCACCCCTGCCTTTAAACAACAGCTGTGTTTATGAGAACTGCTCACCACCAACCTCACTCCAAGTAACACCTACACCCACTCTTCAGTAACACCGACCACCCACACAGTAACACCACCACCCACTACAGTAACACCACCAACCCACTCCATGTAACACCACCACCCACTACAGTAACACCAACAACCCTCTCCAGTAACAACCACCACCCACTCAGGTAACACCACCACCGCACCTAACATGAACACCACCACCCTCACTATTACACCAACACCCAATCCAGTAACGACCAACACCCACTCCAGTAACACCACACCACCCACTCCAATAACACCGACACCAACCACACCACTCCAGTACACCACCACCCACTCCAGTAAACACCAACACCCACTCCAGTAAACACAACACCCGACTCTCCAGTAACATAAACACCACCACCCACTACAGTAAACAACACCACTCAGCCAACCGCACTCCATAAACACCACCACCCACTACAGTAACACCACCACCCACTCAGTAACAACCACCACCCAACTACAGTAACACCCCACCACCACCCACACCCAGTAACACCACCACCCCACTCACAGTAACCAAAACCACCACCCACTCCAAGTAACACCACCCACCCAGTAACACCAACAACCCTCATAAAACACCAAACCGCACTCCAGTAACAACACCACCCACTACAGTAAACACCACCAAGCCCACTCCAGTAACACCAACACACACTTACAGTAACACCACCAACCCACTCCAGGTAACACCACACACCCACTACAGTAACAACCACCACCCACTCCAGTAACACCACCACCCACTTCACACTCCCGTAACACCACTCACCCACACATAACACCACCAACCCACTCCAGTAACAGCTAGCCCACCACTCCAAGAAACACCACCACTCCACTCCATTAAACAACAACCCACCACCCACCCAGTACACCACACCCACTCTCCAGTAATAATCACCACCAGCACCCACTCCAAAACACCAACCCCCCCACTCCAGTAACAACCAACACCCACTCCAGTAACACCCCCACCCACTCCAGTACCACCACCCACCCACTACAATAAACACCACCCCCCACTACAGTAACAACCACCACCCCCTACTCAAACACCAACCACCCCCACTCCCTAACACCACCAACCCACTCCAATAAACTTACACCACCCACTCCCAGTAACACCATAACCACCCAACTCCAGTAACACCACCACCCACTCCAGTAACACCAACCGACCCACTACAGTAAACACCAACCAACCACTCCATAACACCACCACCCTCTCCATGTAACACCCCACCACCCACGCCAGTAACACCACAACACCACCACCACCCACCTCCAGTAACTCCACCCACCCCACCCACTACAGAACACACCACGCACCTCACTTCCCAGAACACCACCCATCCCACTACAGTAACACCACCACCCGCACCACTCACCCACTCCATAACACCACCACCCACTCCAGTAAACACCACCCACTACAGTAACACCAACCACCCCTACAGTAACAAAACACCACCACCCCACTCCAGTAACACCACCTCCACCCCCACCCCCCCCTCCAATAACACCACCCCCTCCAGTAAACACCACCACCCTCTCCAGTAACAACCACCACCCACTCCAGTAACCCACCAACCCACTACAGAAACAACCACCATCCACTACAGTAACACCAACCATCCCACTACAGTAACACCACCCACCCACTCCAGTAACAACCAACCACCCACTCCAGTAACCACCACCACCCCCAGTCACCAGTAACACCACGCACCCAGTAACAACCACCACCCACTCCAAAACGCCCATACACCCACTCCAGTAACAAACCACCACCACTCCAGTACACCGACCACCCACTCCAGTAACACCACCACCCACTCCAGTAAACACAACACCACCCACTCCAGTAACACCAAATCCAACCCACCCATTAAACACACCACCACTACACTTACACCACCACCCCACAACACTAAAACAACCACCACCCAACTACACTAAACACAACCGACCCACTAACACTAACACCACCACCCATTCCACTTAAAACCTACCTACCTAAATCCACCCCTGAAAGAGGCAGGGCCATTTAAACACCACCCACTAGACCAGGAATTAATTCATACTGACAGATTTTTTGAGACCAGAACAATCACAGTAAGTGCTTTAGTTGAAGTCCAGGAACATGTTATACTCAGATACACATTACATGAGGGCAGTAACAAGGCTTAGCGAGGAGTATACATGGTAACACTATCGTGCTAGATGTACACAGCATCCGTACAGAAATATAGATGAAGAATAGAGGAAGCCAGCTCGAGGCAGGTGAGGATCTGAGGGTTGTGTTGGTGCTGAGAAGGTAGGTAACACGCTGACCAGGGTTGCCCTACCCTCCCTCCCTTCTCTCCTTCCCACCCTCCTTAACTTCCCCATCCCTCCCCCGCCCTCTGCCACATCAGAATGCCCCCAGCAGCTAGCCAGCCACCCCACATAACAGTAACAATCACACATCACAACATAACATACCAACCTAGTGGTGTCATTAAGAGCAATGAATTTTGGTTAGCATCTTCTTGCCTCATTCATCTTCCTCTTCATCTTCCTCTTCATCTTCATCATCCTCTTTCATCTTTTTCCTCTTCATTTCATCATCTCTTCATTATTTCTTCTTTTCAAATCTTCCTCTACAAACCATCACGCAAGGAAATTCAGGACGGCGTATCATTTCCTTATTATCAAAGATCTTTTACACACTGCAGCGTGTGTGTGCACACGTGTGTGTGGTGTGTTATTGAGATGTGTGTGCGTGTGGGTGTGTGTGCGTGTGTGTGTGGTGTTGTGTGTGGTGTGTGTGTGTGTGTTGGGTGTTGTTGTGTGTGTGTGTGTGTGTGAGGTGTCAGGTTACTTGTTAACATCCGTCTACTTACCACATTCACTACCACATCATTACCTATCTCCTGTAATTAAATAAACTGCCCCTTCCAGTTAATGTCCTAGCTTGTGATTGGTCCCTCGCTCTCTATCAGTTCACAGTAATTCACACAACCTCCCCTCGTCTAATATTAACGTAATTAAAGGCCAAAGAATTGTTAAGTCTTGCCACAGGGTCGCTACAACATTGCCCCACCCATATCTAGGATTCCCCGCGTACTTTGGTATGTCAATGGAGATCCTCTCTAAAAGCCCCTTAGAATTTGTACAGTTTGGGAAATGCTCGCATAACCAGGGCCTTGGTATGTAGTAAACCGTTTATGTCAGGCTAGGCTACCACTACTGCTTAAAACAGTAAGTAGGTAACTCTTGTGCAGCTGATTACAATAGTTCCATCATTGAGTGCACTGCAATGCAGCAGTTGAATCGAGCTGAAACTTATATGCTTCTGTTTTCTGAATATTCACGATTATACATAACCTATACAACACATCAATAGCTTGTGAAATGTTGCGAAGAGAGGAGAAGTCGAAGCAAATACAATCAATCACAGGAAGACGCATTGCAAGCTCCATTGCAAGCTCCTGATGAAGTGTTGATTTAAAGACCAGAGGCCTAGAGTTTATTCTATCATTCAACACCCCCGTGTTGTTTTGCATCTTGTACGCCTGCTCGGCGATATAAAAAGGTAATATACACACACCAGTGTATATATAACACACACCAGTGTATATATACACACACCAGTTTAATATATAACACACACCTCAATGTATATAATACACACACCAGTGCTATATATACACACACCAGTGTATATATAACACACACCATGTAAATATACACACACATTGTATATATACACACACCAGTTTATAAATACACACACCAGTGTATAAATACCCACACCAGTGTAAAATATATAACCACACACCATGTATATATACCACACCCCAGTGTATATATACACACACTGTAAAGAGGGTATATTTTTGTCCTTCTCTGAACCGAGAAAAATCTTATTGCAAAATCTTACCAGCAACCTCCTCCCCAAAAAAAAATCACCCCAATAAATTTTTCCTGACACCAAGAAAACTGGATTTTATTTCTTAAGAGGCTCGACAGTCTTGTGTTTTATAGTTTAATGTAATTGTTTAAATATGTCCATAAAGAATGTGCCTTATTTATTATTATTATTATTATTATTATTATTATTATTATTATTATTATTATTATTATCATAATATAATGAGGGTCAGTAATTGGTCCCAGGAATGTTGTGACACCAACACAATGAACGTCCGTTTCCTGACGTACCTTGTGTTCACTGTTGTGTTTACTGTTGTGTTCACTGTTGTGTTTACTGTTGTGGTCACTGTTGTGTTTACTGTTGTGGTCACTGTTGTGGTCACTGTTGTGGTCAATGTTGTGGTTACTGTTGTGTTCACTGTTGTGTTTACTGTTGTGGTCACTTGTGGTCACTGTTGTGGTCACTGTTGTGGTCACTGTTGTGGTCAATGTTGTGGTTACTGTTGTGTTCACTGTTGTGTTTACTGTTGTGGTCACTTGTGGTCACTGTTGTGGTCACTGTTGTGGTCACTGTGTGTTCACTGACACTGTTGTGGTCACTGTTGTGTTTACTGTTGTGGTCACTGTTGTGGTCACTGTTGTGGTCACTGTGTGTTCACTGACACTGTTGTGGTCACTGTTGTGTTCACTGTTGTGGTCACTGTTGTGTTCACTGTTGTGTTCACTGTTGTGGTCACTGTTGTGGTTACTGTTGTGGTCACTGTTGTGTTCACTGTTGTGGTCAATGTTGTGGTTACTGTTGTGTTCACTGTTGTGGTCACTGTTGTGGTTACTGTTGTTGTCACTGTTGTGGTCACTGTTGTGGTCACTGTTGTGGTCACTGTTGTGTTCACTGTTGTGTTCACTGTTGTGTTCACTGTTGTGTTCACTACCACTGTTGTGTTCACTGTTGTGTTTACTACCACTGTTGTGTTCACTGTTGTGTTTACTACCACTGTTGTGTTCACTGTTGTGTTTACTACCACTGTTGTGTTCACTGTTGTGTTTACTACCACTGTTGTGTTCACTGTTGTGTTCACTGTTGTGTTCACTGACACTGTTGTGTTCACTGTTGTGTTTACTGTTGTGTTTACTACCACTGTTGTGTTCACTGTTGTGTTTACTGTTGTGTTTACTACCACTGTTGTGTTCACTGTTGTGTTCACTGTTGTGTTTACTACCACTGTTGTGTTCACTGTTGTGTTCACTGACACTGTTGTGTTCACTGTTGTGTTCACTGTTGTGTTTACTACCACTGTTGTGGTCACTGTTGTGGTCACTGTTTTCACTACCACTGTTGTGTTCACTGTTGTGGTCACTGTTGTGGTCACTGTGTGTTCACTGACACTGTTGTATTCACTGTTGTGGTCACTGTTGCGGTCACTGTTGTGTTCACTGTTTTCACTACCACTGTTGTGTTCACTGTTGTGTTCACTGTTGTGGTCATTGTTGTGTTCACTGTTGTGTTCACTGTTGTGTTCACTACTGTTGTGTTCACTACCACTGTTGTGTTCACTACTGTTTTGTTCACTACCACTGTTGTGTTCACTGTTGTGTTCACTAAAACTGTTGTGTTCACTACTGTTTTGTTCACTACCACTGTTGTGTTCACTACTGTTTTATTCACTACCACTGTTGTGTTCACTACCACTGTTGTGTTCACTACCACTGTTGTGCTCACTACCACTGTTGTGTTCACTACCTCTGTTGTGTTCACTATCACTGTTGTGTTCACTACCACTGTTGTGCTCACTACCACTGTTGTGCTCACTACCACTGTTGTGTTCACTACCACTGTTGTGTTCACTGTTGTGTTCACTGTTGTGTTCACTACTGTTTTGTTCACTACCACTGTTGTGTTCACTACTGTTTTGTTCACTACCACTGTTGTGTTCACTACTGTTTTGTTCACTACCACTGTTATGTTCACTACCACTGTTGTGTTCACTACCACTGTTGTGTTCACTACCACTGTTGTGTTCACTACCACTGTTGTGTTCACTACCACTGTTGTGCTCACTACCACTGTTGTGTTCACTACCACTGTTGTGCTCACTACCACTGTTATGTTCACTACCACTGTTGTGTTCACTACCACTGTTGTGTTCACTACCACTGTTGTGCTCACTACCACTGTTGTGTTCACTACTGTTTTGTTCACTACCACTGTTGTGTTCACTACTGTTTTGTTCACTACCACTGTTGTGTTCACTACCACTGTTGTGTTCACTACCACTGTTGTGTTCACTACCACTGTTGTGTTCACTACCACTGTTGTGTTCACTACCACTGTTGTGTTCACTACCACTGTTGTGTTCACTACCACTGTTATGTTCACTACCACTGTTATGTTCACTACCACTGTTGTGTTCACTACCACTGTTGTGTTCACTACCACTGTTGTGTTCACTACCACTGTTATGTTCACTGCCACTGTTATGTTCACTACCACTGTTATGTTCACTACCACTGTTGTGTTCACTACCACTGTTGTGTTCACTACCACTGTTGTGTTCACTACCACTGTTGTGTTCACTACCACTGTTGTGTTCACTACCACTTTTGTGTTCACTACCACTGTTGTGTTCACTACCACTGTTGTGTTCACTACCTCTGTTGTGCTCACTATCACTGTTGTGTTCACTACCACTGTTGTGTTCACTACCACTGTTGTGTTCACTACCACTGTTGTGTTCACTACCACTTATGTTCACTACCACTGTTGTGTTCACTACCACTGTTGTGTTCACTACCACTGTTGTGTTCACTACCACTGTTGTGTTCACTACCACTGTTATGTTCACTACCACTGTTGTGTTCACTACCACTGTTATGTTCACTACCACTGTTATGTTCACTACCACTGTTATGTTCACTACCACTGTTGTGTTCACTACCACTGTTGTGTTCACTACCACTGTTGTGTTCACTACCACTGTTGTGTTCACTACCACTGTTGTGTTCCTTCACTGTTGTGTTCACTACACTTTTGTGTATCCTACCACTGTTTGTTCACTACACTGTTGTGTTCACTACCACTGTTGTGTTCACTACCACTGTTGTGTTCACTACCACTGTTGTGTTCACTACCACTGTTGTGTTCACTACCACTGTTGTGTTCACTACCACTGTTGTGTTTCACAAACCACTGTTGTGTTCACTACCCACTGTTGTGTTCACTACCTCTGTTGTGTTCACTACCACTGTTGTGTTCACTACCACTGTTGTGTTCACTACCTCTGTTGTGCTCACTATCCACTGTTGTGTTCACTACCACTGTTTGTCACTACCAAACTGTTGTGCCACTACACCACTGTTGTGTTCACTACCACTGTTGTGTTCACTACCACTGTTGTGTTCACTGTTGTGTTCACTGTTGTGTTCCTCAGCCGTACCAAGAATTTTTTATTATACAATTTATAGTCAACAGTGTCAGAGAAGCAACAGCAACAACGGAAGCAACAGTAACAGGCGCAGGAGTAACAACAGGAGCAACAGTAACAACCAGGGGAACAGCAACATCAGTAGTGATAAATGCAACAACAACATGACCACCAACAACAACAACAGCAGCACCAACACCAACAGGAGCTGCAACGACAACAACAGCACCAACACCAACAGGAGCTGCAACAACAACAACAGCACCAACACCAACAGGAGCTGCAACAACAACAACATCACCAACACCAACAGGAGCTTCAACAACAACAACAGCACCAACACCAACAGGAGCTGCAACAACAACAACAGCACCAACACCAACAGGAGCTGCAACAACAACAACAGCACCAACACCAACAGGAGCTGCAACAACAGCAGCATCACCAACACCAACAGGAGCTGCAACAACAACAACAGCACCAACACCAACAGGAGCTGCAACAACAACAGCAGCACCAACACCAACAGGAGCTGCAACAACAACAACATCACCAACACCAACAGGAGCTTCAACAACAACAACATCACCAACACCAACAGGAGCTGCAACAACAACAACAGCACCAACACCAACAGGATCTGCAACAACAACAGCACCAACATCAACAGGAGCTGCAACAACAACAGCACCAACACCAACAGGAGCTGCAACAACAACAACAGCACCAACAACAACAGGAGCTGCAACAACAACAGCAGCACCAACACCAACAGGAGCTGTAACAACAGCAGCATCACCAACATCAACAGGAGCTGCAACAACAACAGCACCAACACCAACAGGAGCTGCAACAACAACAGCACCAACACCAACAGGATCTGCAACAACAACAGCACCAACATCAACAGGAGCTGCAACAGCAACAACAGCACCAACACCAACAGGAATTGCAACAACAACAGCACCAACACCAACAGGAGCTGCAACAACAACAACAGCACCAACAACAACAGGAGCTGCAACAACAGCAGCAGCACCAACACCAACAGGAGCTGCAACAGCAACAGCAGCACCAACACCAACAGGAGCTGCAACAACAACAACAGCACCAACACCAACAGGAGCTGCAACAACAACAGCAGCACCAACACCAACAGGAGCTGCAACAACAGCAGCATCACCAACATCAACAGGAGCTGCAACAACAACAACAGCACCAACACCAACAGGAGCTGCAACAACAGCAGCATCACCAACACCAACAGGAGCTGCAACAACAACAACAGCACCAACACCAACAGGAGCTGCAACAACAACAGCAGCACCAACACCAACAGGAGCTGTAACAACAGCAGCATCACCAACATCAACAGGAGCTGCAACAACAACAACAGCACCAACACCAACAGGAGCTGCAACAACAACAACAGCACCAACACCAACAGGAGCTGCAACAACAACAGCAGCACCAACACCAACAGGAGCTGCAACAACAACAACAGCACCAACACCAACAGGAGCTGCAACAACAACAACAGCACCAACAGGAGCTGCAACAACAACAGCACCAACACCAACAGGAGCTGCAACAACAACAGCAGCACCAACACCAACAGGAGCTGCAACAACAACAGCACCAACAACAACATGACCACCAACAACAACAACAGCACCAACACCAACAGGAGCTGCAACAACAACAGCACCAACAACAGGAGCTGCAACAACAACAGCACCAACAACAGGAGCTGCAACAACAACAGCACCAACAACAACATGACCACCAACAACAACAACAACAGCACCAACACCAACAGGAGCTGCAACAACAACAGCACCAACAACAACAGGAGCTGCAACAACAACAGCGTCAAAAGTATCAGTAGAAGCATCAGTAACGGTAACAATAACAGGAACTGCGACAACAACAAAAGCAGCAGCAACAACAATAACCGCAACAACAGTAGCAACAGCAGTAACAACAACGACAGTAGCAACAACAGTAACAACAAGGTCAACAGTGCAGCAGTAATGCCACAGTAAACATGGCCACTGGTCAGATTTCTTTTTTGCTAAAATCTTCGGATATTATACTTTAATAGAGAAAACTCTCTCTCTCTCTCTCTCTCTCTCTCTCTCTCTCTCTCTCTCTCTCTCTCTCTCTCTCTCTCTCTCTCTCTCTCTCTCTCTCTCTCTCTCTCTCTCTCTCTCTCTCTCTCTCTCTCTCTCTCTCTCTCTCAGCAAAATGCTAAAAAATTCGTGCCAGCCGTGATGTTTGCGAAAGTAAGCTCATTATTTCCTTTATATCTCACGAACCAACTGACGTATCGGAATGAGACTTTAAACGGTGCTAAGTTACAGTCTCGGGCCAAGGTGTGAGAAGTTTGGTTAATATTGGACCAGATACAAGGTCTGGGTGGGGAGTTAAATTAGATCACAGTCGGTAATTCCTTTCTCTGGTTACCTTCAGTACTAGACTGTTGACCACCAGTATTAGACTGTTGACCACCAGTACTAGACTGTGTTGACCACCAGTACTAGACTGTGTTGACCACCAGTACTAGACTGTTGACCACCAGTACTAGACTGTGTTGACCACCAGTACTAGACTGTGTTGACCACCAGTACTAGACTGTGTTGACCACCAGTACTAGACTGTGTTGACCACCAGTACTAGACTGTTGACCACCAGTACTAGACTGTTGACCACCAGTACTAGACTGTGTTGACCACCAGTACTAGACTGTTGACCACCAGTACTAGACTGTTGACCACCAGTACTAGACTGTGTTGACCACCAGTACTAGACTGTTGACCACCAGTACTAGACTGTTGAACACCAGTACTAGACTGTGTTGACCACCAGTACTAGACTGTGTTGACCACCAGTACTAGACTGTGTTGACCACCAGTACTAGACTGTTGACCACCAGTACTAGACTGTTGACCACCAGTACTAGACTGTGTTGACCACCAGTACTAGACTGTGTTGACCACCAGTACTAGACTGTGTTGACCACCAGTACTAGACTGTTGACCACCAGTACTAGACTGTTGACCACCAGTACTAGACTGTGTTGACCACCAGTACTAGACTGTTGACCACCAGTACTAGACTGTTGACCACCAGTACTAGACTGTGTTGACCACAAGTACTAGACTGTTGACCACCAGTACTAGACTGTTGAACACCAGTACTAGACTGTGTTGACCACCAGTACTAGACTGTGTTGACCACCAGTACTAGACTGTTGACCACCAGTACTAGACTGTTGACCACCAGTACTAGACTGTTGACCACCAGTACTAGACTGTTGACCACCAGTACTAGACTGTTGACCACCAGTACTAGACTGTGTTGACCACCAGTACTAGACTGTTGACCACCAGTACTAAACTGTTGACCAGTACTAGACTGTGTTGACCACCAGTACTAGACTGTTGACCACCAGTACTAGACTGTGTTGACCACCAGTACTAGACTGTTGACCACCAATACTAGACTGTTGACCACCAGTATTAGACTGTTGACCACCAGTACTAGACTGTTGACCACCAGTACTAGACTGTTGACCACCAGTACTAGACTGTGTTGACCACCAGTACTAGACTGTTGACCACCAGTACTAGACTGTGTTGACCACCAGTACTAGACTGTTGACCACCAGTACTAAACTGTTGACCAGTACTAGACTGTGTTGACCACCAGTACTAGACTGTTGACCACCAGTACTAGACTGTTGACCACCAGTACTAGACTGTGTTGACCACCAGTACTAGACTGTATTGACCACCAGTACTAGACTGTGTTGACCACCAGTACTAGACTGTATTGACCACCAGTACTAGACTGTGTTGACCACCAGTACTAGACTGTGTTGACCACCAGTACTAGACTGTTGACCACCAGTACTAGACTGTGTTGACCACCAGTACTAGACTGTGTTGACCACCAGTACTAGACTGTTGACCACCAGTACTAGACTGTGTTGATCACCAGTACTAACTGTTGACCACCAGTACTAGACTGTGTTGATCACCAGTACTAGACTGTTGACCACCAGTACTAGACTGTGTTGATCACCAGTACTAGACTGTTGACCACCAGTACTAGACTGTATTGACCACCAGTACTAGACTGTATTGACCACCAGTACTAGACTGTGTTGACCACCAGTACTAGACTGTATTGACCACCAGTACTAGACTGTTGACCACCAGTACTAGACTGTTGACCACCAGTACTAGACTGTGTTGACCACCAGTACTAGACTGTATTGACCACCAGTACTAGACTGTGTTGACCACCAGTACTAGACTGTATTGACCACCAGTACTAGACTGTGTTGACCACCAGTACTAGACTGTGTTGACCACCAGTACTAGACTGTTGACCACCAGTACTAGACTGTGTTGACCACCAGTACTAGACTGTATTGACCACCAGTACTAGACTGTGTTGACCACCAGTACTAGACTGTTGACCACCAGTACTAGACTGTTGACCACCAGTACTAGACTGTGTTGACCACCAGTACTAGACTGTATTGACCACCAGTACTAGACTGTGTTGACCACCAGTACTAGACTGTATTGACCACCAGTACTAGACTGTGTTGACCACCAGTACTAGACTGTATTGACCACCAGTACTAGACTGTTGACCACCAGTACTAGACTGTTGACCACCAGTACTAGACTGTGTTGACCACCAGTACTAGACTGTTGACCACCAGTACTAGACTGTTGACCACCAGTACTAGACTGTTGACCACCAGTACTAGACTGTGTTGACCACCAGTACTAGACTTGTTGACCACCAGTACTAGACTGTTGACCACCAGTACTAGACTGTGTTGACCACCAGTACTAGACTGTATTGACCACCAGTACTAGACTGTTGACCACCAGTACTAGACTGTTGACCACCAGTACTAGACTGTGTTGACCACCAGTACTAGACTGTTGACCACCAGTACTAGACTGTTGACCACCAGTACTAGACTGTGTTGACCACCAGTACTAGACTGTATTGACCACCAGTACTAGACTGTTGACCACCAGTACTAGACTGTGTTGACACAGTCTCACACACACGTGGTTGAATCGTCCCGTGGTTGTAATAACGTGTGTTTGACCTTTGTTGTTGTAGTAACCTGTGTTTTTGACCTTTGTTATTGTAGTAACCAGTGTTTTTGACCTTTGTTATTGTAGTAACCTGTGTTTTGACCTGTGTTGCAGTTGCAGCAGCTGGTGGTGAGCGGAGAGCTGGCCTGCAGTAAGGAGGAAGTTGCATCTCTGGCCTGCATTCAACTTCGTATTGAAGAGACCTGGGCACCTCCTCACACCTCATCCTCCAACCTGGCCCCCTCCACCTCATCCCTCCACGCCCACACGCCCACCCCCACGCACGCCCATTCCCCCATCCACACCCAAGTCAGTCTGACAGCGCCCTCACCCGCCCGCGACCACTCCTTCAGTTTTAGTCTCGCTAATAGTGACACTAGTAATACTACTGGTCAACTACCACCATCCCACCACCACTTGCACCTACCCCACCTTCACCCACCACCACCACCCTCAGTTACCACCCAGCCCACGCCCACACAGCCCACGCCCACAGCTAACCACGGAGGTCAACTATACTTGCCACACACTCAACACAATGGCAAGGTTAGTAGTACCATAGTCCAGCCTACTCTCTCTCTCTGCCTGCAGGGATACCTGGGATACCAGGGATATACCCTTCACTAACACTGCACTGTGTGGAGATACTTGTATCAGGGATACAACCTACACTAAAACTGCACTGTGTTAGGATACCTGTACCAGGGATACAACGTACACTAACACTGTAATATGTAGGGATACCTGTACCAGGGATAGACCTATCATTAACATTGTACTGTGTGGGGATACCTTTGATTCCTAAACCAAGGATACACTCTTCGCTAACACTGTATTATGTGGGGATGCCTGTACCAGGGATACAACCTACACTAACACTAGACTGTGTGGGAGTTACCTGGAATACATGAACCTGGAATACACCCTTCACCAACGCTGGACTGTGTGGGGATACCTGGGATACCTGAACCAGGGATACACCCTTCATTAACATTGTACTGTGTGGGGATACCTGTACCAGGGATGCACCCTTGAGTAACATTGTACTATGTGGGGATACCTGTACTAGGGATACACTCTTCACTAACATAGTACTGTGTGGGGATATCTGGGATACCTGTACCAGGAATACAACCTATACTAGCACTGTACTGTGTGGGGGATACTTGGCATACCTGAACCCATGGATATACCCTACAGTACACTAACATTGTACTGTGTGGGGATACCTATACCAGGGATACACCCTACACAAGCACTGTACTGTGTGGGTATACATGGGATACCTGAACTAGGGATACATGCTCCAGTTTACCTCAGCTGCCAAAGAAGAAATCATAGCGGCCGTCATTCAGTCAATACGGGAAACACCAGCAGTATATCTGACACGTGTTAGAGAAACACTACACGTGGTCGGACAATACACGTGGTTAAACACTACACGTGATCAGACACAATACCCGTGGTCAGACAATACACGTGGTCGGACACACTACACGTGGTTATGCACACTACACGTGGTTAGACAATACACGTGGTCAGACACACTACACGTGGTTAGACACACTACACGTGGTTAGACAATACACGTGGTCAGACACACTACACGTGGTTAGACACTACACGCGGTTAGACACACTACACGTGGTCAACAACTCGTTTTGCCCGCTTTAATATCACACACGGTGTCAGCCACACCTGGGAGGTGACACACATTGTAACCCGTGTGGAATGTGTCACAGCGGGCGAGATGACACGTGACACCGTCTTAACATCTGACACAGGTGGTAAGAGACGTTTCTCTCCTCTTAAACGGGAAGAAGGGGCGTGTCTCTCCCCTTAAAGGGAAAAGCTTCCCCTTTATTCTCAAAGGGGAAAATAGTGTGCTTGTCACCTAAGACTGGAGGAGGAGGGTCCCTGTCTCTTCATACACTCAGAGAGACAGGTTCCTTCCAGCTAAGACTGGAGGAGGAAGGTCCCTGTCTCTTCAGACAGTAAGAAAGACAGGTTCCTTGCATCTAAGACTGAAGGAGGGGGTCCCTGTCTCTTCAGACAGAGAGACAGGTTCCTTCCAACTAAGACTGAAGGAGGGGGTCCCTGTCTCTTCAGACAGTCAGAGAGACAGGTTCCTTCCAGCTAAGACTGGAGGAGGAGGGTCCCTGTCTCTTCAGACAGTAAGAAAGACAGGTTCCTTGCATCTAAGACTGAAGGAGGGGGTCCCTGTCACCTGAGACGGGGGAGGGTCAGACAGATCCCTCTCCCTCAAACAAGGGGCAGGTGGCTCCCCTACTACAGATGTCGGAAGAGAGGAACGAGGAGGCGGGCCTTGCACCTGCAGCAACCACCTGCACCACCTGTGTACTCAGGCGGCTCTTGGCTTGTCTCTCACAGGTGTGCTTTGGTCGGGCCACCTGTCTGGCAGGGCAGGTGTTGGCCAGGGTGTCACAGATGTGCCTGGAGCCAGCTATATGTCTCCTGGGGCACG
Organism: Cherax quadricarinatus; assembly: GCF_026875155.1. Taxonomy (NCBI): domain Eukaryota; kingdom Metazoa; phylum Arthropoda; class Malacostraca; order Decapoda; family Parastacidae; genus Cherax; species Cherax quadricarinatus. The sequence continues at coordinate 24,100,376 of NC_069458.1, read as the reverse complement.
TTAAGCAGGTGTGTAGGGCATGTATTTCACTCTCTCTTAAGTGTCTATACCCATTTTGAAGACCCTTTTCAAAGACCCTTTTCAAAGACCCTTTTTCTTTATAATTTTTTTTAAATAATAAAGATCTCTGGACAATATTGTTGACGTTACGGAGATAACAGAGATTGTGAGAGACGCTTTCCTTGGGGTTACGCTTTCTCCTGTGTAGAGCTCTGCCATCTCGTGATAAAGCTCTATACATCCTGAAACATGATAAAGCTTTACACAAAGCAAGACATGACTTGATAAAGCTCTACCAGAGCCAAACGTGAGTTATCAAAGCTCTACACTGAGGGAAACGTCGTCCCAGTCAAAGCGTTATCTTCAACCTTTGTGACTGTCTCCAGTTATTTACAATCTATGTGTTTATGTATTAATTTTTCCAAAATGTTTACGGTGTGTTATTGTTGATTTTGATGATAAAATTGTGTGTTTCTGTATTTGTTTATGTTACTTTTGTTTAGACTAGTGGGGAATGTTGGGGATGTTTTGGACTCTATGGGACGAGTCTAGACTACTGGGGAATGTTGGGTGATGTTTTGGACTCCATGGGACGAGTCTAGACTAGTGGGGAATGTTGGGTGATGTTTTGGACTCCATGGGACGAGTCTAGACTAGTGGGGAATGTTGGGGGATGTTTTGGAGTCCATGGGACGTGTCTAGACTAGTGGGGAATGTTGGGTGATGTTTTGGAGTCCATGGGACGAGTCTAGACTAGTGGGGAATGTTGGGTGATGTTTTGGAGTCCATGGGACGAGTCTAGACTAGTGGGGAATGTTGGGTGATGTTTTGAGTCCATGGGACGAGTCTAGACTAGTGGGGAATGTTGGGGGATGTTTTGGACTCCATGGGACGAGTCTAGACTAGTGGGGAATGTTGGGTGATGTTTTGGACTACATGGGACGAGTCTAGACTAGTGGGGAATGTTGGGGGATGTTTTGGAGTCCATGGGACGAGTCTAGACTAGTGGGGAATGTTGGGTGATGTTTTGGAGTCCATGGGACGAGTCTAGACTAGTGGGGAATGTTGGGTGATGTTTTGGATCCATGGGACGTGTCTAGACTAGTGGGGAATGTTGGGTGATGTTTTGGACGTCCAGGGACGAGTCTAGACTAGTGGGGAATGTTGGGTGATGTTTTGGACTACATGGGACGAGTCTAGACTAGTGGGGAATGTTGGGTGATGTTTTGGACTCCATGGGACGAGTCTAGACTAGTGGGGAATGTTGGGTGATGTTTTGGAGTCCATGGGACGAGTCTAGACTAGTGGGGAATGTTGGGTGATGTTTTGGAGTCCATGGGACGAGTCTAGACTAGTGGGGAATGTTGGGTGATGTTTTGGACTACATGGGACGAGTCTAGACTAGTGGGGAATGTTGGGTGATGTTTTGGACTCCATGGGACGAGTCTAGACTAGTGGGGAATGTTGGGTGATGTTTTGGAGTCCATGGGACGAGTCTAGACTAGTGGGGAATGTTGGGTGATGTTTTGGACTACATGGGACGAGTCTAGACTAGTGGGGAATGTTGGGTGATGTTTGGAGTCCATGGGACGAGTCTAGACTAGTGGGGAATGTTGGGTGATGTTTTGGACTACATGGGACGAGTCTAGACTAGTGGGGAATGTTGGTGATGTTTGGAGTCCATGGGACGAGTCTAGACTAGTGGGGAATGTTGGGTGATGTTTTTGGACTACATGGGACGAGTCTAGACTAGTGGGGAATGTTGGGTGATGTTTTGGAGTCCATGGGACGAGTCTAGACTAGTGGGGAATGTTGGGTGATGTTTTGGACTACATGGGACGAGTCTAGACTAGTGGGGAATGTTGGGTGATGTTTTGGACTCCATGGGACGAGTCTAGACTAGTGGGGAATGTTGGGTGATGTTTTGGACTACATGGGACGAGTCTAGACTAGTGGGGAATGTTGGGTGATGTTTTGGACGTGATGGAACAAGTGTAAACAACGACAGCTGCGCTCCTCTCCCACACACCTGCTACCAGATGTTTGGTCATTGACGCTCAGTAAACTGACTGACCACTCAGATACCTGATGGCTGACTCGCCCAACAGATAATTTCAAGCCTTAAATCAGTTTCTGATGGGCTAAATGATCACTTAAATACCTGATGGCCAGGCGCTGATTCATTTAAAGTAAGACAATTTCTGATGGGCTAGATCAGTCTGAGATATATATATATATATGTGTGTGTGTGTGTGTGTGTGTGTGTATATATATATATATATATATATAATCCACGTAAATTTCTGTTTTGTGGTCAGTGAGCACCACTGTTGTAACCCGTACGAGTTTCGAGCCTTTTTCTGTAATAAGCATTCAGTTAAACATTAGAAGACTTCTGATTAACATCCTTGAATGCTGTGAAGGTTTTGATTCCGGAATGGGTCCTCTCTCCTACTTTGCCAGATCAGTCCTTATTATCTCCATTCCTAAAAAACTCTATAATTTTCCCCTAATTATCGAATTATCCAGAGTGAGTATGTCAGGAAAATTTCACAGTATTTATGTCAGCTTATGTTCTGACAGTCTTGAAGGTCTGAGAAGATAGACTGTCAGATGACCTGGAAATGGACCACAGGGGGCCAGGCAGACCCCACGGGGCTTATATGTATATGATGAAATTTCCATCAAGTAGAAGTTACAACTTATATAACTATAGTTGACAATGATACATACTAGATAGAAGTCCCTTCTGAGCATTTCTCGAGATTAGTCTAAATTTTGTCCCGATCTACCCACAAGTTACCACTAACCCAGTGACATTTTGCACGAAAATGACAGATTATGTCTTAAAGCAAAGTAGTCAGGAGCGTAAAGTTAGAGCCAAGGGTAAGTTGACCAAGGGGCTATTGGAGCCAGGGCTAAGTTGGAGCCAAGGGAGTTACAATTGGAGCCAAGGGCTAAGTTGGAGCCAAGGGGAAGTTGGAGCCAAGAGCATAGTTGAGCCAAGGGGCTAATTGGAGCCAAGGGGCTAAGTTGAGCCAGCTAACCAGTTGTGCTAAGGTGAAAGTTGGAGCCAGGGCTAAGTTGGAGCCAAGGGGCTAAGTTGGAGCCAAGGGGCTAAGTTGGAGCCAAGGGGCTAAGTTGGAAGCCAAGGGGCTAAGTTAGAGTCAAGGGACTAAGTTAGAAAAACTAACTCAACAGTAACTCACAAATTCCCATAAAAACGTCCCACTTAACGGACTAAGTAAGCAGTGTTACGCGCTAATAACCAGTGTCCACTAACTATTAATATCTATGACTGTGTTTCCCGTCATTGTAACAACGAACAACTCTGTATATAACGGACACTGTCCCTTAAAACCGAAATCAGTTACCTCAGATGGCTGGCAGGAACGGACTAATTCACAGGTTAACTAATTCCCAGGTTAATTAACTTATTCTGAGGGTAACTAATTATCAGGTTAATTAGTTCTCAGGTTAACTAGTATTATATTTACCGTTGACGTTATACAAGTTTATTTCTGGTGATATTTTGGTGTTATATTGACCTCCCAGGTCATGTTCACGCTCATATTCACAGCTTCTCTTCTCCCATGCTGTACTCCGTGTCCGGTCTTCACTCTCCTGTTCACACTGATATTCACAGCTTCTCTTCTCCCATGCTGTACTCCGTGTTCGGTCTTCACTCTCCTGTTCACACTGATATTCACAGCTTCTCTTCTCCCATGCTGTACTCCGTGTCCGGTCTTCACTCTCCTGTTCATGTTCACACTGATATTCACAGCTTCTCTTCTCCCATGCTGTACTCCGTGTCCGGTCTTCACTCTCCTGTTCACACTGATATTCACAGCTTCTCTTCTCCCATGCTGTACTCCGTGTCCGGTCTTCACTCTCCTGTTCACACTGATATTCACAGCTTCTCTTCTCCCATGCTGTACTCCGTGTCCGGTCTTCACTCTCCTGTTCACACTGATATTCACAGCTTCTCTTCTCCCATGCTGTACTCCGTGTCCGGTCTTCACTCTCCTTCTCCATAACACATGACTTTGCATTTGTTTGGGTTGAACTCGAGCAGCCACTTGTCTGACCACATCTCCACGCTGTTGACGACTCTCTAGGGTTTATACTCTCCTCTCCTTATTCTTCTCATTAGTTTTTACATCAACAAACAGTGACACGCAGAGAGTTTCAATCCCATCCAGTAGGTCATTCGACACTCTTCCTCGACTGTTAAATTTGTGATATTCTCTCAAGATTCGTAGGATTCCCCCCCTATTCCCCCAGGTTCCCCAGGTTTCATTGTCTTCTCATAAGTAGGTTCCTTGTCTCTGGTCTCGTATGAAGATTCTTAGTTGACATTGTCTGCCTCTGCGTATTTTCCAGCCAGCAAAAATCCACAGATTTCCCTTCCTTTGCTGCAGTTTCCCCGTGTGTGTGTGTGTGTGTGTGTGTGTGTGTGTGTGTGTGTGTGTGTGTGTGTATGTGTGGTGTGTGTGTGTGTGTGTTGTGTGTGTGTGTATTCACCTAACTGTGAGTCACAGCTCCTGGCCCCGCCTCTTCGCTGGTCGCTACTAGGTCCTCTCTCTCCCTGCTCCCTGTGTGTGTGTGTGTGTGTGTTTTGTGTCAGTTGGCGTTGTGGTGTACAGTCCTCTCATCTGCTCACGTTGTTGGGTTGTGTGGTTGATCACTAGCTTGCAGTCCTAGCAGGTTGACACTAGTTGTGCGGTTCAGTTGGTAGGCTATCGTACCTAACCTTAAAGCAGTGTATTGAGATGGTCTCAGGTGTGCGGTTGTCGTCTTGAAGGAACCAAGGGACCTGACCATGTCACGGAACGTGAAGACGAGAAGGGAGAAGAAGAAAACGGATGAGAATGTAAGGAGGAAGAGAAGGATTGAATTTATGATAGATGGAGCAGAGAGTGGCAGATTAATGTATTGTTTAGGTTAGTCAGGAACACGATACACACACACACACACACACACACACACACACACACACACACACACACACACACACACATTAAGGGAAATCGGCCTGACGACACTGGAGGACAGGAGGGTCAGGGGAGACATGATAACGACATATAAAATACTGCGTGGAATAGACAAGGTGGACAAAGACAGGATGTTCCAGGGAGGGGACACAGAAACAAGAGGCCACAATTGGAAGTTGAAGACACAAATGAGTCAGAGAGATATTAGGAAGTATTTCTTCAGTCATAGAGTTGTAAGGCCGTGGAATAGCCTAGAAAATGACGTAGTGGAGGCAGGAACCATACACAGTTTTAAGACGAGGTTTGATAAAGCTCATGGAGCGGGGAGAGAGAGGGCCCAGTAGCAACCGGTGAAGAGGCGGGGCCAGGAGCTAAGACTCGACCCCTGCAACCACAAATAGGTGAGTACAAATAGGTGAGTACACACACACACACACACACACACACATGTTAGGAAGTATTTCTTCAGCCACAGAGTAGTCAGTAAGTGGAATAGTTTGGGAAGCGATGTAGTGGAGGCAGGATCCATACATAGCTTTAAGCAGAGGTATGATAAAGCTCACGGTTCAGGGAGAGTGACCTAGTAGCGACCAGTGAAGAGGCGGGACCAGGAGCTTTGAATCGACCCTTGCAACCTCAACTAGGTGAGTACAACTAGGTGAGTACACACTGCGTGCCCTACACAGTGTGTCAGTCCTGTGTTTACCCTGTGTGTGGCACCCACTGTACCTCCTTCGTTAACAGTGAGTCATTCTGCACAAGGAGTGATGAAAGCTCTATCCTCCGCCCGCTAATTGCTATACTGACGCTATACCTACGCTATACTGACGCTATACTGTTAATTAAGCTGCGGACTCCTGGTCACGCTTCGAGTCCCACACACGCAGATAAGTTTGAGATTTTTTTAACGGTGCTGGATGTTGTAAACTAACATTCACCTGGATGTTAACCCTGGTATGGCAGAGGATCTCATTATCACACCTTAATCCCTAGAATTAGAGACTTGTAAATTGAATTGTTTACCTTGTAAGTAGTATGGCTTACATGGTCCCATTTTGACGTTACGAGACAATTGGCCTATATAGACGGGGGTCAACCTTTTATTTCACATATTTATCTGTCTCTTTGTCTCTCTTTCTCTATCTCTCTGTATCTCTCTGTCTCTAACTCACCATCATCTCCTCCCTCAGGAAGGTGTTCAGTTATCGGTGCCACTGGACGCGCACCGCCGCCACTCCTTCCTGCACCAGCACCACCAAGACAACGATGATGACGACTACTCCACCACTACCAGCAACACGGGCGGCATGTGGACGGGCGTCATGGGCGGCAAGAGGCCACAAGCCATCCCAGCTTCGGAGAGCTTCCTGGGCGGCCCTGGAGACCTGTTCCGTGGCTGCTACGGGGCCCTCGACCCGCACAAGAACGGCGGCCAGCCGGCCTTGACTCTTCAACGATGTCTCCCTCCTACCTACTGGAGGGCCAAGAACATGGCCAGACTCATCAAGGTAAGCTATCTCTCTATATCTCTCTCTTTCTCTTTCACACACACATACATACATACAAGAATAGCCTTTTTCTTCTTGTGTTCGTTTGTTATTCCTGTGTTCTGGTGAGAATTTCTGGCCGGCTATTTTACTCTTACTGAAGTATTGTTAAGGTGTGATCTTTTTAAGCACAGATCTTAAAAATTAACACCCTTGATAAGTAGGGATCACCCTTGATAAGTAGGGATCACCCTTGATAAGTAGGGATCACCCTTGATAAGTAGGGATCACCCTTGATAAGTAGGGATCACCCTTGATAAGTAGGGATCACCCTTGATAAGTAGGGATCACCCTTGATAAGTAGGATCACCCTTGATAAGTAGGATCACCCTTGATAAGTAGGGATCACCCTTGATAAGTAGGGATCACCCTTGATAAGTAGGGATCACCCTTGATAAGTAGGGATCACCCTTGATAAGTAGGGATTACCCTTGATAAGTAGGGATCACCCTTGATAAGTAGGGATCACCCTTGATAAGTAGGGATTACCCTTCATAAGTAGGGATCACCCTTGATAAGTAGGGATCACCCTTGATAAGTAGGGATCACCCTTGATAAGTAGGGATCACCCTTGATAAGTAGGGATCACCCTTGATAAGTAGGGATCACCCTTGATAAGTAGGGATCACCCTTGATAAGTAGGGATCACCCTTGATAAGTAAGGATCACCCTTGATAAGTAGGGATCACCCTTGATAAGTAGGGATCACCCTTGATAAGTAGGGATCACCCTTGATAAGTAGGGATCACCCTTGATAAGTAGGGATCACCCTTGATAAGTAGGGATCACCCTTGATAAGTAAGGATCACCCTTGATAAGTAGGGATCACGCTTGATAAGTAGGGATCACCCTTGATAAGTAGGGATCACCCTTGATAAGTAGGGATCACCCTTGATAAGTAGGGATCACCCTTGATAAGTAGGATCACCCTTGATAAGTAGGGATCACCCTTGATAAGTAGGGATCACCTTGATAAGTAGGGATCACCTTGATAAGTAGGGATCACCCTTGATAAGTAGGGATCACCCTTGATAAGTAGGGATCACCCTTGATAAGTAGGGATCACCCTTGATAAGTAGGGATTACCCTTGATAAGTAGGGATCACCCTTGATAAGTAGGGATCACCCTTGATAAGTAGGGATTACCCTTCATAAGTAGGGATCACCCTTGATAAGTAGGGATCACCCTTGATAAGTAGGGATCACCCTTGATAAGTAGGGATCACCCTTCATAAGTAGGGATCACCCTTCATAAGTAGGGATCACCCTTCATAAGTAGGGATCACCCTTCTTAAGTAGGGATCACCCTTCATAAGTAGGGATCACCCTTCATAAGTAGGGATCACCCTTCATAAGTAGGGATCACCCTTCATAAGTAGGGATCACCCTTCATAAGTAGGGATCACCCTTCATAAGTAGGGATCACCCTTCATAAGTAGGGATCACCCTTCATAAGTAGGGATCACCCTTCATAAATGGAGATCACCCTTGATAAGTAGGGATCACCCTTAATAAGTAAGGATCACCCTTGATAAGTAGGGATCACCCTTGATAAGTAGGGATCACCCTTGATAAGTAAGGATCACCCTTGATAAGTAGGGATCACCCTTGATAAGTAAGGATCACCCTTGATAAGTAGGGATCACCCTTGATAAGTAAGGATCACCCTTGATAAGTAGGGATCACCCTTGATAAGTAAGGATCACCCTTGATAAGTAGGGATCACCCTTCATAAGCAGGGATCACCCTTGATAAATGGAGATCACCCTTGATAAGTAGGGATCACCCTTGATAAATAGGGATCACCCTTGATAAGTAGGGATCACCCTTGATAAGTAAGGATCACCCTTGATAAGTAAGGATCACCCTTGATAAATAGGGAGTAGATAGGGAGAGTTACTAGTATACTTTTATGTACCATCCTATCTACCTCTCTCTATCTCTCTTTCTCTCAATAGAGCGTGTGCGTATGTGTGCGCTTGCGTGTGCGTATATGTGCGCCTGCGTGTGCGTATGCGTACGTGTGCGTGTGTGTACTTGTGTGTGTGTGGGAAAGAGACGACAGCTTAGTGTCGTTCACACTAGCCAGTGACTCACACCTGTCCCATACATCCAGCCTCCATGGTAACTGCTGGATAGTCAACTATCTCAGTCTCCCAGTACAGATAGTAACTAAAATATGTGTCCTGGTGGCCACTAGTTTAGCTTCTATCTACTGACACATACCAAAATAACCATGTGGTTAAAAAATTTTTAAATATTTAATTTATTCACTTACGTAATATAATGGGAATAAACTCATCATTGTATATATTATACAGGTGTATAATGTATGAGTATAATGTATACTGAGGACATACGTATAATGTATACTGAGGACATACTTCAGTCCCGGTATTATCTGGGAAATGTCATTAGTTTGTGAATTCTGGATTGTGAAAATTGTGGTGATGGTGGTAGTTGTGGTGATAGTGGTAGTTGTTGTTGTGGTGGTGGTAGTGGTAGTTGTTAGGGTGGTGTTGGTGGTAGTGGCGGTGGTAATTATGGTGGTGTCAGTGTGGTGGTACCAGTGTACTCACCTATTTGTGGTTGCGGGGGTCGATTAACAGCTCCTGGCCCCGCCTCTTCACTGGTCGCTACTAGGTCCACTCTCTCCCTGCTCCGTGAGCTTTATCATACCTCTTCTTAAAGCTATGTAAAGGTTCCTACCTTCACTTTAGCATTCTCCAGGTCACTTCTGACTACTCCAAGACTGATAAATTAGACATGTGCAACTTTTGGGTATCTTTATTGAGGAAACGTTTCGCCACATGTGTCTAATTTATCAACGTGTCGGTTCACTGAACCATTCATCTACTCCAAGACTGAAGAAATACTTCCTAACATCTCTGTGACCATGAAAATCACATCACAACACTGGAAAAAACTCCAGGAAGATATAAATAGATTTTTTCAGTGGGCAATGAACATCCTGTGGTCACTGGTGAACAACCTGAGGTTCAGTGGTCAGTGGTGAACAACCTGAGGTTCAGTGGTGAATAACCTGGGGTTCAGTGGTCAGTGGTGAACATCCTGTGGTTCAGTGGTGAATAACCTGGGGTTCAGTGGTCAGTGGTGAACATCCTGTGGTTCAGTGGTGAACCTGGGGCTCAGTGGTCAGTGATGAACAACCTGAGGTTCAGTGGTCAGTGATGAACAACCTGAGGTTCAGTGGTCAGTGGTGAACAACCTGAGGTTCAGTGGTCAGTGATGAACAACCTGAGGTTCAGTGGTCAGTGGTGAACAACCTGAGGTTCAGTGGTCAGTGGTGAACAACCTGAGGTTCAGTGGTCAGTGGTGAACATCCTGAGGTTCAGTGGTCAGTGGTGAACATCCTGTGGTTCATTGGCGAACCTGGGGTTCAGTGGTAACAAGTTCCATTTGTTTACAATAGCCACACTGTGTGTGAAACACAAGATCACCAACTAGAAAGGAACGTGTGTAGGATCTGGGAGCAATAATGTCAGCTGACACGGCCAGAAAGATGACGGGGTGGATAATGAAAACTTTCAAAACATGGGAAATAATGCCAGTGTTGACATTTTTAATTGTTTATGCTCCTTTATTTGGAATATTGCTCAGTGTTGACGGCCCCGTTCAGGGCAGGAGAGATATCAGGGCTGGAACAGTATTGTTCAGGGCAGGAGAGATATCAGGGCTGGAACAGTATTGTTCAGGGCAGGAGAGATATCAGGGCTGGAACAGTATTGTTCAGGGCAGGAGAGATATCAGGGCTGGAACAGTATTGTTCAGGGCAGGAGAGATATCAGGGCTGGAACAGTATTGTTCAGGGCAGGAGAGATATCAGGGCTGGAACAGTATTGTTCAGGGCAGGAGAGATATCAGGGCTGGAACAGTATTGTTCAAGGCAGGAGAGATATCAGGGCTGGAACAGTATTGTTCAAGGCAGGAGAAATATCAGGGCTGGTTACAGGTATCAGTCTTAATGAACCCTGGTGTAGTGACTGGTTGGTGTACAGGTAGCAGCTTAATGACCCTGGTGTAGTGGACCTGTTGGGTGTACAGGTAACAGTCTTAATGACCCTGGTGTAGTGACTGGTGGTTGTAACAGGTATACAGTCCTCATGACCCTGGTGTAGTGACTGGTGGTTGTACTGGGAGCAGTCTTAATGAACCCCTGGGTGTAGTGACTGTGGTGTACAGGTAACAGTCTTAATGACCCTGGTGTAGTGATCTGGTGGTGTAGCAGGTAAAGTCTTAATGACCCTGGTGTAGTGACTGGTGAGTGTACAGGTAGCAGTCTTAATGACCCGGTGTAGTGACTGGTGGTGTACGAGTAACAGTCCTTAATGATCCTGTGTAGTGAATGGTGTGAACATGTAGCAGTCTAATGATGCCTGGTGTAGTGACTGGTGGTGTTACAGGTAACAGTCTTAATGATCCTGGTGTAGTGACTAACTGGTGGTGTACAGGTGAGCATTCTTAATGAGGCCTGGTTTAGTGACTTGGTGTGTACAGGTAACAGTCTTAATGATCCTGGTGTAGTGACTGGTGTGTACAGGTAGCAGTCTTAATGAGCCTGTGTAAGTGACTGGTGGTGTACAGGTAACAGTCTTAATGATCCTGGTGTAGTGACTGGTGGTGTACAGGTAGCAGTCTTATGATCCTGGGTGTATGACTGGTGGAGTACAGTTACAGTCTAATGACCCTTGGTGGAAGTGACTGTGGTGTCAGGTAGCAGTCTTAAATGATCCTGGTGTAGTGACTGGTGGTGTACAGGTAACAGTCTTAATGACCCTGGTGTAGAGACTGGTGGTGTACAGTGAATGCAGTCCTTTAATACCCTGGTGTGAGTGACTGGTGGTTAGCGAGTAACAGTCCTTAATGATCCTGGTGTAGTGACTGGTGGTGTACAGTAACAGTCTTAATGATGCCTGGTGTAGTGACTGGTGGTTACAGGTTAAACGTCCTTAATGACCCTGGTGTAGTGACTGGTGGTGACAGGTAAACAGTCTTAATGATCCTGGTGTATTGACTGGTGGTGTACAGTAGCAGTCCTTTAATGATCCTGTGATGACTGGTGGTGTACAGGTAACAGTCTAATGACCCTGGTTAGTGACTGGTGGTGTACAGGTAACAAGTCTTAATGATCCTGGTGAGTGACTGGTGGTGTACAGGTAACAGTCTAATGATCCTGGTGTAGTGACTTGGTGGTATAAATACAGGTAGCAGTCTTAATGATACCTGGTGTAGTGACTGGTGGTGTACAGTAGCAGTCTTAATGACCCTGGTGTAGTGACCCTGGTGGTGTCAGGTAACAGTCTTATGATCCTGGTGTATGACTGTGGTGTACAGTAACGATCTTAATGACCTGGTGTAGTGATACTGGTGGTGTACAGGTAACAGTCCTTAATGATCCTGGTTAGTGACTGGTGGTGTGGGGGGCAGGGTAACAGTCTTAATGATCCTGGTGTAGTGACTGGTGGTGTACAGGTAGCAGTCTTAATGATCCTGGTGTAGTGACTGGTGGTGTACAGGTAAACAGTCTTAATGACCCTGTGTAGTGACGTGGTGTGCAGGTAACAGTCTTAATGTCCTGGTGTAGTGACTGGTGGTGTACAGTAGCAAGTCTTAATGATCTGGTGTAGTGACTGGTGGTGTACAGGTACAGTCCTTATGACCCTGGGTGTAGTGACTGGTGGTGGCATGTAAACAGTCTTAATGGATCCTGGTTAGTGACTGTGGGGTGTACAGTAACAGTCCTAATGCATCCTGGTGTAGTACTGGTGGTGTACAGGTAGCATTCTAATGATCCTGGTGTAGTGCCTGGTGGTGTACCAGGTAACAGTCCTTAATGATCCCTGTGTAGTGACTGGTGGTGTACAGGAGCAGTCTTAATGACCCTGGTGTATGACTGGTGGGTACTGGTAACAGTCTTAATGATCCTGGTGTAGTGACTGGTGTGTATCAGGTACCAGTCTTAATGATCCTGGGGTAGTGACTGGTTGGTGTACTGGTAACATTCTTAATGATCCCCCTGGTGTAGTGACTGGTGGGTACAGGTAGCAGTCTTAATGACCCTGGTGTAGTGACTGGGTGGAGTACAGGTAACAGATCTTAATGATCCTGGGGTAGTGACTGGTGGTGGTACAGGTAAAGTCTTAATGATCGCTGGTGTAGTGACTGGTGGTGTACAGTTAACAGTCGTTTAATGACCTGGTGTAGTGACAGGTGGTGTATCATAGCAGTCCTTTAATGAACCTGGTGTAGTGACTGTGGTGTACAGGTAACAGTCTAATGATTCCTGGTGTAGTGACTGGTGGTGTACAGGTAACAGTCTTAATGACCATTGCCGGTGTAGTGACTGGAGTGGTGTACAGTAACAGTCTTAATGATCCTGGTGTAGTGACTGGTGGTGTACAGGTAACAGTCTAATGATCCTGAGTAGTGACTGGTGGTGTACAGTAACAGTCTTGAATATGCCTGGTGTATGACTGGTGGTGTACTGTAACAGTCGTAATGACCCTGGTGTAGTGACTGGTGGAGTACAGGTAAACAGTCTTAATGATCCTGGTGTATGACTGTGGTGTACAGGTAACAGTCTTATTGATCCTGGTGTAGTGATGGTGGTGTAACCGTACAGTCTTAATTGACCGGTGTACGTGACTGTGGTGTTACAGGTAACATTCCCTTAATGACCCTGGTGTAGTGACTGGTGGTGTACAGGTAACAGTCTTAATGACCCTGGTGTAAGTGACTGGTGGTGTAACAGGTAACAGTCTTAAGATCCTGGTGTAGGACTGGTGGTGTCAAGTAACAGTCTTAATGATCCTGGTGTATTGACTGGTGGTGTACAGGTAGCAGTCTTAATGAATCTGGTGTAGTGACTGGTGGTGTGCTAGGTAACAGTCTTAATGATATTGTTAGTGACTGGTGGTGTACAGGTAGCAGTCCTTAATGATCCTGGTGTAGTGACGGTGGTGTGCAGGTAACAGTCTTAATGATCCTGGTGTAGTGACTGGTGGTGTACAGGTAAGCAGTCTAATGATCCTGGTGTAGTGACTGTGGTGACAGGTTGAGTCTTTAATTAACCTGGTGTAGTGACTGGAGTGTACAGGTAAAAGTCTAATGATCCCTGGTGTAGTGACCCTGGTGGTGTAACAGGTAACAGTCTTAATGACGCCTGGCGTAAGTGACTGGTGGTGTACAGGTTAGCAGTCTTAATGATCCTGGTGTAGTGACTGGTGGTGTACAAGGTAACAGGTCTTAATGATCCTGGTGTTGTGACTGTGGTGTACAGGTAACAGTCTTATTGGAACCTGTTAGTGACTGTTGTGTACAGTAACAGTCTTAATGACCCTGGTGTATATGACTGGTGGTGTACAGGTAGGCAGTCTTAATGATCCTGGTGTAGTGAACTGTGTGTACAGGTAGCAGTCTTAATGATCCTGGTGTAGTGACTGGTGGTGTCAGGTAACAGTCTTAATGATCCTGGTGAAGTGACCGGTGGTGTACAGAGTAACAGTCTTAATGACCCTGGTGTAGTGACTGGTGTGTACAGGTAGCAGTCTTAATGATCCTGGTGTAGTGACTGGTTGGTGTACAGGTAAACAGTCATAATGATCCAGGTGTAGTGACTGGTGGTGTACAGGTAACAGTCCTTACTGACCTGTGTAGTGACTGGTGTGTACAGGTACAGTCTTAATGATCCTGGTGTAGTGACTGGTGTGTACAGGAAACAGTGCTTAATGATCCTTGTGAGTGACTGGTTGTGTACAGGTAAGCAGTCTTAATGATCCTGTGTAGTGACTGGTGGTGTATAGGTAACAGTCCTAATTGACCCTGGTGTAGTGACTGGTGTGTACAGGTAACAGTCCTTAATGACCCTGGGTAGTGACGTGGTGTACAGGACATCTTAATGATCCTGGTGTAAGTGACTGGTGGTGTACAGGTAACAGTATAATGATCCCTGGTGTAGTGACTGTGGGTAGCAGGTAGCAGTCTTAATGATCCTGGTGTAGTGTTCTGGTGGAGTACAGGTAACAGTATTAATGATCCTGGGTAGTGACTGTGGTGTACAGGTAACCGTCTTAAGATCCTGAGAGTGACTGTGGTGTACAGTAGCAGTCTTAATGACCCTGTGTAAGTGGACAGGTGGTGTGCAAGTAACAGTCTTAATGATCCTGGGTAGTTGACTGGTGTGTGCAGGTAACAGTCTTAATGATCCTGGTGTAGTGACCTGGTGGTGTACAGGTATCAGTTCTTAATGATCCTGGTGTAGTGACTGTGGTGTACAGGTAACAGACTTAATGATCCTGGTGGATATAAGTGACTGGTGTGTAGCAGGTAACAGTCCTTAATGATCCTGGTGTAGGACTGGTGGTGTACATGTAACAGTCTTAAATGATCCTGATGGTAAGTGACTGTGGTGTAACAGGTAACATCTTAATGAATTTTCACCCTGGTGTAGTGACTGGTTGTGTCAGGTAACAGTCCCTTAAGGACCCTGGTGTAGTGACTGGTGGTGTACAGGTAAAAGTCTTAATGACCCTTGTGTAGTGACTGGTGGTGTACAAGGTAACAGTCTAATGATTCCTGGTGTAGTGACTGGTGGTGTACACAGGCAGCAGTCTTAATGATCCTGGTGTAGTGACGTGGTTGTGTACAGGTAACAGTCTTATTACCCTGGTGTAGTGACTGGTGGGTATCAATGGTAACAGTCTTAATGATCCTGGTGTATGACTGGTGGTGTACAGTAACAGTCTTAATGATCCTGGATGTATGTGACTGTGTGTAACAGGTAGCAGTCTTAATGATCCTGGTGTAGTGACTGGTGGTGTACAGTAGCAGTCTTAATGATCCTGTGTAAGTGACTGGTGGTGTACAGGTAAAAGTCCTGTAAAATACCCTGGGTAGTGACGGTGGAGTACAGGTAACAGTCATAATGATCGCTGGTTGTAGTTGACCTGTGTGTACAGGTAACAGTCATAATGATCCTGGTGTAGTGACTGGTAGTGTACAGGTAGCAGTCTTAATGATCCTGGTGTAGTGACTGGTGGTGTACAGGTACAGTCTTAATGATCCTGGTGTAGTGACTGGGTGTACAGTAACAGTCTATAATGACCCCTGGTGTAGTAAACTGTTGGTGTACGTTAACAGTCTTAAATGATCCTGGTGTAGTGACTGGTGGTGTAACAGGTAACAGTCTTAATGATCCTGGTGTATTGACTGTGGTTTACAGGTAGCAGTCTTAATGATCCTGGTGTTTACCTGGAGTTTACCTGGAGAGAGTTCCGGGGGTCAACGCCCGGCGGGCCCGGTCTGAGACCAGGCCTTCCTGGTGGATCAGAGCCAGATCAACCAGGCTGTTTGCTGCTGGCTGCACGCAAACTCAAACAACGAGCACAGCCGCTGATCCCGAACTGACATTTAGGTGCTTGTCGAGTGCCAGCTTAAAGACTGCCAGGGGTCTGTTGGAAATCCCTCCATAATGTGTGCTGGGAGGCAGTTGAACAGTCTCGGGCCCTGAACACTTATTGTATGGTCTCTTTAACGTCTAGTGACGACCCCAGCTTTTCATTGGGGGGATGGTGGATCTGTCTGCCAAGTCTTTTGCTTTCGTAGTGGGTGTTTATCGTGTGGCAAGTTCGGTACTGAGTCCCACTAGGATTTCCAGGAGTATATAATCATGTAGCTTCTCCCTCACTGCGTTCCAGGAAAACAGGTTTAGGAACCTCAAGCGCTCCCAATATTGAGTGTTTTAATCTCCGTTATGCGCGCCGAAAGTTCTCTGTACATTTTTCTCTAGGTCGGCAATTTCATTCACCTGCCCTTGAAAGGTGCTGCACGCCTGGGAACAAGTGTACAAGTCTTCAAGACGTCAGAAACACTGCTGGAACAAGTGTACAAGTCTTCAAGACGTCAGAAACACTGCTGGAACAAGTGTACAAGTCTTCAAGACATCAGAAACACTGCTGGAACAAGTGTACAAGTCTTCAAGACATCAGAAACACTGCTGGAACAAGTGTACAAAGTCTTCAAACGTCAGAAACACTGCTGGAACAAATGTACAAGGGGTCCCCCTTCAAGACGTCAGAAACACTGCTGGAACAAGTTAGAAGTCTTCAAGACTCAGAAACCAACGCTGGAAACAAGTGTACAAGTCTTCAAGACGTCAGAAATCACTGCTGAACAAGTGTACAAAGGTTTCAAGACATCAGAAACACAGCTGGATACAAGTGGTAGCAAGTCTTCAAGACATCAGAAACACTGCTGGAACAAGTGTACAAGTCTTCAAGACGTCAGAAACACTGCTGGAACAAGTGTAGAAGTCTTCAAGACGTCAGAAACACTGCTGGAACAAGTGTACAAGTCTTCAAGACGTCAGAAATACTGCTGGAACAAGTGAACAAGTCTTCAAGACGTCAAAAACACAGCTGGAACACAGTGTACAAGGCTTCAAGACGTCAGAAACACTGCTGGAACAAGTGTACAAGTCTTCAAGACGTCAGAAACACTGCTGGAACAAGTGTACAAGTCTTCAAGATATCAGAAACCACTGCTGAACAGTGTACAATCTTTCAAGACGCAGAAACAACTGCGGAACAAGTGGTAGAAGTCTTCCAAGACGTCAGAAACACTGCTGGAACAAGTGTACAATCTTTCAAGACGTCAGAACACTGCTGGAACAATGTAACAAGTCATCAAGACGTCAGAAAACACTGCGGAACAAGTGTACAATTCTTCAAGACGTCAGAAACACTGCTGGAACAAGTGTACAAGTCTTCAAGACGTCAGAAACCTGCGAACAAGTGTAGAAGTCTTCAAGACGTCAGAAACACAGCTGGAACCAATGTACTAGTCTTCAAACATCAGAAAGCCAACTGCTGGAACAAGTTTACAAGTCTCAAGACGTCGAAACACTGCTGGAACAAGTTGTACAAGTCTTCAAGACGTCAGAAACACTGCTGAACAAGTTACAAGTCTTCAAAGATATCAGAGAAATACTGCTGGAACAGGTATCAAGTCTTCAAGACATCAGAAAACACAAGCTGGAACAAGTGTACAAGTCTTCAAAGACGTCAGAAACACAGCTGGAACAAGTGTAATCAAGTCTTCAAGAGTCAGAAACACTGCTGGAACAAGTGTACAAGTCTTCAAGACGTCCAGAAACCACTGCTGGAACAAGTGGTACAAGTCTTCAAGACATCATAAACACAGCTGGAACAAGTGTACAAGTCTTTTTCAAGACATCAGAAACACGCTGGAAACAAGTGTAACAAGTCTACAAGACATCAGAAACACTGCTGGAACCAAGTGTGCAAGTCTCAAGACGTCTAAACCACTGCTGGAACTATTGTAACAAGTCTTCAAGACGTCAGAAACACTGCTGGAACAAAGTTGTACAAAGTCTTCAAATATCAGAAAAACACTGCTGGGAACAAGTGAACCAGGTCTTCAAGACATCAGAACACAGCTGTAACAAGTGTACAAGACTTCAAGAACGTCAGAAACTCTGCTGAACAAGTGAAACAAGTCTTCAAGAGGACGTCAAAACACTGCTGGAACAAGTTACAAGTCTTTTTCAAGACGTCAGAAACAACTGCTGGAAACAAGTGTACAAGTCTCAAGACTAAGAAACACTGCTGAACAAAGTGTAGAAGTCTTTCAAGACGTCAGAAACACTGCTGGAACAAGTGTACAAGTCTTCAAGACGTCAGAAACACTGCTGGAACAAGTGTACAAGTCTTCAAGACATCAGAAACACTGCTGGAACAAGTGTAGAAGTCTTCAAGACGTCAGAAACACGCTGGAAACAAGTGTAGAAGTCTTCCAAGACGTCAGAAAACTGCTGGAACAAGTGAAGAATCTTCAAGACGTCAGAAACACTGCTGGAACAAGTGTAACAAGTCTACAAGACGTCAGAACACTGCTGGAACAAGTGTAGAAGTCTTCAGACGTCCCAGAAACACTGCTGAACAAGTGTACAAGTCTTCAAGACGTCAGAAACATGCTGGAACAAGTTGTAACAAGTCTTCAAAGATATCAGAAACACTGCTGGAACAAGTGTAGAAGTCTTCAAGACGTCAGAAACACTGCTGGAACAAGTGTACAAGTCTTCAAGACATCAGAAACACTGCTGGAACAAGTGTAGAAGTCTTCAAGACGTCAGAAACACTGCTGGAACAAGTGTACAAGTCTTCAAGAGGAAACTGGACAAGTCTCTTCACTAGGTACCAGATCAACCAGGCTGTGATGGATATGTGGGCCAGCGGAGCACCAGCAGCAGCAGCCTGGTTGATCAGGCTAGCACCAGACGAGCCTGGCCCGTGACCGGGCTCCAGGAGTAGTAAGACTCGAAATTCATCAAAGATATAGCAAAAATATTATTATTATTATCATTATTATTTATTCCACTATTTATTCCTCTTCCTCTTCTTCCTCCTCTTCCTCCACCTCTTCCTCCTCTCACCTCTTCTTCCCTCCTCTTCCTCCACCTCTTCCTCCTTCACCTCTTCTTCTCCTCTTTCCTCCACCTCTTCCCTTCACCTCTTCTTCCTCCTCTTCCTCCACCTCTTCCTCCTTCACCTCTTCTTCCTCCTCTTCCTCCACCTCTTCCTCCTTCAACCTCTTCTTCTTCCTCATTCTCCACCTCTTCCTCCTTCACCTCTTCTTCCTCCTCTTCCTCCACCTCTTCCTCCTTCACCTCTTCTTCCTCCTCCACTAAGATCACTTCGTAATGTGCCCATGTCATTAAGTAATTAAGGTGATAAATTAAGAGTGTTTGCTACAGTATTAGAAGACTTCTCTCTGTCACTCTGTCTCTGTCTCTCTCTCTCTCTGTCTCTCTGTCCTCTCTCTGTCTCTGTCTGCTCTCTGTCTGTCTCTCTCTGTCTCTCTCTCCTACCTCTCTCTCTGTCTCTGTCCTCTCTGTCTCTCTGGTCGTCTCTGTCTCTGTCCCTGTCTCTCTGTCTCTCCCTCTCTCTCTCTCTGTATCTTTCTCTCTCTGTCTCTCTGCTCTCTCTCTCTTTATATCCTTTTATTTTCTATTTTCTTTTTACTTCTCAATCGTTATCCTCTGTACGTTTATCAAAAACGTTAATTTTAACGTTTATTGTAACATTTCGTTTTTCGTTATATTTATAATAATAAGAGTAATAATAATTGATGTTTTATCAGAAGTGGTAAAGCTGTACGAGTTATGAAGGTCTGTTTCCTTGGATCAAGAGCTCCTCAGCGGGAGAGGGACATCAGGGTTGTCTTTTAACTTTATCAGTCTTTCATCTCTCACTCAGATGTGTCTCACACAGTCTCAGTTTCGGTGAGAGCTGTTCTTTAAGCATTGTTTACTTCTCTTATTCACTCCCCATAGCGGGTAAAAAAGTGTTACGTCAGTTTCTGTGAGAGCTATTTTTTACAGACTCAGTAAATTTCAGTTTCTGTGAGAGCTATTTTTTCCACACTTAGTAAATTTCAGTTTCTGTGAGAGCTATTTTTTCCACACTCAGTAAATTTCAGTTTCTGTGAGAGCTATTTTTTCCACACTCAGTAAATTTCAGTTTCTGTGAGAGCTATTTTTTACAGACTCAGTAAATTTCAGTTTCTGTGAGAGCTATTTTTTACAGACTCAATAAATTTCAGTTTCTGTGAGAGCTATTTCTTCAAGGATGTTTGAACTAACTCTTGTGATTGACTCTACAGGAGCAGAAGAGAAAGTTATTCCACACTCCGCTCTATGACTCTGAGGTGGCTCTTAAGAAACTCTATATCCAGACTGTGAGACGACTGCCATCCTTCGCTTGTAACCTACACCATGTTAAGGAACTACTCAGAGGCAAGACCAAGAAGAAGGTTAGTAGTAACAGTAGTAGTGGTGGTAGTAGTAGTAGTAGTAGTAGTAGGAGTAGTGGTGCTGGTGGTAGTAGTAGTAGTAGTGGTAGTAGTAGTAGTAGTAGTGGTGGTAGTAGTAGTAGTAGTGGTAGTAGTAGTAGGAGTAGTGGTGGTGGTAGTAGTAGTGGTAGTACAGTATAGTAGTATATAGTAGTAGTAGTGGTGGTGTGGTAGTAGAAGTATATAGTTGGTAGTAGTAGTAGTAGTAGTAGTTGGTAGTAGGTAGTAAGTAGTAGGAGTAGTGGTGGTGTAGAGTAGTAGTAGTGGTATTAAGTAGTAGTATTAGTTGTTGTAAGTGGTATGCAGAGTAGTAATTAGTAGAAGTATTCGTACTAACAGTAGTACTAATAGTAGTATCTGTAGCAGTAATAATAGTAGTTGAGATATTTGTAGTAGTAGGAGTTGTAGTAGTAATTGTAGCCATGGTAACAGTAGTACCAGCAGTGGAAATAGTACTACTAGTATCAGGAGTATTCATACTAGAAATAATAGCAGTAGTAGTGGTTTAGGACGCCAGTGGAAATAAGAACCTTTGACTTGTTGTGGGTTATCCTGGCTGGTTGACTACACATATACGCTGTGTATGATAATCTGTGTACTACTGTATTTGTGTATTCCATGAATATGTTGCTGTTGTATGATAATCGTGTTACTGTATTTTGTGTAACCTGAATATGTTCTTGTGTATGATAATCTTCTTTTACTGTAACTTGTGTATACCTGAATATGTTGCTGTGTATGATAATCTATGTCACTGTATTTGTGTATACCTGAATATGTTGCTGTGTATGATAATCTATGTCACTGTATTTGTGTATACCTGAATATGTTGCTGTGTATGATAATCTATGTCACTGTATTTGTGTATACCTGAATAGTTGCTGTGTAGGAAATCTATGTCAACTGTATTGTGTATACCTGAAATATGTTGCTGTGTAGATCTCTATGTCACTGTATTGTGTAAACCTGAATAAACTTACTAATAGTGGTAGTAGTGGAAGCAGTAGTAATAATAGCAAGGTAATCAGTCCCTCATGTTGTGAGTATTGTAAGACTGGTATTAGTGATTGTTAAGAGAGTATTGTAAGACTGGTATTAGTGATTGTTAAGTTAGTATTGTAAGACTGGTATCAGTGATTGTTAAGAGAGTATTGTAAGACTGGTATTAGTGATTGTTAAGTTAGTATTGTAAGACTGGTATCAGTGATTGTTAAGAGAGTATTGTAAGACTGGTATTAGTGAATTGTTAAGTTATAAGTAAGACCTGGTATCAGTGATTGTAAGAGGTATTTTTTTGTAAGACATGGTATTAGTGATTGTTAAGTTAGTATTGTAAAGACTGTATCAGTGTTGTTAAAGAGATATTGTACGACAGGTATCAGTGAATTGTTAAGTTAGTATTGTAAGACTGGAATCAGTGATTGTAAAAGAGTATTGGTAAGACTGGTATTAGTGATTGTTAAGTTAGTATTGTAAGACTGGTATCAGTGATTGTTAAGAGAGTATTGTAAGACTGGTATTAGTGATTGTTAAGTTAGTATTGTAAGACTGGTATCAGTGATTGTTAAGAGTATATTGTAAGACCTGGAATCATGATTGTAAGTTGTAATTTAAGACGGGTATCAGTGATTGTTAAGAGAATATTGTAAGACTGGTATCGGTGATTGTTAAGTTAGTATTGTAAGACTGGTATCAGTGATTGTTAAGAGAGTATTGTAAGACTGGTGTCAGTGATTGTTAAGAGAGTATTGTAAGACTGGTATCAGTGATTGTTAAGAGAGTATTGTAAGACTGGTATTAGTGATTGTTAAGAAATATTGTAAGACTGGTATCATGATTGTTTAAGTTAGATTGTAAAGCCTGGTATCAGTGATTGTAAGAGAGAATTGTAAAGACTGGTGTCAGTGATTGTTTTAAGAGTATATTGTAAGACTGGTAATCATTGATTGTTAAGTTAGTATTGTAAGACTGGTATCAGTGATTGTTAAGTTAGTATTGTAAGACTGGTGTCAGTGATTGTTAAGAGTGTATTGTAAGACTGGTATCAGTGATTGTTAAGAGAGTATTGTAAGACTGGTATCAGTGATTGTTAAGAGAGTATTGTAAGACTGGTATCAGTGATTGTTAAGAGAGTATTGTAAGACTGGTGTCAGTGATTGTTAAGAGTGTATTGTAAGACTGGTATCAGTGATTGTTAAGAGAGTATTGTAAGACTGGTACAGTGATTGTTAAGAGAGTATTGTAAGACTGGTATCAGTGATTGTTAAGAGAGTATTGTAAGACTGGTATCAGTGATTGTTAAGAGAGTATTGTAAAACTGTATCAGTGATTGTTAAGAGTGTATTGTAAGACTGGTATCAGTGATTGTTAAGAGAATATTGTAAAGCTGGTATTTACAATAACTGTCTCCCACAGACCTCCAGACTGCTTGGTATCGGCGCTAATAACATTGTTCTACTGGACACCAAGACCAAAATACTGGCCAAGGCTCAGAGTACCCATGACCTTCTACAAGTGAGTTAATACCAATGATCTCTCTTGTTAAGGGTTCAATACACAGCTGGCACTCTATCTGGGGTTCACTTACACAGATGGTACCTTTCTTACATACATGATCTTCACCAACATGAACCATCTGGAATATATATACCACCTGAGTGGTATATATTCCAAGATATTAACTCTTAGGTGTTAAAGGATAATGTCTGGTTACTGCACAGTCTTAATGATCCTGGTGTAGTGACTGGTGGTGTACAGGTAACAGTCTTAATGACCCTGGTGTAGTGCTGTGGTGTAACAGGTAACAGTCCTTAATGATCTGGTGTAGTGACTGGTGTGTACAGGTAACAGTCTTAATGATCCTGGTGTAGTGACTGGTGGTGTACAGGTAACAGTCTTAATGATCCTGGTGTAGTGACTGGTGGTGTACAGGTAACAGTCTTAATGATCCTGGTGTAGTGACTGTGTGAACATTAACAGTCAAATGATCCTGTGTAGTGACTGGTGGTGGTCCAGTAACAGTCTTAATGATCCTGGTGTAGTGACTGGTGGTGTACAGTAACAGTCCTTAATGACCCTTTGGTAGTGACTGGGTGGTGTACAGGAACAGTCCTTAATGATCCTGGTGAAGTGACTGGTGGTGTACAGGTAACATCCTTAATGATCCGGTGTAGTGACTGGTTTGGCAGGTAGACAGACTTAATATCCTGTGTAGTGACTGGGTGGTGTGCAGGTAACAGTCTTAATGACCCTGGTGTAGTGACTGGTGGTGTACAGGTAGCTGTCTATGATCCTGGTGTAGTGACTGGTGGTGTACAGTAACAGTCTTAATGACCCTGGTGTATGACAGGTGGTGTACATGTAGCAGTCTTAATGACCCTGGTGTAGTGACTGGGTGGTAAACAGGTAAAGCAGTCTTAAGATCCTGGTGTAAGTGACCCTGGTGGTGTACAGGTAACAGTCTTATGATCCTGTGTATTGACCTGGTGGTGTGCAGGTAGCCGTTCTTAATATCCTGGTGTAGTGACTGGTGGTGTACAGTAACAGTCTTAATGACCCTGGTGTATGAACGGTGGTGTGCAAGGTAACAGTCTTAATGACCCTGGTGTAGTTAATGGTGTGTGCAGGTAGCGTCTTAATGATCCTGTTGTAGTGAAAACTGGTGGTGTGCAGGTAACAGGTGCTTAATGACCAGTGTAGTGACTGGTGGTGTGCAGGTAGCAGTCTTAATGAACCTGTGTAGTGACTGTGGTGTGCCAGGTGCAGTCTTAATACCTGGTGTATTGACTGGTGGTGTACAGTAACGTCTTAATGACCTGGTTGTAGTGGACGGTGGTGGCAGGTAGCAAGTACTTAATGACCTGGTGAGTGACTGGTGGTGTGCAGGTACAGTCTTAATGACCAGGGTAGTGACGTGGTGGTGTGCAGGTAGCAGTCTTAATGATCCTGGTGTAGTGACTGACTGGTGGTGTACAGGTAACAGTCTTAATGACCCTGGTGTAGTGACTGGTGGTGTACAGGTTAACAGTCTTAATGATCCTGGTGTAGTGACTGTGGTGTACAGGTAACAGTCTTAACGATCCTTTGTAGTGACTGGTGGTGTCAGGTAACAGTCTAATGACCCTTGTGTAGTGACTGGTGGTGTACAGGTAACAGTCTTAATGACCCTGGTGTAGTGGACTGGTGGTTGTAACAGTACAGTCTTAATGACCCCTGGGTCGTGACTGGTGGTGTACAGGTAACAGTCTTAAAGAACCTTGGTGTAGTGACTGGTGTGTACAGGTAACAGTCCCTTAATGATCCTGGTGTAGTGACTGGAGGTGTGCAGGTAACAGTCTTATTGATCCTGGGTAGTGACTGGTGTGTGCAGTAACAGTCTTAATGACCCTGTGAAGTTGACTGGTGGTGTACAGGTAGCAGTCCTTTAATGATCCTGGGTGTAGTGACTGGTGGTGTACAGGTATCAGTCCTTAATGACCCTGTGTAGGTGATCTGGTGGTGTTCAGGTAGCAGCTTAATGACCTGTGTAGTGACTGGTGGTGTGCAGGTAACAGTCCTTAATGATCCTGGTGTAGTGACTGGTGGTGTACAGGTAACAGTCTTAATGATCCTGTGTAGTGACTGGTGGTGTACAGGTAACAGTCTTAACGATCCTGGTGTAAGTGACTGTGTGTACAGTAACAGCTTAATGACCCTGGTGTATGACTGGTGGTGTACAGGTAACAGTCTTAATGACCCTGGTGTAGTGACTGGTGGTGTATGCAGGTAACAGTTCTTAATAGACCCTGGTGTAAAAGTGACTGGTGGTGTACGGAGGTTACAGTCTTTAATGACCCTGGTGTAAGTGACTGGTGGTGTACAAGGTAACAGTCTTAATGACCCTGGTGTAGTGACTGGTGAGTGTAAAAGGTAGCCGTCTTAATGATCCTGGTGTAGTGACTGGTGGTGTAAAGGTAACAGTCTTAATGACCCAGGGTAGTGACAGGTGGTGTCAGGTAACAGTCTTAATGGATCCTGGTGTAGTGACTGGTGGTTGTACATGGTAAGCGTCCTAATGATCCTGGTGTAGTGACTGGTGGTGTACCAGGTAGCAGTCTTAATGATCCTGTGTCGTGACTGGTGGTGAACAGGTAGCATCTAATGATCCTGGTGTAGTGACTGGAGGTGTACAGGTAAGCTGTCTTACTGATCCTGGTGTAGTGACTGTGTTGTAACAGGTACAGTCTTAATGTATCCTGGTGTAGTGACTGGTGGTGTACAGGTAAAGTCTTAATGATCCTGGTGTATGACTGGTGGTGTAGCAGTAGCCAGTCTTAATGATCTCTGTGTAGTGACTGGATGTGTACAGGGTAACAGTCCTTTATGATCCTGGTGGTAGTGACTGTGGTGTAACAGGTAACACGGAGTGGTAGCACTTAATGAATCTGGTGTAGTGACTGGTGGTGTACAGTTAACAGTCCGTAATGACCTGGTTGTAGTGACTGGTGGTATAACAGGTAGCAGTCTTAATGATCCTGGTGTAGTGACTGTTGTGTACAGGTAACAGTCTTAATGATCCTGGTGTAGTGACGGTGGTGTACAGGTAACAGTCTGTAATGATCCTGTGTAGTGACTGGTGGTGTACAGGTAACAGTCTAATGACCCTGGTGTAAAGTGACTGGTGGTGTACAGGTAACAGTCCCTATATGATCCTGGTGTAGTGACTGGTGGTGTACAGGTAGCAGTCTTAATGATCCCTGGGTAGTGACTGGTGGTGTAACAGGTATGCAGTCTTAATGATCCTGGTTGTAGGGACCTGGTGGTTTCAGGTAACAGTCTTAATGACCCTGGGTGTAGTGACTGGTGGTGTATACAGGTAGCAGTCTTAATGGATCTGGTGTAGTGACTGGTGGTGTACAGTACATCCTTAAAGATCCGTGTATGACTGGTGGTGTACGGTAACAGTCCCTTAATAGACCCTGGTGGTAGGTGACTGGTGGTGTACAGGTAACAGTCTTAAATGATCCTGGTGTAGTGACTGGTGGTGTACAGAGCAGTCCTTAATGATCCTGGTGGTAGTGACTGGTGGTGTACAGGTAGCAGTCGTAATGAGCCTGGTGTAGTGATGGGTGGTGTACAGGTAACAGTCTTAATGACCCAGGTGTAGTGACTGGTGGTGAAACAGGTAGCAGTCCTTAAGATCCTGGTGTAGTGACTGGTGGTTGTAGCAGTAGCATCTTAATGAGCCTTGGTGTAGTGACTGGTGGTGTACAGGTAGCAGGTCCTTAATGACCCTGGTGTAGTGACTGGTGGTGTAAGGTAGCAGTCTTAATGGATCCTGGTGTAGTGACTGGTGGTGTAAACAGGTAACCAGTCTTAATGACCTGGTGTATGACTGGTGTGTACAGGTAGCAGTCTTAATGACCCTGGATGTAGTGACTGGTGGTTACAGGTATCAGTCTTAATGAACCCTGGTGTAGTGACTGGTTGGTGTACAGGTAGCAGCTTAATGACCCTGGTGTAGTGGACCTGTTGGGTGTACAGGTAACAGTCTTAATGACCCTGGTGTAGTGACTGGTGGTTGTAACAGGTATACAGTCCTCATGACCCTGGTGTAGTGACTGGTGGTTGTACTGGGAGCAGTCTTAATGAACCCCTGGGTGTAGTGACTGTGGTGTACAGGTAACAGTCTTAATGACCCTGGTGTAGTGATCTGGTGGTGTAGCAGGTAAAGTCTTAATGACCCTGGTGTAGTGACTGGTGAGTGTACAGGTAGCAGTCTTAATGACCCGGTGTAGTGACTGGTGGTGTACGAGTAACAGTCCTTAATGATCCTGTGTAGTGAATGGTGTGAACATGTAGCAGTCTAATGATGCCTGGTGTAGTGACTGGTGGTGTTACAGGTAACAGTCTTAATGATCCTGGTGTAGTGACTAACTGGTGGTGTACAGGTGAGCATTCTTAATGAGGCCTGGTTTAGTGACTTGGTGTGTACAGGTAACAGTCTTAATGATCCTGGTGTAGTGACTGGTGTGTACAGGTAGCAGTCTTAATGAGCCTGTGTAAGTGACTGGTGGTGTACAGGTAACAGTCTTAATGATCCTGGTGTAGTGACTGGTGGTGTACAGGTAGCAGTCTTATGATCCTGGGTGTATGACTGGTGGAGTACAGTTACAGTCTAATGACCCTTGGTGGAAGTGACTGTGGTGTCAGGTAGCAGTCTTAAATGATCCTGGTGTAGTGACTGGTGGTGTACAGGTAACAGTCTTAATGACCCTGGTGTAGAGACTGGTGGTGTACAGTGAATGCAGTCCTTTAATACCCTGGTGTGAGTGACTGGTGGTTAGCGAGTAACAGTCCTTAATGATCCTGGTGTAGTGACTGGTGGTGTACAGTAACAGTCTTAATGATGCCTGGTGTAGTGACTGGTGGTTACAGGTTAAACGTCCTTAATGACCCTGGTGTAGTGACTGGTGGTGACAGGTAAACAGTCTTAATGATCCTGGTGTATTGACTGGTGGTGTACAGTAGCAGTCCTTTAATGATCCTGTGATGACTGGTGGTGTACAGGTAACAGTCTAATGACCCTGGTTAGTGACTGGTGGTGTACAGGTAACAAGTCTTAATGATCCTGGTGAGTGACTGGTGGTGTACAGGTAACAGTCTAATGATCCTGGTGTAGTGACTTGGTGGTATAAATACAGGTAGCAGTCTTAATGATACCTGGTGTAGTGACTGGTGGTGTACAGTAGCAGTCTTAATGACCCTGGTGTAGTGACCCTGGTGGTGTCAGGTAACAGTCTTATGATCCTGGTGTATGACTGTGGTGTACAGTAACGATCTTAATGACCTGGTGTAGTGATACTGGTGGTGTACAGGTAACAGTCCTTAATGATCCTGGTTAGTGACTGGTGGTGTGGGGGGCAGGGTAACAGTCTTAATGATCCTGGTGTAGTGACTGGTGGTGTACAGGTAGCAGTCTTAATGATCCTGGTGTAGTGACTGGTGGTGTACAGGTAAACAGTCTTAATGACCCTGTGTAGTGACGTGGTGTGCAGGTAACAGTCTTAATGTCCTGGTGTAGTGACTGGTGGTGTACAGTAGCAAGTCTTAATGATCTGGTGTAGTGACTGGTGGTGTACAGGTACAGTCCTTATGACCCTGGGTGTAGTGACTGGTGGTGGCATGTAAACAGTCTTAATGGATCCTGGTTAGTGACTGTGGGGTGTACAGTAACAGTCCTAATGCATCCTGGTGTAGTACTGGTGGTGTACAGGTAGCATTCTAATGATCCTGGTGTAGTGCCTGGTGGTGTACCAGGTAACAGTCCTTAATGATCCCTGTGTAGTGACTGGTGGTGTACAGGAGCAGTCTTAATGACCCTGGTGTATGACTGGTGGGTACTGGTAACAGTCTTAATGATCCTGGTGTAGTGACTGGTGTGTATCAGGTACCAGTCTTAATGATCCTGGGGTAGTGACTGGTTGGTGTACTGGTAACATTCTTAATGATCCCCCTGGTGTAGTGACTGGTGGGTACAGGTAGCAGTCTTAATGACCCTGGTGTAGTGACTGGGTGGAGTACAGGTAACAGATCTTAATGATCCTGGGGTAGTGACTGGTGGTGGTACAGGTAAAGTCTTAATGATCGCTGGTGTAGTGACTGGTGGTGTACAGTTAACAGTCGTTTAATGACCTGGTGTAGTGACAGGTGGTGTATCATAGCAGTCCTTTAATGAACCTGGTGTAGTGACTGTGGTGTACAGGTAACAGTCTAATGATTCCTGGTGTAGTGACTGGTGGTGTACAGGTAACAGTCTTAATGACCATTGCCGGTGTAGTGACTGGAGTGGTGTACAGTAACAGTCTTAATGATCCTGGTGTAGTGACTGGTGGTGTACAGGTAACAGTCTAATGATCCTGAGTAGTGACTGGTGGTGTACAGTAACAGTCTTGAATATGCCTGGTGTATGACTGGTGGTGTACTGTAACAGTCGTAATGACCCTGGTGTAGTGACTGGTGGAGTACAGGTAAACAGTCTTAATGATCCTGGTGTATGACTGTGGTGTACAGGTAACAGTCTTATTGATCCTGGTGTAGTGATGGTGGTGTAACCGTACAGTCTTAATTGACCGGTGTACGTGACTGTGGTGTTACAGGTAACATTCCCTTAATGACCCTGGTGTAGTGACTGGTGGTGTACAGGTAACAGTCTTAATGACCCTGGTGTAAGTGACTGGTGGTGTAACAGGTAACAGTCTTAAGATCCTGGTGTAGGACTGGTGGTGTCAAGTAACAGTCTTAATGATCCTGGTGTATTGACTGGTGGTGTACAGGTAGCAGTCTTAATGAATCTGGTGTAGTGACTGGTGGTGTGCTAGGTAACAGTCTTAATGATATTGTTAGTGACTGGTGGTGTACAGGTAGCAGTCCTTAATGATCCTGGTGTAGTGACGGTGGTGTGCAGGTAACAGTCTTAATGATCCTGGTGTAGTGACTGGTGGTGTACAGGTAAGCAGTCTAATGATCCTGGTGTAGTGACTGTGGTGACAGGTTGAGTCTTTAATTAACCTGGTGTAGTGACTGGAGTGTACAGGTAAAAGTCTAATGATCCCTGGTGTAGTGACCCTGGTGGTGTAACAGGTAACAGTCTTAATGACGCCTGGCGTAAGTGACTGGTGGTGTACAGGTTAGCAGTCTTAATGATCCTGGTGTAGTGACTGGTGGTGTACAAGGTAACAGGTCTTAATGATCCTGGTGTTGTGACTGTGGTGTACAGGTAACAGTCTTATTGGAACCTGTTAGTGACTGTTGTGTACAGTAACAGTCTTAATGACCCTGGTGTATATGACTGGTGGTGTACAGGTAGGCAGTCTTAATGATCCTGGTGTAGTGAACTGTGTGTACAGGTAGCAGTCTTAATGATCCTGGTGTAGTGACTGGTGGTGTCAGGTAACAGTCTTAATGATCCTGGTGAAGTGACCGGTGGTGTACAGAGTAACAGTCTTAATGACCCTGGTGTAGTGACTGGTGTGTACAGGTAGCAGTCTTAATGATCCTGGTGTAGTGACTGGTTGGTGTACAGGTAAACAGTCATAATGATCCAGGTGTAGTGACTGGTGGTGTACAGGTAACAGTCCTTACTGACCTGTGTAGTGACTGGTGTGTACAGGTACAGTCTTAATGATCCTGGTGTAGTGACTGGTGTGTACAGGAAACAGTGCTTAATGATCCTTGTGAGTGACTGGTTGTGTACAGGTAAGCAGTCTTAATGATCCTGTGTAGTGACTGGTGGTGTATAGGTAACAGTCCTAATTGACCCTGGTGTAGTGACTGGTGTGTACAGGTAACAGTCCTTAATGACCCTGGGTAGTGACGTGGTGTACAGGACATCTTAATGATCCTGGTGTAAGTGACTGGTGGTGTACAGGTAACAGTATAATGATCCCTGGTGTAGTGACTGTGGGTAGCAGGTAGCAGTCTTAATGATCCTGGTGTAGTGTTCTGGTGGAGTACAGGTAACAGTATTAATGATCCTGGGTAGTGACTGTGGTGTACAGGTAACCGTCTTAAGATCCTGAGAGTGACTGTGGTGTACAGTAGCAGTCTTAATGACCCTGTGTAAGTGGACAGGTGGTGTGCAAGTAACAGTCTTAATGATCCTGGGTAGTTGACTGGTGTGTGCAGGTAACAGTCTTAATGATCCTGGTGTAGTGACCTGGTGGTGTACAGGTATCAGTTCTTAATGATCCTGGTGTAGTGACTGTGGTGTACAGGTAACAGACTTAATGATCCTGGTGGATATAAGTGACTGGTGTGTAGCAGGTAACAGTCCTTAATGATCCTGGTGTAGGACTGGTGGTGTACATGTAACAGTCTTAAATGATCCTGATGGTAAGTGACTGTGGTGTAACAGGTAACATCTTAATGAATTTTCACCCTGGTGTAGTGACTGGTTGTGTCAGGTAACAGTCCCTTAAGGACCCTGGTGTAGTGACTGGTGGTGTACAGGTAAAAGTCTTAATGACCCTTGTGTAGTGACTGGTGGTGTACAAGGTAACAGTCTAATGATTCCTGGTGTAGTGACTGGTGGTGTACACAGGCAGCAGTCTTAATGATCCTGGTGTAGTGACGTGGTTGTGTACAGGTAACAGTCTTATTACCCTGGTGTAGTGACTGGTGGGTATCAATGGTAACAGTCTTAATGATCCTGGTGTATGACTGGTGGTGTACAGTAACAGTCTTAATGATCCTGGATGTATGTGACTGTGTGTAACAGGTAGCAGTCTTAATGATCCTGGTGTAGTGACTGGTGGTGTACAGTAGCAGTCTTAATGATCCTGTGTAAGTGACTGGTGGTGTACAGGTAAAAGTCCTGTAAAATACCCTGGGTAGTGACGGTGGAGTACAGGTAACAGTCATAATGATCGCTGGTTGTAGTTGACCTGTGTGTACAGGTAACAGTCTTAATGATCCTGGTGTAGTGACTGGTAGTGTACAGGTAGCAGTCTTAATGATCTTGGTGTAGTGACTGGTGGTGTACAGGTGACAGTCTTAATGATCCTGGTGTAGTGACTGGGTGTACAGTAACAGTCTATAATGACCCCTGGTGTAGTAAACTGTTGGTGTACGTTAACAGTCTTAAATGATCCTGGTGTAGTGACTGGTGGTGTACAGGTAACAGTCTTAATGATCCTGGTGTAGTGACTGGTGGTGTACAGGTAGCAGTCTTAATGATCCTGGTGTTTACCTGGAGTTTACCTGGAGAGAGTTCCGGGGGTCAACGCCCCCGCGGCCCGGTCTGAGACCAGGCCTTCCTGGTGGATCAGAGCCTGATCAACCAGGCTTTTTGCTGCTGGCTGCACGAAAAACCAACATACGAGCACACCCCGGCTGATCCGGAACTGACTTTAGGTGCTTGTCCAGTGCCAGCTTGAAGACTGCCAGGGGTCTGTTGGTAATCCCCCTTATGTATGCTGGGAGGTAGTTGAACAGTCTCGGGCCCCTGACACTTATTGTTGGTCTCTTAACGTGCTAGTGACACCCCTGCTTTTCATTGGGGGGATGGTGCATCTTCTGCCAAGTCTTTTGCTTTCGTAGTGGGTGATTTTGTGTGCAAGTTCGGTACTAGTCCCTCTAGGATTTTCCAGGTGTATATAATCATGTATCTCTCCCTCCTGCGTTCCAGGGAATACAGGTTTAGGAACCTCAAGCGCTCCCAATAATTGAGGTGTTTTATTCCGTTATGCGCGCCGTGAAAGTTCTCTGTACATTTTTTTAGGTCGGAAAATTTCACCTCCCTTGAAAGGTGCTGTTAGTGTGCAGCAATATTCCACCCTTTAGATAGAACAAGTGACCTGAAGAGTGTCATCATGGGCTTGGCCTCCCTAGTTTTGAAGGTTCTCATTATCCTCCTGTCATTTTTCTAGCAGATGCGATTGATAAAAATGTTATGGTCCTTGAAGGTGAGCTCCTCCGACATGATCACTCCCAGGTCTTTGACGTTGGTGTTTCGCTCTATTTTGTGGCCAGAATTTGTTTTGTACTCTGATGAGATTTAATTTCCTCATGTTTACCATATCTGAGTAATTGAAATTTCTCATCGTTGAACTTCATATTGTTTTCTGCAGCCACTGAAAGATTTGGTTGATGTCTGCCTGGAGCTTTGCAGTGTCTGCAATGGAAGACACTGTCATGCAGATTCGGGTGTCATCTGCAAAGGGGAAAACACGGTGCTGTGGCTGACATCTTGTCTATGTCGGATATAAGGATTTAGGAACAAGATGGGAGCGAGTAATGTGCCTTGTGGAACAGAGCTTTTCACCGTAGCTGCCTCGGACTTTACTCTGTTGGGGACTACTCTCTGTGTTCTGTTAGTGAGGAAAAATTTTAGATCCATCGACCGACTTTTCCTGTTATTCCTTTAGCACGCATTTTGTGCGCTATTACGCCATGGTCACACTTGTCGAAGGCTTTTGCAAAGTCTGTATATATTTTCATCTGCATTCTTTTTGTCTTCTAGTGCATTTAGGACCTTGTCGTAGTTTGGGCCAATAGTTGAGAAAAGACAGGAGCGACCTGTTCTAAACCCATGTTGCCCTGGGTTGTGTAAACTGATGGGTTTCTAGATGGGTGGTGATCTTGCTTCTTAGGACCCTTTCAAAGATTTTTATGATATGGGTGTTAGTGCTATTGGTCTGTAGTTCTTTGCTGTTGCTTTACTGCCCCCTTTGTGGAGTGGGGCTTTTGTCTGTTGTTTTTTAGTAACTGTGGGCGACCCCCGTTTT
>NC_069458.1:24038938-24066180 GCF_026875155.1 Cherax quadricarinatus | reverse complement strand
AGTCAAGTCGTGGAATAGTCTAGAAAGTGAAGTGTGGAGGCGGGAACCAACATATTTTAAAGGCGGGATGAAAAGGGCCATGGAGCAGGAGAGAGAGGACCTAGTAGCAATCAGTAAGGGGGCGGGGCCAGGAGCTATGACTCGACCCCTGCAACCACAAATGGGAAAGTATTTCTTCAGTATAGATTTGTAAGGCAGTGGAATAGCCTAGAAAAGACGTAGTGGAGGGGAACCTACACAGTTTTAAGCGAGGTTTGAAAAAAGCCAGGGGCGGGGAGAGAAGGGCTAGTAGAAACCCATACATATTTTTAAAGGGCGGGGTATGATAAAGTCTTTGGAGCAGGGGGAGAGGCCCAGTAGCAATCAGTGAAGGGGGGGGCCAGGAGAATGACTGACCCCTGCAACCAAAAAATAGGTAGTAAAAATAGGTGAGTACACACACAGCAACAACACACACATAACACACAAAACACACACAACACAACATAACAACACACACACAAAAACCCACAACACACACACAAACACACACACACCCCAAAAACCACACCAACACACATAACACACATACACAACAACACACCACACACCACACACACACACCCACACACACCACACACACAAACCAACATAAAAACAAAACACATGAGCCCGGGAGGCAGGGGGGTCAGGGAGACTGATAAGAATATAAAAACTGCAGGAATAGAAAAGGTGGAAAAGGGGACAGGATGTTCCAGGGGGGGGGAAAGAAACAGGAGGCCACAATTAAAGTAAAGGACACAAAGGGTCAGGAGATAGGGAATATTTCTTCATCATAGAGTTGTAAGGCAGGGGAAATAGCCTAGAAAATGACGTAGGGGAGGCAGGAACCATAACATTTTTAAACGAGGTTTGATAAAGCTCTGGAGCGGGGAGAGAGAGGGTCTAGTAGCAACCGGTGAAAGGCGGGGCCGGGAGCTAGGACTCGACCCCGCAACCAAAAATAGGTGGTACAAATAGGTAGTACACACACACACATTGCCAGACTCCACAACACTCCCCCCCCCCACCAACATCTCACTCCTTACCTGATCCTCCCTTTCACGGCGCGTAACGGGATAAAACCCCTAAATTTTACTGGGCGCTTGGGGGTTTCTAAACCTGTATTCCCCGGGAAAAGCAGGGAGGGAGAGATACATGTTTATTACCCCTGGAAAACCCCTAGAGGGACTAGTCCCAAACTTGCAACGAAAATCACTACTACGAAAGCAAAAGACTGGCAGGAATCCCCCATCCCCCCAATGAAAAGCGGGGGTGCACTAGCCGTTAAGAGACCATACAATAAGTGTCAGGGGCCCGAGACTGTTCAACTGCCTCCCAGCACACATAAGGGGGATTACCAACAGACCCCTGGCAGTCTTCAAGCTGGCACTGGACAAGCACCTAAAGTCAGTTCCTGATCAGCCGGGCTGTGGCTCGTACATTGGTTTGCGTGCAGCCACAGCAACAGCCTGGTTGATCAGGGGCTGATCCACCAGGAGGCCTGGTCACAGACCGGGCCGCGGGGGCGTTGACCCCCGAAACTCTCTCCAGGTAAACTCCTCCCTCTATCACCCTCCCCCTCTCCACCTCTCCCTCCTTTCCCCTCTCCCTCTCCCACTCACCCACTTGCTTCTCTCTCCTTCCCACTCCCCCTCCCCACTACTCTCCCACATAGCCACAGTTCCTCTCTACCTCCCCCCCCCCCACACTCTGACATACACAATACTAACCTAACATACAGAATTACATAGGTTTCCCACTCTGAGACAATCAGGATAAAAAAAAATTGGGTTGCCAGAGAGCAATAAGAAAAACCAAGGGACAGGAGGAGGAAACTGCAAAGGAAGATTGGGCAGCAGAGCTCAGAAAAAGGGAACATGAATGGGAAAATAAACTAGAACAACTTAGCATGAGAATGGAAGAGAGGATAGACATGGAAAGCAGGAAGTGGGAGATGCAAGAGTTTAGAAGAACTGAAAAATCAGAAACAGCCTAATGAACTAAAGAACATTGACAACAGAGACTGCTACCTCAGTCATAAATAAGGGGACTGTAGGGAAAGGAGGAAAACTGCATGTAGAAGCTCAATCAGTGGAGACTGTAGTAAATGAAAGAGCTAAGCTATATGTGGAGGCCCTAACAGACCACAGCAGAGCCCAGGGAAAGCCGAGAAGGGAAAATGACAGGCCACTGAGCCCAAGTACATTAGCTAGTGAAACTGAAGAAAGGAAAGCTGAAATGGAGGAAATCAAATTGAATGAGGGGATACACAGGGATATGCAGTGGGAGAATGAAAAGGTGAGGCCAGTCTTTGTGTATGGGCTCCAGG
This sequence comes from Cherax quadricarinatus, assembly GCF_026875155.1. Lineage (NCBI taxonomy): Eukaryota > Metazoa > Arthropoda > Malacostraca > Decapoda > Parastacidae > Cherax > Cherax quadricarinatus. The sequence continues at coordinate 24,063,830 of NC_069458.1, read as the reverse complement.
AAGTTGAAGGGGAAACATATGAAGCAAGAAAACAAGGGAAAAAAAAGCAATTGAAAGCATCATGAAAGCAATAGGAGAAGACGACATGACCCAGCTGGAAAATTTTCGGAGAATAGGGGGGTTTGTAAAAAAAAGAACCCGGCCAGTGAAAATGACCTTCAAGGCAGAATCGACTCGGAACAGGATCCTGCAGGAGAAAGCACGATTAAGGGACATGCCGGCATACAGGAAGGTGTATCTCGACCGCGACAGAACACAAGCAGAAAGGCAGAAACTGAGAGAGATGGTACAAAGGCGAAATGAGGAAAGAGGGGATGGAGAAGACAGACAGGAGATCCCAGACACAGGAAGATCAAATACAGCCTCCCTCACAACTTCTTATAGAAGCCTCCCAACCAGGTCAACCCCAGTGCAACCAAACACTAAATCAAAACACCCATGCCACATCCAATGCCCCCACCCACTGCATTACAAACTCCACCCCCACAGCAACCACCCATAGTTCCTTATCAGGTCTCCCACTTCCCCAACCCCAATACACCTCCCAGACCACAATCTTAGAAAAGAAGTTAAAGGTGTGGTATACAAATGCAGATGGAATAACAAATATGTATGAGTGGCATGACAGAATCAAGGAAACATCCCCAGACATAATAGCACTCACAGAAACAAAACTCACCAGAATAATAACAGATTCAATCTTTCCATCCGGATATCAAATCCTCAGGAAAGACAGAGGGAGGAGAGGGGAAGGAGGAGTTGCACTGCTCATTAAAAACAAGTGGGGGTTTGAGAAAATTGAAGGAATGGACAGCACGGGCGAAAGGGACTACTTAGTAGGAACAATCCAGTCTGAGGGACATAAGGTGATAATTGCAGTAATGTACAACCCACAGAACTGCAGGAGGCCAAGAGAAGAATACGATGAGAGCAACAGAGCAATGGTCGACACACTAGCCGAGGTGGCCAGGTAGAGCACACTGGGGGAAGCAAAGTTACTAGTTATGGGTGATTTCAATCACAAGGAGATTGACTGGGAAAACCTGGAGCCCCATGGGGGTCCCAAAACATAGAGAGCCAAGATGATGGATGTGGTACTGGAAAACCTCATGCATCAACATGTTAGAGACACTACCAGAGAGAGAGAAGAGGATGAACCAGCAAGACTGGACCTTGTATTCACCTTGAGTAGTTCTGACATCGAGGATATCATGTATGAAAGGCCCCTGGGAGCTAGTGATCATGTGGTTCTGTGCTTTGACTACATAGTTGAGCTCCAAGTGGAGAGAGCAGCAGGAATAGGGTGGGAAAAACCAAATTACAAAAGGGGGAACTACTCAGGCTTGAGGAACTTCTTTCAAGACATTCAGTAGGAGAGGGAACTGACAGGAAAACCAGTACAAGAAATGATGGACTATGTTGCAACAAAATGCAAGGAGGCAGAGGAGAGGTTTGTTCCCAAGGAAACAGAATAATGGGAAGAACAGAACGAGTCCTTGGTTCACCCAAAGGTGTAGGGAGGCAAAAACTAGGTGTACTAGAGAATGGAAAAGGTACAGAAGACAGAGAACTCAGGAAAATAAAGAGATTAGCCGAAGAGCCAAGAAACGAATATGCACAGATAAGAAGGGAGGCTCAGCAGCAATACGAAAATGACATAGCATCGAAAGTCAAGACTGACCCGAAGCTGTTGTACAGTCCACATCAGGAGGAAAACAACAGTCAAGGACCAGGTAATCAGACTGAGGAGAGGGTGATGGGGAATTCACAAGAAACGACCGGGAGGTATGTCAGGAGCTCAACACAAGATTTAAAGAAGTATTTACAGTGGAAACCAGTAGGACTCCAGGAAATCAGAGCAGGGGGGTGCACCAGCAAGTGCTGGATGAGGTACATATAACCAAGGAGGGAGGTGAAGAAGCTGCTATGCGAACTTGACACCTCAAAGGCGGTGGGACCAGACAACATCTCTCCGTGGGTCCTTAAAGAGGGAGCAGATATATTGTGTGTACCATTAACAAAGATCTTCAACACATCATTTGAAACTGGGCAACTCCCTGAGGTATGGAAGATGGCAAATGTAGTCCCAATTTTTAAAAAGGGAGACAGACATGAGGCACTAAACTACAGACCTGTATCACTAACGTGTATAGTTTGCAAGGTCATGGAGAAGTTCATTAGGAGGAGAGTGGTGGAGCACCTGGAAAGAAACAAGTGTATAATTGACAACCAGCATGGTTTCAGGGAGGGAAAATCCTGTGTCACAAACCTACTAGAGTTTTATGACAAGGTGACAGAAGTAAGACAAGAGAGAGAGGGGTGGATCGACTGCATTTTTTTGGACTGCAAGAAGGCCTTCGACACAGTTCCTCACGAGGTTACTGCAAAACCTAGAGGATCAGGCACACAACAGGAAAGGCACTGCAATGGATCAGAGAATACCTGACAGGGAGGCAACAACGAGTCATGGTACGTGACGAGGTGTCAGAGTGGGCGCCTGTGACAAGCGAGGTTCCACAGGGGTCAGTCCTAGGACCTGTGCTGTTCTTGGTATATGTGAATGACATAACGGAAGGGATAGACTCAGAAGTGTCCTTGTTTGCGGATGATGTGGAGTTAATGAGAAGAATCAAATCGGATGAGGATCAGGCAGGACTACAAAGAGACCTGGACAGGCTACAAGCCTGGTCCAGCAACTGGCTCCTTGAGTTTAACCCTGCCAAATGCAAAGTCATGAAGATTGGGGAAGGGCAAAGAAGACCGCAGACACAATATAGTTTAGATGGCCAAAATCTGCAAACCTCACTCAAGGAAAAAGATCTGGGGGTGAGTATAACACCGAGCATATCTCCTGAGGCGCACATCAGTCAGATAACTGCTGCAGCATGCGGGCGCCTGGCAAACCTACAGATAGCGTTCCGATACCTCAGTAAGGATTCGTTGAAGACTCTGTATACCATTTACGTCAGGCCCATACTGGAGTATGCAGCACCAGTTTGGAATCCACACCTAGTCAAGCATGTCAAGAAATTAAAGAAAGTGCAAAGGTTTGTAACAAGACTAGTCCCAGAGCTACGGGGATTGTCCTACGAAGAAAGGTTGAGGGAAATCGGCCTGACGACACTGGAGGCCAGGAGGGTCAGGGGAGACATGATAACGACATATAAAATACTGCACGGAATAGACGAGGTGGACAAAGACTGGATGTTCCAGAGATGGGACACAGACACAATAGGGCACAATTGGAAGTTGAAGACTCAGATGAATCAAAGGGATGTTAGGAAGTATTTCTTCAGTCATAGAGTAGTCAAGCCGTGGAATAGCCTAGAAAGTGAAGTAGTGGAGGCGGGAGCCATACATAGTTTTAAGGCGAGGTATGATAAAGCTCATGGAGCAGAGAGAGAGAGGACCTAGTAGCAATCAGTGAAGAGGCGGGGCCAGGAGCTATGACTCGACCCCTGCAACCACAAATAGGTGAGTACAAATAGGTGAGTACACACACACACACACACACACACACACACACACACACACACACACACACACACACACACGGTCTACAAAGAGACCTGGACAGGCTGGATGCGTGGTCCAGAAACTGGCTCCTAGAATTTAACCCCGCCAAAGGCAAAGTCATGAAGATCAGAGGAGGGCAAAGAAGACCGCAGACAGAGTTTAGGATTGGTGGCCAAAGGCTGCAAACCTCACTCACGGAGAAAGACCTAGGAGTTAGTGTAATACCGAGTACATCGCCAGAAGCACACATTAATCAGATAACTGCTGCGGCATATAGGCGCTTGGCATACCTGAGAATAGCGTTCCGGTACCTCAGTAAGGAATCGTTCAAGACTTTATACACTGTGTACGTCAGGCCCATACTGGAGTACGCAGCACCAGTTTGGAACCCACACCTGGTCAAACACGTCAAGAAATTAGAGAAAGTACAAAGGTTTGCAACAAGGCTAGTTCCAGAGCTAAGGGAAATGTCCTATGAAGAAAGGTTAAAGGATATCGGTCTGACAACACTTGGACAAGAGGGTCAGGGGAGACAAGGTGGACAGAGACAGGATGTTCCAGAGACGGGACACAGAAACAAGGGGTCACAATTGGAAGCTGAAGACTCAGACGAGTCAAAGGGATGGTAGGAAGTATTTCTTCAATCATAGAGTAGTTAGGAAGTGGAATAGTCTGGCAAGCGATGTAGTGGAGGCAGAAACTATACATAGTTTTAAGATGAGGTATGACAAAGCTCAGGAAGCAGAGAGAGGACCTAGTAGAGATCAATGAAGAGGCGGGGCCAGGAGCTGAGTCTCGACCCCTGCAACCACAATTAGGTGAGTACACACACACGCACACACACACACACACACACACACACACACACACACACACACACACACACACACACACACACACACACACACACACACACACACACACACACACACACTCTGTCAAGGGAAGCAGGAAAACAAGTCACAGTTAAATTGTAAACTTGAGTGTGTACCAGTGTTATGAGAGGAGTATACCACCCTGTCATGAGAGTATACCACCCTGTCATGAGAGTATACCACCCTGTCATGAGAGTATACCACCTTGTCATGAGAGTATACCACCCTGTCATGAGAGTATACCACCCTGTCATGAGAGTATACCACCCTGTCATGAGAGTATACCACCTTGTCATGAGAGTATACCACCCTGTCATGAGAGTATACCACCTTGTCATGAGAGTATACCACCCTGTCATGAGAGTATACCACCTTGTCATGAGAGTATACCACCCTGTCATGAGAGTATACCACCCTGTCATGAGAGTATACCACCCTGTCATGAGAGTATACCACCTTGTCATGAGAGTATACCACCCTGTCATGAGAGTATACCACCCTGTCATGAGAGTATACCACCCTGTCATGAGAGTATACCACCTTGTCATGAGAGTATACCACCCTGTCATGAGAGTATACCACCTTGTCATGAGAGTATACCACCTTGTCATGAGAGTATACCCACCTTGTCATGAGAGTATACCACCTTGTCATGAGAGTATACCACCTTGTCATGAGAGTATACCACCCTGTCATGAGAGTATACCACCCTGTCATGAGAGTATACCACCCTGTCATGAGAGTATACCACCCTGTCATGAGAGTATACCACCCTGTCATGAGAGTATACCACCCTGTCATGAGAGTATACCACCTTGTCATGAGAGTATACCACCTTGTCATGAGAGTATACCACCTTGTCATGAGAGTATACCACCTTGTCATGAGAGTATACCACCTTGTCATGAGAGTATACCACCTTGTCATGAGAGTATACCAACCTTTGTCATGAGAGTATACCACCCTGTCATGAGAGTATACCACCTTGTCATGAGAGTATACCACCTTGTCATGAGAGTATACCACCCTGTCATGAGAGTATACCACCTTGTCATGAGAGTATACCACCTTGTCATGAGAGTATACCACCTTGTCATGAGAGTATACCACCCTGTCATGAGAGTATACCACCTTGTCATGAGAGTATACCACCCTGTCATGAGAGTATACCACCTTGTCATGAGAGTATACCACCCTGTCATGAGAGTATACCACCTTGTCATGAGAGTATACCACCCTGTCATGAGAGTATACCACCTTGTCATGAGAGTATACCAGCCTATCATGAGAGTATACCACCTTGTCATGAGAGTATACCACCCTGTCATGAGAGTATACCAGCCTATCATGAGAGTATACCACCTTGTCATGAGAGTATACCACCCTGTCATGAGAGTATACCAGCCTATCATGAGAGTATACCACCTTGTCATGAGAGTATACCACCTTGTCATGAGAGTATACCACCCTGTCATGAGAGTATACCACCTTGTCATGAGAGTATACCACCCTGTCATGAGAGTATACCACCCTGTCATGAGAGTATACCACCCTGTCATGAGAGTATACCAGCCTATCATGAGAGTATACCACCTTGTCATGAGAGTATACCACCTTGTCATGAGAGTATATCCACCCTGTCATGAGAGTATACCACCCTGTCATGAGAGTATACCACCCTGTCATGAGAGTATACCACCCTGTCATGAGAGTATACCACCCTGTCATGAGAGTATACCAGCCTATCATGAGAGTATACCACCTTGTCATGAGAGTATACCACCTTGTCATGAGAGTATACCACCCTGTCATGAGAGTATACCACCCTGTCATGAGAGTATACCACCCTGTCATGAGAGTATACTACCTTGTCATGAGAGTATACCACCCTGTCATGAGAGTATACCACCTTGTCATGAGAGTATACCACCCTGTCATGAGAGTATACCACCCTGTCATGAGAGTATACCACCTTGTCATGAGAGTATACCACCCTGTCATGAGAGTATACCACCTTGTCATGAGAGTATACCACCCTGTCATGAGAGTATACCACCCTGTCATGAGAGTATACCACCCTGTCATGAGAGTATACCACCTTGTCATGAGAGTATACCACCCTGTCATGAGAGTATACCACCCTGTCATGAGAGTATACCACCCTGTCATGAGAGTATACCACCCTGTCATGAGAGTATACCACCTTGTCATGAGAGTATACCACCTTGTCATGAGAGTATACCACCTGTCATGAGAGTATACCACCTTGTCATGAGAGTATACCACCCTGTCATGAGAGTATACACACCCCTGTCATGAGAGTATACCACCCTGTCATGAGAGTATACCAGCCTATCATGAGAGTATACCACCTTGTCATGAGAGTATACCACCTTGTCATGAGAGTATACCACCCTGTCATGAGAGTATACCACCCTGTCATGAGAGTATACCACCTTGTCATGAGAGTATACCACCTTGTCATGAGAGTATACCACCCTGTCATGAGAGTATACCACCCTGTCATGAGAGTATACCACCCTGTCATGAGAGTTATACCACCCTGTCATGAGAGTATACCAGCCTATCATGAGAGTATACCACCTTGTCATGAGAGTATACCACCTTGTCATGAGAGTATACCACCCTGTCATGAGAGTATACCACCCTGTCATGAGAGTATACCACCCTGTCATGAGAGTATACCACCCTGTCATGAGAGTATACTACCTTGTCATGAGAGTATACCACCCTGTCATGAGAGTATACCACCTTGTCATGAGAGTATACCACCCTGTCATGAGAGTATACCACCCTGTCATGAGAGTATACCACCTTGTCATGAGAGTATACCACCCTGTCATGAGAGTATACCACCTTTGTCATGAGAGTATACCACCCTGTCATGAGAGTATACCACCCTGTCATGAGAGTATACCACCCTGTCATGAGAGTATACCACCTTGTCATGAGAGTATACAACCCTGTCATGAGAGTATACCACCCTGTCATGAGAGTATACCACCCTGTCATGAGAGTATACCACCTTGTCATGAGAGTATACCACCTTGTCATGAGAGTATACCACCCTGTCATGAGAGTATACCACCTTGTCATGAGAGTATACCACCCTGTCATGAGAGTATACCACCCTGTCATGAGAGTATACCACCCTGTCATGAGAGTATACCAGCCTATCATGAGAGTATACCACCTTGTCATGAGAGTATACCACCTTGTCATGAGAGTATACCACCTGTCATGAGAGTATACCACCCTGTCATGAGAGTATACCACCCTGTCATGAGAGTATACCACCTTGTCATGAGAGTATACCACCTTGTCATGAGAGTATACCACCCTGTCATGAGAGTATACCACCCTGTCATGAGAGTATACCACCCTGTCATGAGAGTATACCACCCTGTCATGAGAGTATACCAGCCTATCATGAGAGTATACCACCTTGTCATGAGAGTATACCACCCTGTCATGAGAGTATACCACCTGTCATGAGAGTATACCACCCTGTCATGAGAGTATACCACCTTGTCATGAGAGTATACCACCTTGTCATGAGAGTATACCACCTTGTCATGAGAGTATACCACCCTGTCATGAGAGTATACACACCTGTCATGAGAGTATACCAGCCTATCATGAGAGTATACCACCTTGTCATGAGAGTATACCACCCTGTCATGAGAGTATACCACCCTGTCATGAGAGTATACCACCCTGTCATGAGAGTATACCACCTTGTCATGAGAGTATACCACCTTGTCATGAGAGTATACCACCCTGTCATGAGAGTATACCACCCTGTCATGAGAGTATACCACCCTGTCATGAGAGTATACCACCTTGTCATTAGAGTATACCACCTTGTCATGAGAGTATACCACCCTGTCATGAGAGTATACCACCCTGTCATGAGAGTATACCACCTTGTCATGAGAGTATACCACCTTGTCATGAGAGTATACCACCTTGTCATGAGAGTATACCACCCTGTCATGAGAGTATACCACCCTGTCATGAGAGTATACCACCTTGTCATGAGAGTATACCACCTTGTCATGAGAGTATACCACCCTGTCATGAGAGTATACTACCCTGTCATGAGAGTATACCACCTTGTCATAAGAGTATACCACCCTGTCATGAGAGTATACCACCCTGTCATTCGAGTATACTACCCTGTCATGAGAGTATACCAGCCTGTTATGAGAGTATACCACCCTGTCATGAGAATATACCAGCTTGTCATGAGAGTATACCAGCCTGTCATGATAGTATACCACCCTGTCATGAGAGTATACCACCCTGTCATGAGAGTATACCACCATGTCATGAGAGTATACCACCCTGTCATGAGAGTATACCACCCTGTCATGAGAGTATACCACCATGTCATGAGAGTATACCACCTTGTCGTGAGAGTATACCACCTTGTCATGAGAGTATACCACCCTGTCATGAGCGTATACCACCCTGTCATGAGAGTATACCACCTTGTCATGAGAGTATACCACCTTGTCATGAGAGTATACCACCCTGTCATGAGAGTATACTACCCTGTCATGAGAGTATATCACCTTGTCATGAGAGTATACCACCCTGTCATGAGAGTATACCACCCTGTCATGAGAGTATACTACCCTGTCATGAGAGTATACCAGCCTGTCATGAGAGTATACCACCCTGTCATGAGAGTATACCAGCTTGTCGAGAGTATACTAGCCTGTCATGATAGTATACCACCCTGTCATGAGAGTATACCACCCTGTCATGAGAATATACCAGTGTATCATGAGAGTATACCACCCTGTCATGAGAGTATACCAGCGTATCATGAGAGTATACCACCCTGTCATGAGAGTATACTACCCTGTCATGAGAGTATACCACCTTGTCATGAGAGTATACCACCCTGTCATGAGAGTATACCACCCTGTCATGAGAGTATACTACCCTGTCATGAGAGTATACCACCTTGTCATGAGAGTATACCACCCTGTCATGAGAGTATACCACCCTGTCATGAGAGTATACTACCCTGTCATGAGAGTATACCAGCCTGTCATGAGAGTATACCACCCTGTCATGAGAGTATACCAGCTTGTCATGAGAGTATACCACCCTGTCATGATAGTATACCACCCTGTCATGAGAGTATACCACCCTGTCGTGAGAATATACCAGCGTATCATGAGAGTATACCACCCTGTCATGAGTATACCAGCGTATCATGAGAGTATACCACCCTGTCATGAGAGTATACCAGCGTATCATGAGAGTATACCACCCTGTCATGAGAGTATACCAGCCTATCATGAGAGTATACCACCCTGTCATGAGAGTATACCACCCTGTCGTGAGAATATACCAGCGTATCATGAGAGTATACCACCCTGTCATGAGTATACCAGCGTATCATGAGAGTATACCACCCTGTCATGAGAGTATACCAGCGTATCATGAGAGTACACCACCCTGTCATGAGAATATACCAGCATATCATGAGAGTATACCAGCCTCTCATGAGAGAATACCAGCCTATCATGAGAGTATACCACCCTGTCATGAGAGGGGTATACCACGATGGCGACAGATTCGTCTGTAAAAATTTACACTTGTGGTCACAGTGGTGGCCCATGTTAACCTTCCTATGATGTATAACTATACCTAGTTGGATGAATATTATTGTAGCCAGCTGGTCCAGTGGTTAACGCACTGGCCTGCAGTTTTACCACTCACTCGCCATGGGTTCTAACCTCGCCCATTCCGTGTTTTCTTTCTTTTGCAGTCGCATTATGACGATTTCATGAGTCATGGTGACTAAACATAAGGAAGAAATTAAAAGAAAAACTAAGGCCATCAAGGAACTAAAAGGTTATAAGGATAAATCAAACAAGATCTTTGGAAGGAGGACAGGGTGAGAATATGCTTTGTAAACATTACTAACAGGCTGAATTAGGCCTGTATTTTTTTGGGAAGATTTGGACACATATGCAACATCTTTACTGAAGACGTTTCGCCCACCAGTGGCTTTATGAATGAAAATTCAAGGACAGTTAGCCGACTGTAGAACTATATACAAAAGATGGGGTAATCAGTCCCTCAGTCTTGGAGTCGGTGAAGAGCACCGTAGTCTTGAAGACTGTGAAGCACACGCAGGAAGTATGTCAATATATACTGACATACTTCCACTGGGGAATCCCGTCTACCTTTGACAATGTCTTCGTCTGCTATCCGTCCCTCACCTGACACCAGCATTCAAAGTTTATTCTCTATAAGGCGTCAGGTGAGAACTAACAAGCAAGAACTAACAAGCATGGTAGCACTAGTAACTACAAGCAAGAACTAGTAACTGACTACCTTCACTTACCAGGTATTGGGTGTACCTAGCTGCCTCGCCCAACACACACTGCTCACCTTGTTTATTTAATTCTAACGATACGATACGTTAATTGAGCTGCGGTTGATAACGCTCGCAGGATGGGTACTGGGGCGCATAATGAAGCTATCTATCTGATAACAAAGCCTAGTACGACGTTAGTATCTTCAATCTTGTGTGGGAGAGAGATGAAGGCTACAATCACAAGCCTAACTGATGACTCCATCACAAACTAGCACAATCGCTGTGTCCTACACTTCAGTAGAGTCACTGACCCTTATGATGCCTTGACTGGTGATGAACAATCGTTTTAACAACGGTAAGGACCCGGGTTTGATTACGGGAGACGGGAGTCACGATCGACACCTCATAAAACTATAGATCATTTCATACCTAGCTAGGTATCTCTGCCTGGGATACCTAGCTAGTACTCAGCCTAGGATATCTAGCAAATTCATTGCCTTTGTTTATTAGATAACTACACCAGATAATTTTAGATATCTTGGAAATACTTATGCGGAACACGGGAGGAATGTGAGCGCTAAACACGCATGTTTTACTGTTTAATCTCGTGTTGTAATGATAGGAATTTACTTAGGTCTTGATATTGTCCTTGATACTGTTACTGACACTGTTCTTGATGGCTGACTTACCTTAAATCTTGTTGTTGTTGTTCTTTCCACCTCCAGTATTGTAACACTTCCAGTCCTTCAGTTTTGAGACTCTCTGACCGCGGGTTTAAACCCCACCTGTGGTATGGTGTCTCCTTCAGAGTGCAGCCACTGTAGACTTCCCACCTCCAGGACTCAAGTCCAGCTAACCGGTTTCCCTGAATCCTTTCATAACTATTAGGTTAGGTTAGGTAAGGTATGTCAGGAAACAGGACAAGTGTTTCCTTCCCTTCACTCACTACGAAAGCAAAAGACTTGGCAGACGATGCAACATCCCCCCGATGAAAAGCAGGGGTGTCACTAGCACGTTAAGAGACCATACAATAAGTGTCAGGGGCCCGAGACTGTTCAACTGCCTCCCAGCATACATAAGGGGGATTACCAACAGACCCCTGGCAGTCTTCAAGCTGGCACTGGACAAGCACCTGAAGTCGGTTCCTGACCAGCCGGGCTGTGGCTCGTACGTTGGTTTGCGTGCAGCCAGCAGCAACAGCCTGGTTGATCAGGCTCTGATCCACCAGGAGGCCTGGTCACAGACCGGGCCGCGGGGGCGTTGACCCCCGGAACTCTCTCCAGGTAAACTCCAGGTAAACGCGGGTCTTAGTCATATGATGACCCGCTACTGGAGCTTTAGATCATCTGATCAAGACCTTCCACTGGCTTACCACTCCACCCCTTTAAAAGTTAATGGATATTATTATAACCATTTTTTTTTTTCATTAATATTACCTTGCTCACACTCCAACAGCACGTCAAGTCATACAAAACACTTGTCTCCGCTCTAAAAATCTCTCTCTCACACACACACACCTGTTGGATGATCTAGCCTATAGCATGCAAAACCTCCTCTTTCCCCTCCTTCCATCCTTTCCTATGACGATCCCTGTCTCTCCATCTTTCTACACCATATTTATATACCTTCTAAGTCATCCTATTTTGCTCCACCCTCTCTAAATGCACAAACCACCTCAGCAACCTCTCCTCAACCCCCTGAATAACACGTTTGCTAACCCCAAACCTCATCTTCAAACTCACAGTTCTCTGAGTTTTTTGGGTTATCCTGGATAATCTACGTATATACTGTTATTTATGATAAGTTATGTAACTGTATCTGTACCTAAATAAACTTACATTTTCCTCAGACATGACATCTCTACTGCCTCCTCCTCCGTCTCGCTGCAACGTCTAAAACCCATACTTCACACCCATGCAACAGTGTTGCTACCACCATACACTGGTATACTCGCGGTTCTGCCTCCATCGATGAACTTCGTTCTTTCCACTGATGCCTCATCACACGAGGAGCTGTGAATCGACCCCTGCAACCACAGATAGGTGAGTACACCTCCCACCTTGACTGGTCTATCTTTCACTTCATCACACAGTTGCTCTCATCAAAACTTAAATAAATTCACTTCCCCGGTACTTCCTCCCTCTAGTATATTAAATCAATCGTATTAGCATTATTGTAATAATAATTATTATCATTATAATAATTATTGTTATGATTATAATAATTATTATTATAATTATTATTATAATATAATTATGATTATTATTATTGTAACAGTAATAATTATTATCAGCATTATTATAACTATTATTTTTGTGATTATTATTATTAGTAGTAGCAGTAGCAGCATCATCATTATTATATTCATGGGTAGCGCTAAATCCGTAGGGGTCCTGGAGAATGAGAGGGAATGAGATTTCTTCCAACAGAAGGCAGAATGGCTTCACTTCCTCGAATCAAGGGCAGCAAATTCACGAAATCTGGGCCACTCACTGGGACTGTGTAAACACTTGACTGAGATGTACACAACAACCTTGAAGACGGTAAAATACTGAGGCGAAAAACGTCAGGATTAGATACCACAGCCTACTGCCACCCCGGGGGGAGAAGGGGCACTCCGGCCCTCAAAAAACCTGTGTGTAGGGGATGTTTTTCCCGTTTTTCTTTGGTGTTGGGGTGCCCCGGGATGGGTTGGGTGCCCGGGATGGTTGGGTAGGGGGGGGGTTGGGTGCCAGGGTGGTGTGGGGTGGGGGATGGTCTTTTGGGCCCAGGGATGGTTTGGGGGGGCCAGGGATGGTTTTGTAAAATGCCAGGGTGTGTTGGGTGCCAGGGGTGGTCTTGGGTGGGCCCCCCGGGGGTCCCGGTGGTAAAACTTTTCCCCCCTTTCACACACGGGGGCCCCGGGGGCGATTCCCGGGGGGGGGAATTCCCACCGTTTTCCTTTAACTATTTTTCTGTTACCTAGCAGCAAATAGGTACCGGGTGTTAGTCGCTGGTGTGGGGGCATCTGGGGGACAAGATTTAAAGGGCCCCAAAAGGAAATAATTGAAGTTTTGGGGAGTACTGACTTTCTTGGGGGTTATCCTGGGGGGAACCCCCGGGGTTAAAAATCCAACAAAAATTTTTCTTTCTTATCTTATTTTATCTTTTGGGGGTTTAGGGATGGTTTGGGTCCCGGGTTTGGGCTTGGGGTGCCAGTGATAGTGTTGGGGTTTCCAGGGTTTGGCGTTGGGGGGCCGGGTGGTGTTTGGGGGCCCAAAGGGTGGTGTTGGGGGGGCCCCGGGATGGTGTTGTTTAGTCCAGGATAGTATTAGGGTGCCAGGGATGGTTTGGGTGTCTTTGGGTGGTCTTGGGGTGCCACTGATGGTTTTGGGATCCGGGATGTGTTGGGGGTGCCCGGGATGGTGTTGGGGGTGTCGGGTGGTTTTGGGTGCCAGGGATGATTTGGGGGCCCCGGGGGTCTGGGGTCCCGATGGTCCCCAGGGTGCCCTGATGGTTTGGGGTGCCCGGATGGTCCTGGAGTGCCAGGGATGGGCCGGGTTGCTGGGTGTTTGGGTTCCAGGGTGATTTGGGGGGGCCAGGGATGGGCCTGGGGTGCGGGATGGCCTGGGGTGCCCGGGTGGGGCCTGGGGGGGGAGGGTGGTGTTTTTTGGGGGTGTCGGGGGTGGGCCTGGGTGCCCGGGTGATTCTGGGGTGCAGGGATGGCCCTGGGTCCAGGGGGGTCCGGAGTGCCAAGGATGGTTTGGGGGCCAGCATGGTCTTGGGGTGCCGGATTGTCCCCGGGGGGCCGGGTGGTCCTGGGGGCCGCGATGGTTCGGGGGTTTGCCGGGATTGTTCGGGGGTGCAGGGATGGTCCCGGGGTCCCGGGTGGTCCTGGGGTGCCAGGGAGGGCCCTGGGGTCCGGGGGTGGCCGGGAGTCCCGGGGATGGTTCTGGGGGCCAGGGTGGGTTGGGGGTGTCAAGGAGGGCCCGGGGGTCCCAGGGATGATTCGGGGGTTTCCCGGGGAGGGTTTGGGGTCCGGGGATGGTCTGGGTGCCAGGATGGTTTGGGGTCCCGGGGATAATGTTGGGGCTGCCAGGGTGGGTTTGGGGTCCCGGGGATGGGTTGGGTCCCGGGAGGTGTTGGGGTGCAGGGATGGTTTTGGAGTCCCAGGGATAGATTGGGGTCCAGGATGGTGTTGGGGTGTCAGGGAGGGTCTTGTGGTGCCACTGAGGGTTTTGGGATCCCAGGGATATATTGGGGTGCCAGGGGGTTCTTGCGGTGCCAGGGAGGGTGTTGGGGGGGAGGGATGGTCTTGGGGGGTCAGGGTTGGCCCCGGGGTGCAGGGGTTTCTGGGTGCCAGGGAGGCCCCCGGGGGTGCCGGGGATGGTTCTGGGGGCCGGGATGGTTTGGGGTCCAGGTGGTCTGGGGTGTCGGGATGGTCTTGGGATGCCAGGGATAGTGTTGGGGTCCCAGGGATGGTTTTGGGGGTCCCGGGTGGGTTGGGGTCCCGGGTGGGTTGGGGTCCCCAGGGATGGGTTAAAGTGCCAGGGATAGTTTTGGGGGTGTCAGGGATGGTTTTGGGGGTGTATGGATGGTTTGGGGGGGCCCGATGGTTTTGGAATCCGGGGAAGGTTTGGGGGCCGGGGGTCTTGGGGGTGTCAGGGATGGTCCTGGGGTGCCGGGGGATGATTCTGGGGTGCCGGGGATGGTCCTATAGGCCGGGATGATTCGGGGGGCCGGGATGGTTGGGGTGCGAGGGATGGCCTGGGGTGCCAGGAGGTTCTGGGGTGCCAGGGTGGTTTTGGGGGGTGTCAGGGATGGCCCCGGGGGGTTCCGGGGATGATTCGGGGGTGCCAGGGGGTCCGGGGTTTTCCCAGGGTAGCCCTGGGGGAAAAGGATGGTCCTGGAGTGCCAGGGATGGTCCTGGGGTTCCAGCATGACCGGGGGGTCCCAGGGATGGTCGGGGGGCCCGGGGGATGGCTTGGAGTGCCAGTGTGGTTTGGGGTGCAGGGATGGTGTTGGGGGTCAGGGTGGTCCGGGGGTGCCAGGGATGTTCGGGGTCCCGGGGATGATTTGGGGTCCGGGGAGGTCTGGGGTCCCGGGGATGGTTCGGGGGCCGGGGATGGTCCGGGGGGTCCGGAGGCCCGGGGGTCCCGGGGATGGCCCCGGGGTTGCCAGGGAGGCCCGGGAGTGCCGGGGAGGGTTTCCTGGGGTCCAGGGATGGTGTTGGGTCCCGGGGACGGTTTCGGGGGTCGGGATGGCCCGGGGGTTTCCGGGGAGGGGGTCCTGGGGTGCCAGGGATGGTCCTGGGTGCCGGGGTGGTCCTGGGGTGCGGGATGGTCCGGAGTCCGGGTGGTTTTGGGGTCCCCGGGTGGTTTTGGGGGGTTTTGTCAGGGATGGTCCTGGGTGCAGGGTGTTTTGGGTTGCCAGGGGGCCCCTGGGGGCCAGGATAGTCCTGGGTGCCAGGGAGGGCCCGGGGGTGCCAGCGATGGTCCTGGGGTGCAGGGTTTTCCCTGGGTGCCGGGGGATGGTCCTGGGGTGCCGGGGGTGGCCCCTGGGGGCCAGGGATGGCCCCGGGGGTGCCAGGGTGGTCCGGGAGTCCCGGGGATGGTTTGGGGGGGCCAGGAGGGTGGGGGGGTGTCGGGTGGTCCTGGGGGCCAGGGTGTTTCTGGGGGGGGGGAGATCTGGGGTCAGGGATGGCCGGGGGGGCCAGGGGGTTCGGGTGCCAGGGTGTTTTTGGGGGCCCAGGGACGGTTTGGGGGTTCGGGATGGTCCTGGGGTGCCAGGGGTTCTGGGGTGGCCAGGGAGGGTTTCCTGGGGTGCCAGGGAGGGGTCTGGCGGCCGGGGATGGGGGGGGTGCCGGGGATGGCCCCGGAGTGCCAGGGATGGCCTGGGGGGCCAGCGGGGTTCTGGGGTGCCGGGATTGTCCTGGGGTGACGGGGATGGTCTGGGGTGCCAGGGATGGTCCTGGGGCGTCAGGGAGGGCCCTGGGGCCGGGTGGTCCTGGAGTGCCGGATTTTTCGGGGTCCCGGGGATGGTGTTGGGTGTCAAGGATGGCCCGGGGGGGCCAGGGATGTTTCTGGGGTGCCGGGATGATCCTGGGGTGCAGGGAGGGTTTGGGGTGCCAGGGATGGTCGGGGTTTTGCCAGGGAGGCTCGGGAGCCAGGGATAATTTTGGGGTCCCAGGGGGGTGTTGGGGGCCAGGGTTGGTTGGGGTGTCGGATGGTTTGTGGTCCCCTGATGGTTTTGGGGGTGTAGGGATGGTCCTGGGGTCCCAGGATGATTTGGGGTGCCAGGGATGGTTTTGGGTGCGGGGATGGTTTGGGGGTACCAGAAGGGCCCTGGGGGTCAGGTGGTCTTGGGATGCCAGGGATAATGTTGGGGGGCCGGGATGGGTTGGGGTGCCGGGGATGGTGTTGGGGAGCCGGGGGATGGTGTTGGAGGCCAGGGATAGTTTTGGGGGTGCCAGGGAGGTTTGGGGGTGTCGGGATGGTCTTGGGGTGCCCTGATGGTTTTGGGATGCCAGGGATGTAGGGGGGGTGCCGGGGGGGTTTGCGGTGCCAGGGATGGTTTGGGGCCCCGGGGTGGTTTGGGGGTGTCGGGGATGGTCCTGGGGTGCCAGGATTGTTCTGGGGTGTCAGGAGGCCTGGGGTGCAGGTTGGTCCTGGGGTGCCGGGATGGTGTTGGGGTGTCAAGGTGGTCCTGGGGTGCGGGGATGTTTCGGGGTCCCAGGATATCCTGGGGTGCGGGGAGGGTTTTCTTTGGTCCCCAGGGATGGCCCGGGGGTCCCAGGGATGGTCTGGGATGCCAGGGATAGGGTTGGGGGCAGGGATGGTTTTGGGGGTCCCCAGGATGGTGTTGGGGTGCAGGGAGGGTGTTGGGGGGCCGGGATGGTTTTGGAGTGCAAGGGATGGTTGGGGTGCCCAGGGATGGTTTTGGGGTGCCGGGGTTTTTGGGGGGTGCCAGGGAGGCCCTTTTGTCCAGGGATGGTCCGGGGAGTGCCGGGAGGGTTTCTGGGGGTGCCAGGGATGGGGGTTGGGGGTGTCGGGATGGTTGGCGTCCCAGGGATGATTTGGGGGCCGGGGATGGCCCTGGGGTGCAGGGATAGTCTGGAGTCCCGGGGTGGCCTGGGGTCCCAGCGTTGGTCCTGGGGCCGGGTTGTCGGGGGTGCCGGGGATGGCCCGGGGGCCCGGGGATGGTCCTGGGGTGCCAGGGTGGTCCGGGGTCCCAGGGATGGCCCGGGTCCCGGGAGGGTTTTTTGGTGCAGGGATGGTTTTGGGGGGTTTCGGGATGGCCCTGGGGTGCCAGGGATGATTCTGGGGTGCCAGGTTGACCCTGGGGTCCAGGGGGCCTGGGGTGCCAGGGGGTTTGGGGTGCCCGGGGATGTTGTTGGTCAGGGACGGTCTTGGGGGTGTAGGGATGGCCGGGGGGTCCCGGGATATTCTGGGGTGCCGGGATGGTCCTGGGGGCCCAGGGATGGTCCTGGCGTGCCGGGATGGTCTGGGTCCCAGGGATGGTCCGGGAGTGCCGGGGTGGCCCTGGGGTGCCAGCGAGGGTTTTGGGGGTGCCAGGGATTGTCCTGGGGTGAAGGGTTTTGCCCGGGGGTGCCGGGATGGCCTGGGGCGTCAGGGATGGTCCGGGGTGCCGGGTGGTCCTGGAGTGCCAGGGTTGGTTCTGGGGTCCCAGGGATGGTGTTGGGTTTTTTCAAGGAGGTCCGGGGGTGCCAGGGATGTTCGGGGGCCAGGTGACCTGGGGTCCCGGGATGGTTTGGGGTCAGGGATGGTCTGGGGTGCCAGGGTGGTTCGGGATCCCAGGGATAATTTTGGGGGGGCCCAGGGAGGTGTTGGGTGCCGGGGGGTGGGTTTTTGGGGTGTCATGGTGGTCTTGGGGTGCCAAATTTGATGGTTTTGGGGGTGTCGGGGATGGTCCGGGGTCCCAGGGATGATTGGGGTGCGGGATGGTTCTGGGGTGCCAGGGAGGGTTTGGGGTACCAAGGGCCCGGGGGTTTTCAGGGATGTCTTGGGATGCCAGGGATTTTTGGGGGTGCGGGGGAGGGGTGTTGGGGTGCCAGGGATGGTTTTGGGGGAGCCGGGGAGGGTTTTTTGGAGTGCCGGGGATAGTATTGGGGTCCCAGGGATGGTGTTGGGGTTCATGGATGGTTTGGGGTCCATGAGGTTTGGGGATCCCGGGGATTTTTTTGGGGGGGGGTCCCGGGATGGCTTGCGGTCCCAGGGATGGTTTGGGGTGCCAGGGATGGTCTTGGGGGTGTCGGGGGATGGCCCTGGGGTCCCAGGGATTGTTCTGGGGTGTCAGGGATGGTCCTGGGGTGCCAGGGATGGTGTTGGGGGTGTCAGGGATGGTCCTGGGGTGCCAGGGATGATTCTGGGGTGCCAGGGATGATCCTGGGGTGCCAGGGATGGTCCTGGGTGCCAGGGATGGTCCTGGGGTGCCAGGGATGGTCTTGGGATGCCAGGGATAATGTTGGGGCTGCCAGGGATGGGTTTTGGGGTGCGGGGATGGTGTTTGGGTGCAGGGATGGGTTGGGGTGCCAGGGAGGGTGTTAGTCCCGGGGATAGTTTGGGGGCCAGGGATGGTGTTGGGGTGTATGGAGGGTTTGTGGTGCCACTGAGGTTTTTTGGGATGCCGGGATAGTATTGGGGGTGCAAGGGAGGGCTTGCGGTGCCGGGGATGGTGTTGGGGTCCCCGGGAGGTCTTGGGGGTTTTGTAGGGATGCCCCTGGGGTGCCAGGGATGATTCGGGGGTGCCAGGGAGGGCCCTGGGGGCCGGGAGGGTTCGGGGGTGCCGGGGATGGTTTGGGGGGTACCAGGAGGGCCCTGGGGTGTCAGGGATGGTCTTGGGATCCCAGGGTAATTTTGGGGGGTCCCAGGGATGGTGTTGGGGCCGGGGATGGTGTTGGGGTCCCAGGGATGGTGTTGGGGTCCCAGGGGGGGGTGTTGAAGTCCCAGGGATAGATTCGGGGCCAGGGATGGGTTTGGGTGTCATGGATGGTCTTGGGGTGCCAGATTTTTTTGGAATGCCAGGGATGTTTTGGGGTCCCGGGGATGGTCTTGGGGGTGTAGGGTGGAGGGGGTTCCCAGGGATATTTGGGTGAGGGATGGTCCCTTAGTGCCAGGGATGTTCGGGGGTCCCGGGGTGGTCCTGGGGGGGGGATGGCCCGGGGGTGCCGGGGGATGGTTTGGGGTGCCGGGGTGGTGTTGGGGGTGTCAGGGAGGGCCTGGGGTGCCGGGGGATGATTCTGGGGTTCCAGGGTGGTCCTGGGGTGCCAGGGAAGCCCGGGGGGTGCAAAGGATGGCCCTGGAGGCCAGGGGATGGCCCTGGGGTGCCAGCGTGACCCTGGGGTTCCTAGCGGGTCTTGGGGTGCCAGGGAGGGCCCCGGGGTGCCAAGGATGGCGTGGGGTGCCAGGGATGGTCTTGGAGTCCCATTGAGGTTCGGGGTCCCCAGGGAGGGTTTTTGGGGTGTCAGGGATGGTCCTGGGGTTTTTGCCAGGGATGATTTGGGGGTGCCGGGGGATGGTCCCAAAAGTCCCGGGGATTTGGGGTGCCAGGATGGTCCTGGGGGGCGAGGGGGGGTTCCTGGGGCCAGGGATGGTTCGGGGGTCCCGGGATGGTTTTGGGGGGTGTCAGGGATGGTCCTGGGGTGAGGGTTTTTTGGGGGTGCCAGCGATATCCTGGGGTGCCATAGGTCTTGGGGTCCCAGGGATGGTCCTGGGGGGCCGGGGATGGGTGGGGGGGCCAGGGGGTTTGGGGTCCCAGTAGGGTTCGGGGTGCCAGGGAGGTGTTGGGGGTGTCAGGTGGCCCTGGGGTGCCAGGGATGATTTTTGGGGTCCCAGGGATGATTCGGGGTCCCAGGGATGGTCCTGGGGTGCAGGGATGGTTTCTGGGGTGCCAGGGTGGTTTTGGGGGCCGGGGAGGTCGGGGGTGCCGGGATGGTCTGGGGTCCCAGGGATAGTCCTGGAGTGCGGGGATGGCCCGGGGTGCCAGCGATGGTCCTGGAGTCCCAGGGATTGTCCGGGGGTGCCGGGATGGCCCTGGGGTCCAGGGAGGGTCCTGGGGTGGGGGATGGCCCGGGGGTCCCGGGGGATGGCCCTGGAGTGCCGGGGATGGTTCTGGGGTTTTCCAGGGATGGTTTGGGGGGTGTCGGGATGGCCCGGGGGTGCCAGGATGATTCGGGGGTGCCGGGGGTTTGACCCTGGGGTCCCGGGGATGGTCCTGGGGTCCCAGGGAGGGTTTGGGGTGCCAGGGATGTTGTTGGGGGGAGGGACGGTTTGGGGGGGTGTGGGGGATGGTCCTGGGGTCCCGGGGATGATTCGGGGGGTGCCAGGGGGGCCTGGGGGGCCAGGGAGGCCCCTGGGTCCCAGGGTGGCCCCGGGGGTGCCAGGGATGGTCCTGGAGTCGGGGATGGTCCTGGGGGTCCCAGCGAGGGTTTTGGGGGTTTGCCAGGGATTGCCCTGGGGTGCGGGATGGCCCTGGGGTGCCGGGGTGGTCCTGGGGTGTCAGGGATGGTCCTGGGGTGCCAGGGAGGGCTGAGTGCCGGGGATTTTTGGGGGTGCCGGGGATGGTGTTGGGTGTGTCAAGGATGGTCCGGGGGTCCCCAGGGATGATTTGGGGTGCCGGGGATACCCCGGGGTGCCAGGGATGGTTTGGGGTGCCGGGGTGGCCTGGGGTGCCAGGGATGGTCTTGGGATCCCAGGGATGGTTTTGGGGGGTGCCGGGGATGGTGTTGGGGTGCATGGATGGTCTTGTGGTGCCACTGTGGTTTTGGGGGTGTCAGGGATGGTCCTGGGGTGCCAGGGATGATTCGGGGGTCCCGGGATGGTTCGGGGGTGCCGGGGTGGTCTTTGGGGTTCGAAATGGCCGGGGGTGTCAGGGATGGTCGGGGATGCCAGGGAAAATGTTGGGGGTGCCAGGGTGGTGTTGGGGTCCCGGGAGGGGTTTTTGGGGGTGCCAGGGATGGTCTGGAGTCCCCGGGAGGGTGTTGGGGGGTCGGGGATGGTCCTGGGGTCAGGTGATTTGGGGTGCCAGGGATATCCTTGGGTCCCGGGGGATGGCCCTGGGTTCCAAAGGGGTGGTTTGGAGTCCCAGGATGGCCCTGGAGTGCCAGGGATGGTTCGGGGGGCCAGGATGGTTTTGGGTGCCAGAGTGGCCCTGGGGTCCCAGGGAGGGGCTTTGTGTCCCAGGAGGGCCTGGGGTGCCAGGGTGGTTTGGGGTGCCAGAGAGGGTCCTGGGATGGCGGGGTAGTTTTGGGGTCCAAGATGGCCCGGGGGTGCAGGGTGGCCCGGGGGGGCCAGGATGGTCCTGGAATCCCAGGGATGGTTCTGGGGTGCCAGGGATGGTGTTGGGGGTATCGGGATGGTCTTGGGGTCCCCCATGGATGTTTCTGGGGTGCCGGATGACCCTGGGGGTCCCGGGGATGGCCTGGGGTCCAGGGGGCCTGGGTGCCAAGGAGGGCCCGGGGTGCCGGGAGGGCCCCTGGGGGCAGGGATGGTTTCTGGGGTCCCATAGTGGTCTTGGAGTGCCAGGGAGGCCCGGGGATGCCGAGATGGTCCGGGGGGTGAGGGGGGTCCGGGGGTCCCGGGGGATGCCCTAGGTGCCAGGGGGGTTCTGGGGTCCCAGGGCGGGTTGGGGTGTAGGGTTGGTCCTGGGGGTCCCAGGAGGTCTGGGTGCCAGAGATGGTCATGTGGTGCCAGAGAAGGTTCTGCGGGTGCAGAGGAGATGGTCTCCTGGCGGTGCCGGAGAGTACTGGGGTTGCCAGAGATGGTCTGGGGTTTTGGCCCCACGAAGATGGTCCCTGGGGTGCCAGACGGATGGTCTTGGGGTGCCAGGGATGCGTCCTGGGGTGCCAGGCAGATGGTATTGGGGGTGCCAGGGTTGGGTCCTGGGGTGGCCAGAGGATTGGCCTGTGTTGCATGAGATGGTCCTGGGGTGCCAGAGGATGGTACTGGGGTGCCAGAGATGGTCCTGGTGGTTTGCCAGAGATGGTCCTGGGGGGCAAGAGATGGTCTTCCTTGGGGTGCCAGAGATGGTTCTTTGGGGTTATGCCAGGGATGGTCCTTGGGTGCTGGGATGGTGTGTGACCTAGTGATAGGGGTACTCATACCTGACCAACTCTATAATATGATATAATCGTTGTATACGTTAAAGAAAACAATCCTGTTATAGAAATAAGACCAACAACACCACCATATATATTACCATTATTTTAACTACCATTATTGTTTTAATAGTAGTATTCTACCATTTTTATTATTATTATTTGTGTTCTTATTATTTTTATTATTAATTATATAATTTTTTATTATTTTTATTATTATTTTTATTATTATTATTATTTTATTTTTTTTATTAATTAATAATAATATTTATTATATTATTAATTATATTATTATTCAGCAATATTACAATTATTATTATTAATATTAGTAGTATTACTATTATGACTATTATTATTATTGCTACTACTACTACTACTACTACTACTACTACTACTACTACTACTACTACTACTACTACTACTACTACTACTACTACTACTACTACTAATAATAATAATAATAATAATAATAATAATAATAGTAATAATAATAATAATAACTCTGCCTGGTTAAGAGTCTTTGGAAATCTTTGAATTATTTTATGTGAGGGAGAAGCGCCAAACCCGTAGGGTTCATTCAGCGCCTGGTGGAATAGGAGGGTAGTCATGTTTGATCACATTAAGGGCACAGCAGATATGATCCAATACCTTTAATCAAGAGCCTTTCTAATGGAATATGTTTTCAAGGCTGTGGGTCGTAATTTCTTTTTCGAAAATTTAAGATGGGAAGAATTTTTTGTGTTGCTCCAGTGCCTGGGATCATGAGCTCTGATGGGGTAGCCAGGGGATCCTAGCAGTGATCCTAGCAGTGATCCTAGCAGATATCCTAGCAGTGATCCTAGCAGCGATCCTAGCAGTGATCCTAACCGAGATCCTAGCAGTGATCCTAGCAGATATCCTAGCAGTGATCCTACCAGAGATCAGTGGTGTCATAAGGTTGGTGCGGGGAGGGGAGGGGCTGGCCGCCCCGGGTGACACCATCAACGGGTGACACCATCAAGGGGTGACACCATCAAGGGGTGACACCATCAAGGGGTGACACCATCAAGAGGTGACACCATCAAGGGGTGACACCATCAAGGGGTGACACCATCAAGGGGTGACACCATTAAGGGGTGACACCATCAAGGGGTGACACCATCAAGAGGTGACACCATTAAGGGGTGACACCATCAAGGGGTGACACCATCAAGGAGTGACACCATCAAGGAGTGACACCATCAAGGTGTAGAAATAGGCCTATATAAGGAAAATAATTGATTTTGATGATGTTATTGATGATTTTGCAGATTGAAGGCAAGGAAATGTAAGATCAGATTGACTAAGATGTTACCTGTACTCAAGGTCAAATGTAAGATCAGATTGACTAAGACGTTACCTGTACTCAAGGTCAATGTAAGATCAGATTCACTAAGATGTTACCTGTACTCAAGGTCAGATGTAAGATCAGATTCACTAAGATGTTACATGTACTCAAGGTCAAATGTAAGATCAGATTCACTAAGATGTTACCTGTACTCAAGGTCAGTTGTAAGATCAGATTCACTAAGATGTTACCTGTACTCAAGGTCAAATCGGAACTAGTGACTCTCAGTATTGTAAGATTTCTTAATTTATTTCAAGTCAAATTTTTCATTGTTACGATAAAGTGTTTAGTGTTATGTGTTGCCTGTACTGTTGGATGTGTTCTGTATGCATGTTTATTTTGTTTTCTGTAGATTGTTGGATGTGTTGGCTGTACTGTTGGATGTGTTGGCTGTACTGTTGGATGTGTTGGTTGTACTGTTGGATGTGTTGGCTGTACTGTTGGATGTGTTGGCTGTACTGTTGGATGTGTTGGCTGTACTGTTGGATGTGTTGGCTGTACTGTTGGATGTGTTGGCTGTACTGTTGGATGTGTTGGTTGTACTGTTGGATGTGTTGGTTGTACTGTTGGATGTGTTGGCTGTACTGTTGGATGTGTTGGTTGTACTGTTGGATGTGTTGGCTGTACTGTTGGATGTGTTGGCTGTACTGTTGGATGTGTTGGTTGTACTGTTGATG
>NC_069458.1:24016791-24038438 GCF_026875155.1 Cherax quadricarinatus | reverse complement strand
TATACATTTTTTCAAAAATTTGAAAGTAGTATGAAAAAAAAGGGGAAATTTTTTTTTTTTTTTACTTTTGGGGAAAACGTGTAAAAAAACTTTGATCTATTTTTTTTTTTTTTATATTTGAAAAAAATTTTAAAAAAACGTAATTTTTATTTTTGGAGCACAAACGCTATGAACGAAGATTTTGCTTGGCCCAAATTTAGGGGGTTTAAACAGTGTGGGTGTGTGAAATTTTAATAATTTTATAATAAGTCGGTGCCCAATTTTTTATAAGGAAATTTCCCTAAGGTTGCTAAAAGCATTTATTTTTCCATTTGAACTATTTTTGATGCTACATTTTTTTGGGAAATGCACTTGAAAATATAAAAAAAAGAGACATTTTTAACTGACAAAAGGTTTTCCTCCCCATCTAAATTTTTTCCCTGTTTTGAGGTGCCTTTAACCCCCTTCGGGGTCCAAGGCCCAAACCCTGAAGTGGTCCCCAGCCCCCAAAAGTTTTTTCCCCAAAAAAAAATTTGTTTTTTTTTTCTTATGAAAAGGGAAAAAGAATTTTTTTGTGAAGGTAATAAAAAAAAAAAGTAAAATTTAAAGGAAAATTGACGAAATTATCCCTCTAAACAAATTTGATTTTGCCCACAATATTTACGAAAAGGCGTTTTTTGGCCGACTTTGCCCTCCCTTTTTACCCCAATTACAATTTTTCCAGTCAACCAAATTCTTACTATTTAAACTAGTTTTTTACCTTTTTCTATCGTTTGAGCACGAAAAAATTCCCCAAGTCAAACTCTTTAAAACTACGAAAAAAGGATTGGAAATTTTTAATTTTGGGCCAAATTTAAACAAAAATTTTTCAAAAAAACCCAATTTTAAAAATAGATCCAAAAAAAACAATGTTGGGTTTTCCCTTTGGAACTAAACTAACATTTCCTCTTTCATTAGTTATTTTTTTGGGGCGTTACAAAAAAATTCCTTTTTATTTTTTTTTTTCAAGTAATGAATTTTTTTTCAAAACCAAAAAAATAGAAGATTTACTGTTATGCAATACTGTAATAATTGTTTTTAAATATTATCGCCATATTTGTGAATGCTATTAGACCCACCAGCTGGTTTTTATTAGATGGGGTGAGGTCGTTTGTTTCCCCTCTTGAATATCAGAAAAAATTTTAAAAACTTTTTTCCCGCTCCCTTTGAGCTCAGTTTAAAGCCATTTCCAGTCCTAAAAAACCAAACAAAATCATCTCTAAATTTTTGTAATAAAGTTTCCATTTTTATCAAAAAGAGACCAAAAAAACGCAAATACAACTATAAAAAAAAATACAAAAAAAACTGCAAAAGGCCCGTTTTTAAAAACCCAAAAATCATTATTTCAGTTTTTTTTTTCTAATTATACATTGCTGCAGGAACTTTTTATGTGATGCACACATACCCATAGATGTATTCTCTCATATCTAGGGCCCCAAAAGTACCAAATCCCAGTTTATCCCGAGTGAGCTGAAGCTCAAAAACGTAGATCTACGGGTTTTGGAAACCCCGAACGTAAAGCCTAGATCAAAGGGACGGGGCACCGAAAGGGTTTAAAAACATTCTTAAAAAAAAGGGCTCATAACCTTTTTATTAAAGTGTATATTTCAGGATTTTTTCATGTTTGTGGAGAGCAACTGATCCAAGAAAGTGTCATCATGACCATTTTCCATTTTGAGAGAAAAAGTTTTTTTGCCCCAAAAAATCCCTGGACTATAGTTCAGCATTCTTTGCTATTTTTGGCCGGATTTTCAAAATTACCTAAATTCATACCAGGGGTACTATTTTCTATGCTGATTCAGAATGTACACTTAAAACTGTAAAATCAGATTATTTTAGCATCATACAAGGCCCTTGAAAAATAACTAGAAATCGTGAAAAATAACTAAAAATTATCAAAAATAACAAAAAATTACTAGAAATATGAGAAATAGCTAAAAATTAGGAAAAATTACAAAAAAATATCTAAACATTACCAAAAAACATCACTTCTCACTATTTTTGATGCTACTTAAGAATACACTGGACCCCTGCCTTACGATGGCATCATGTTACGTTAAATCCGCCATACGATACATTTTAACGCAAAAATTTTGCCTTGCCTCACACGATTCGTCTGAGACGTGTCCCACGTGTGGCCTCAGCTGCCCCGTGTGTGCCAGTGTTTACAAGCCAGCCAGTGCGGTCGCATCCACGCATACATTTGGTACATTTCATATTATCACAGTGTTTTTAGTGATTGTAGCTGCAAAATAAGTCACCATGGGCCCCAAGAAAGCTTCTAGTGCCAACCCTGTGGGAAAAAGGGTGAAAATTACTATGGAAATGAAGAAAGAGATAATTGCTAAGTACGAAAGTGGAGTACGTGTCTCGGAGCTGGCCAGGTTGTATACCAAACCCCAATCAACCAGTTACTATCATGGCCAACAAAAAGGAAATCAAGGAAGCTGTTCTTGCAAAAGGTGCACGTTTGCTTTCAAAACAGAGATTGCAAGTGATAGAAGATGTTGAGAGACTGTTATTGGTGTGGATAAACGAAAAACAGATAGCAAGAGATAGCATCTCTCAAGCGATCATAAGTGAAAAGGCTAGGAAGTTGCATGAGGATTTAATTAGAAAAATGCCTGCAACTAGTGGTGATGTGAATGAATTTAAGGCCAGCAAAGGTTGGTTTGAGAGATTTAAGAATTGTAGTGTCATACATAGTGTGATAAAGCATGGTGAGGCTGCCAGTTCGAACCAAAAAGCGGCTGAAAAATATGTGAAGGAATTCAAGGATTACATAGACAGTGAAGAATTGCAACCTGACCAAGTGTTTAACTGCGACGAAACAGGCCTGTTTTGGAAGAAAATGCCAAGCAGGATCTACATTACTCAGGAGGAAAAGGCACTCCCAGGACATAAGCCTATGAAAGACAGGCTTACTCTTCAAATGTGTGCTAATGCTAGTGATGATTGCAAAGTGACGCCTTTATTGGTGTATCACTCTGAAACTCCCAGAGCGTTCAGGCAAAACAATGTCGTCAAGGCTAATTTGTGTGTGCTGTGGAGGGCAAACAGTAAGGCATGGGTCACTAGCGACTAGGCATGGGTCACTAGCGACTTTTTCTATGACTGGTTACACCATGCATTTGCCCCCACTGTGAAAAATTACCTAATGGAAAAGAAATTGGACCTTAAGTGCCTCCTGGTATTAGACAGTGCTCCTGGTCATCCTTCAGACTTGGCAGAGCGACTTTCTAGGGACATGAGCTTCATTAAGGTCAAGTTTTTGCCTCTTAATACCACTCCTCTCCTGCAGCCCATGGACCAGCAGGTCATTTCAAACTTCAAAAAACTCGACACAAAAGCTATGTTTCAAAAGTGCTTTGAAGTGACCTCAGACACTCGATTGACTCTAAGAGAGTTTTGGAAAGATCACTTTAGCATCCTCAATTGTGTAAACCTTATAGGTAAGGCTTGGGAGGGAGTGACTAAGAGGACCTTGAACTCTGCTTGGAAGAAACTGTGGCCACAATGTGTAGAAGGGATTTTGAAGGGTTTGGGGCTAACCCTCAGGAGCCTATGCCAGTTGTGGAATCTATTGTGGCATTGGGAAAGTGCATGGGGTTGGAGGTCAGTGGGGAGGATGTGGAAGAGTTGGTGGAGGACAATGAAGAACTAACCACTGCAGAACTGCAAGATCATCTTCAACGGCAAGAGACCAGACCTGAGGAAACTGCTTCAGAGGAGGGGAGAGAGAAACTGAGGAAGTTACCTACAGTGGACCCCCGGTTAACGATTTTAATCCGTGCAAGAGGGATAATTGTTATGCGAAATAATCGTTATGTGAATGAATTTTCCCCATAAGAAATAATGGAAATAAAATTAATCCGTGAAAGACGCCCAAAAGTATGAAAAAAAAATTTTTTTACCACATGAAATGTTAATTTTAATACACACAAACTGAAAAAGGCATGCACAATTACATGACACTTACTTTTATTGAAGATCTGGTGATGATTGATGGGATGGGAGGAGGGGAGAGCATTATCTTCTTACTGTTTAGAAGGGGAATCCCCTTCCATTAGGACTTGAGGTAGTAAGTCCTTTTCTGGGGTTACTTCCCTTCTTTTTTTAATGCCACTAGGGCCAGCTTAGGGTCCTGGACTTTTTTGCACAAGAATCTGTCCATAGTGGCCTGTCCCTTTCTCTTTTCCTTTTATGACTTCCCTAAAGTGTTTCACAACATTGTCATGAAATAATCACCAGAAACGGCTTGAAATAGCTGTTTTGAGGGTTTTTTCATCCATGGGGGTTTGCCCCCAAAAACCCCAATTTTGCCACAGATTTCCTTTATCTTTTTTGTAGGCAACTTTTCAATTTTCTTTCTTTTCCCCCTCCTCTAAACCCATTTTCCCCGGGTCTGGCCTCTTGCCTTGAATTTAAATTCTATCAGCCCTCAGGGGTTTAAAAGTTTCTTCATTTTTCCTCCTCCACAACTCTTCCCCCCCAATCCCCCCCCACTAACCCCAACCCCGGGGATTTTCCCCCAATGCCCAAGGGATTCCTCAATTTCAAAAGGGATTCTCAGGGTTAGCCTCAAACCCTTCAAAATCCCTTTTTTTCCAAACATTTTTGGGCCAAAATTTTTTCTTCCAAGCAGAGTTCAAGGTCCTCTTAGTAAACTTCCCCCCAACCCTTTTCCCTATAAGGTTTCAAAATTTTAGGAAAATTAAAGTGATCCTCCAAAACTCTCTTAGAGTCATTTTGATTTTTGGGAGGTCATTAAAAAGCCCCTTTTTCAAACAGAGTTTTTGTGTACAGTTTCTTGAAGTTGGAAAAAAAACCCGTGGTCCATGGGCTGCAGGAGGGAGGGTATTAGGAGGCAAAAAAAATTCACCTTAATGAACCATGTCCCCCTTTAAAGGGCGCTCCCGCCACCCCTCTGGGTTTACCAGGGGCATTGTCCCAACACCCGGAAGGACAATTTTTTTTTTAAAATTTTTTTTCAGTTAGGTAATTTTTCACCCTTGGGGGCAAAAGCCCGGGTAACCCCTTATAGAAAAATTTCCCAAATTACCCATGCCTTACTGTTTGCCCCCCACAGCAACCCCACAAATTAAACCCTTTAGGAAAATTTTTTTTGGCCGAAAGCTTTTGGGAGTTTTCCAGAGTGATTTTCCCAATTTAAAAGGGTTCACTTTGGGAATCACCAGTACATTGGCACAAAATCAACAAAGCGCCTGTTTTCATAGGCTTATGTCCCCGGGGGTGCCTTTTTCCCCCTGAGTAATGTGGGCCTGCTTGGGATTTTCTTTTCCCAAAAAGGCCTGTTTTCCAAACACAATTAAACCACTTTTTTCAGGGTTTTTAGTCCCTTTAGTTTTTATGTACTCCTTTAAATTTCCCGCACATATTTTTCAGCGCTTTGTGGGGCCGAACTGGCAGCCCCACCATGCCTTATCCACTATGGGGGCCATACGTTTTTTTTAAAATTTTCCAAAAACCCAAACCCTTTGGGGGCCCCTTTTAAAATTTACTCACATCACACTTAAATTGCAGGCTTTTTTAATTTAAATCCTCATGAACTTCCTAGCCTTTTTACTTATCGCTTTTAGAGAAAGCTATCTTTTGCTAGCTGTTTTTCATTTATCCAAACCCCAAAAGAGTCCTCAAAATCTTTCCAAACACTTGCGTCTTTGTTTTGGGGAAAAAACAGTTGAAACCCTTTGGGGAAGAACAGCTTTCCCTTTAAAAGTCTTTTTTGGGGCCCACAAAATAACGATGGGTTATTGGGGTTTCTTGAAAAGCTTGACTTGGGCGGCTATACGCACTCCACTTTCATACTTATCAATTATCTCTTTCTTCATTTCTATAGTAATTCTTACCCTTTGTGGTGTAGGGGTTGGCCACTAGAAGCTTTCTTGGGGCCCATGGTCACTTATGTTTCCAGAAACAGCACCGAAAATACTGTAATAATACGAAATATTCCGAGTGTATGCTTGGATGTTACCGCGGAGGCTGGCTGGTAAACAATGGGACGGGCGGCACATGTGAGGCTGGCTGAGAGCACATTGGACGCGTCTCGGACGAAAATCGGTGAGCGGGTTTTTAATCGGTATTGCGCGGCAAAAATTTTGCGATTAAAGTAATCGGTATGCGGAAAAATCGCTATGTGATGCCATCGTTATGCGGGGGTCCACTGTACTTCAAAGATTAAGGAAATGTGTGAAAAGTGGGTTGAACTGCAAACCTTTGCGGATGAAAATCACCCTGACACAGCTACTGCAAGCCGTGTGCTGGTGACTATTACAATGACACTGTTATGGCCCATTTTAGGAAAGTCTTAAAGGAACGGGAGGTACAGACCTCTATGGACCGATTTGTTGTGCGACAGAGGTCCAGTGACTCTCAAGCTGGTCCTAGTGGCATTAAAAGAAGAAGGGAAGTAACCCCAGAAAAGGACTTGATACCTCAAGTCCTAATGGAAGGGGATTCCCCTTCTAAACAATAACAACTTCCACACTCTCCCCTCCTCCCATCCCATCAATCATCACCAGATCTTCAATAAAGGTAAGTGTCATGTATTTCTATTCTTAGTAGAGTATTAATTGTGCATGTCTTCTTAAGTTTGTGTGTATTAAAATTAATATTTCATGTGGTAAAAAAAAAAATTTTCATACTTTGGGGTGTCAGGAACAGATTAATTTGATTTCCATTATTTCTCGTGGGGAAAATTAATTTGCCTTATGATAATTTCGGCTTACAATGAGCTCTCAGGAACGGATTAATATCGTAAGGCCGGGGTCCACTGTATGCCCTTGAAAACACAAAAAGAGGACTGTTCTAGCAAGACACAAGGCTGTTTTCTCTCATCTGATTTTTCCGTTTGAGGTGCCTTTTATGGCACACTTATCTTATAAAAAAATCTCATAACCTTTCATGAAAGCTGTATATACAGGATTTTTTTCATGTTTTTGGAGAGCAACTGATCGAAGAAACAGTGTCATCATAACCATTTTCCATTTTGAGAGAAAGTTTTTTTGCCCCAAAAAATCCCTGGACTATAGTTCAGCATTTTTCACCATTTTTGTCCAGATTTTGAAAATTACTTAAATTTACACCACAAGGGTACTATTTTCTATGCTGATTCAGAATATACACTTGAGTAATGCCTACATATGAATGGGAGAGTGTTGGTACCTGGGGAAGAAGCTGATATCCTTGGGGTCAAATTCGACTCCAAACTGACCATGAAGAACCACACTGTAAATCTTGCAAACAAGGCAGCCAGGAAGCTTACAGCACTCTGACGTATCTTGCACCTGCTTGACAGTAGGGGTTGCAAGATTCTGTATGAGGCACAAGTATGCTCACACCTTGAGTATGCTCCACTTTCTTGGTTTGCCTCCCCCCCCCTCATCTGCGACTGCTTAATAAGAGTAGAGAACAGAGCAAGACGTCGCATCTCTCGCCTGGACCCATTCTGGATAGATCTGTCATTTCGGCAGAGCCTTCAACATAGAAGGGATGTGGGTGGCCTTACCGTTATGTACAAGGCCAACACTGTCAACGTACCACACTTGGATCCACTTCGAGGACAGCGAGAAGCAAGTTTCCATACCACAAGACGGGCAGAAAGCAGCAACTTCACTCTGGCTGTACCCTTCTCCAGAACATCACTTCATCTGAGATCATTTATCCCCAGGATGACTTGAGCCCGGAACACATTCGTACAGCATCATGATGTCAACAGGATAGAGTCAGTTGATCAAATGAAAATGCTGACCCACAGATGGCTCTAACTTCATCCTGTTACCTACTTGTATGTTTCATAACAATAAAAATGCTTTCAAATGAGCTGATGTAGGTAACAGTTCTTAGCTTGTCAATAAAGTTAGGAATCCTTAACCTGTAAATAGCTTGTCAATAAAGCTAGGGATCCTTAACCTAACCTTGTCAAACCCTATGTCAAAAAAAAAAAAAAAACAGGAAGGTAATGTTTTCATCAAGATTATTCATTATGAAAAATAACTAAAAATTATCAAAAATAACGAAAAATTACTAAAAAGTATGAAAAATGCCTAAAAATTAGGGAAAAATAAACAAAAAATTACAAAAAATAACTAAACATTACCAAAAAAATCACTATTTTAGCTATTTTTGATGCTACTTAAGAATATGCACTTGAAAACACAAAAAGAGACCATTTTAGCAAGAGACAAGGCTAATTTCTATCACCTGATTCTTCCCTGTCTGAGATGCCTTTTAGGGCCCACACTTACAAAATGCCTCATAACCTTCCATGAAAGCTGTATATACAGGATTTTTCATGTTAGCGGAGAGCAATTGATCCAAGAAACAGTGTCAGCATGACCATTTTTCATTCTGAGTTTTTTTCACCCCATTTTTGGCCAGATTTTCAAAATTACTTAAATTCACACCAAGGGTACTATTTTCTATGCTGATTCAGAATATACACTTAAAAATGTAAAATCACATCATTTTAACATCATACATGACCCGCCTATGATGCTAAAGGGACATCTGTCCATCCTGTTAGGATGGACAGATGCCCTTTTTGTCACTTTTACAAAGCTATTAAAAGTGTAGGTCCCCCTTATGTGAGTGTAGGTCCCCTTTATGTAAGTGTAAATCCCCCTTATATAAGTGTAAGTCCCCCTTATGTAAGTGCAGGTCCCCCTGATGTAAATATGGCTGGTAACTTACAGTTTGAAAAACTTCGAAACATTACTTTCTTTGCCCAAAATGGTGAATGCCTTTTCTGATGTGCCTCAATTCTTCAATACTGATATCTAACTGCATCAGAAACTTATGCCATATTCTTCACCATTTCTTGTGTGTAATTAGACAGAGGTGGCTTGGCTCATGGGATACTGGGATACCTTTCTCAGATCGTGCAGCAGCAGTAGCTTGTCTATGCTGTCAGTGTACTATATACAGTAGTCCCCCCGTATCCATGGGGGATACATTCCAAGACCAACTGCGAATACCCAAAACCACAGATGGTAGTGAACCCTAAATATGTAAGTAATTTTTCATTTACATACATACCTATGATAAAGTTTAATTGATATTATGCACAATAAGTGGAGAATTAGCACTTTTTCACTGATAGGAAGTCTCTCTTAGGCTTTGAAGAACTACCATCACTACTTTTGCACTTTAGTGTCATAATTAAGCAAAATTAAGGGTTATTTTCGGGCAACGGTAAACTGAAGATAACTGAAACTGCAGAAACCAAATCCATGGATACAGGGGTTCTACTGTATATGCAGTAGTTATACATTTAATCAATACTCACTTATCCATACTCTGCCCTCAACTACTTAATTTCTAGATTCAAATCACTAAAATAAGAAATGTTATCATACTAAAATAAATAAGCTTCCAACTTGATTGACTTTGACCAATTCCAGATCCAGTGTACCAAAATTTTCCCAAAATTGCATAAAAACCCACTCTTGAAGTACATGTACTTTCTTTCTACCTGGTGGACAGCTACGCGAAGGTCATTTCACCAAAACCTGAAAGTTGAGAGATTTAGTGGTTGGACCTAGGAGATCATTCGGTACTCATGGCAATAACAAGTACAGTATTTATAACACACGTAAGAACACCCAAGGCAAAACTATGTGATAAAAATATAAAAGCTGCAAGAAATATCACCAATAAAGACTATTACACCATGAAGAAGAATTAGAAACATGTGACATCAGAGTATCTTTATGTGCAGATGTTTCACCACCCAGACTTTATCAATACATGGACATTATGTCCTTATAATAATAATAATAATAATAATAATAATAATTTTTATTTGGACATGATACATACAGTGGAACCTCAAAAATCGAACGTATCAAATATCAAACGTTTCGAAAATAAGACCATTTTTTCGGACAAACTGTGTCCCAATTATCGAACGCACCTCTAATTTCGGACTGCCAGGTACGGGACCTGTCCACTGGCCCGCTCTGTCCGCGTCCCCGCGCAGGCGCCACGAGCAGTCTAGCTTTGTTTATGCTTGAGTGAACACTAACCTGTGCTCTCATTCACACATTTTACGATTATTTCGTTGTGTTTAGTGCTTGTGGGACTGTGAAATAAGCTGCCATGGGCCCAAAGAAACTTGCTAGTGGTACCCCTGTGGTAAAGAAAGTGAGAAACACCATAGATGTGAAGAAGGAAATAATACAGAAGTATGAGATTGGAGTGAGACTTGTTAAGCTTGCCAGGATGTACAGGGTACTGTGGACAGTTTATTTTGTGAGACAGAAACAGACGACTGTGGATAGTTATTTTGTGAGACAGAAACAGAGGACTGCAGACAGTTATTTTGTGAGACTGGGGTCCAATGACTCTCAAGCTGGTCCTAGTGGCATTACAATAGAGAAGGGAAGCAACCCCAGAGAGGGCTTTGATACCGGAAGTCCTCATGGAGGGGGATTCTCCTTCCAAACAATAACCCCAACTCCCTCTCTCCTCCTCCCTATCTTCCAGATGCCATCACCAATCTTCAATAAAGGTAAGTAAAAATGTTATTTTATATTACTATACATAATTAAAGACTATAGCATTTGTTGTGTGTATGTAAAATTGTAATTAACCTCTATGAAATGTATTTTTTTTGTGAATATTTTTGGGTTTCTGGAACGGATTAATTGTATTTCCATTATTTCTTATGGGAAATATTGCTTCAAATTTCAGACTTTTCAAATTTAGAACTAGCTCCTGGAATGGATTAAGTTCGATTTTTGAGGTTCCACTGTAGTTGTACAAAGAATTAGTAGTTGCATTGCAACTACTCAAACCCACACTATTTTCAGATGACACTACATACGTCTTCTCTCACCCAAGCCCAGTCGTGCTAGCCAATACTGTAAACACCGAATTACAGAAAATATCTACCTGGATGATGACTAACAAACTTATTCTCAACATTGACAAAACCTACTTCATTCAATTTGGAAACAGAGCTACAGATGTCCCTCTTAACATAATGATAAATGGATCACCTATCACAAAGCTCACAGATGGAAAATTCTTAGGAATCCACCTTGATAATAGACTCAAATTTCAAACACATGTACAACAAATTTCCAAGAAAATTTCCAAGACTGTAGGCATACTATCGAAGATACGGTACTATGTTCCACAGTCAGCCCTCC
This sequence comes from Cherax quadricarinatus, assembly GCF_026875155.1. Classification (NCBI taxonomy): domain Eukaryota; kingdom Metazoa; phylum Arthropoda; class Malacostraca; order Decapoda; family Parastacidae; genus Cherax; species Cherax quadricarinatus. Next base: position 24,027,246 of record NC_069458.1, on the reverse strand, counting down.
TGGCCTTATATCACTCACTCATTTACCCCTGTCTCGCCTATGGAATTTGTGCATGGGGCTCAACAACAATAATTCATCTCAGACCATTAATTACCCAACAAAAGGCTGCAGTCAGAATAACAACATATGTATGTATTAACAGTATGTATTAACTTTTCGCAGTAGATTTTTAATGAAAGAGTACAGATAAAAGAAAAAGGACAACATACACCAGTTTTATCCACTCTACAAAAAAGTACAGCAGGAGCAAAGAATATACGCGCCAGTTTAGCATCAGTGTTTACCAGAAAAGTGAATGACTTTGTGGCTGTGACGAAAAGAATGCTTTATTCTGTTTTGCATGCTTACTATTTGGTGGAGACTCTTCATGAACAAAAAGTGACATGACTGACTTGAGGCATTTACCACAATAATGAAACATGAGCAGTCAACCAAGCATATAAATAATGTTAATGATTTGTTAATGCTGGGTAAAGTGCACATTGCAGCTCAAATTGATTCAGCATACAAGATTTCGATAGCAAAACACAATTTCAAAAACAATTGTAACATCATCACCTCAGCTAGCCACGTCTCCACCAGCAGGACTGTGACGACCTCTATGAATACGTATTATATATGTGAATGCTTATCATTATTAAATTTAGTTTAATTTTAAAAATTATTACTCTAAAAAGTTTATTATGCTGTTCTATGAGGCCTGAAGTCATGTGGTCCCCCCCTCCCATTCTATTCTTTGAAGTGCTGCCACTACACTCCACCACTTTTCAAAAACCTGAACCTACTAAATATAGAAGACATACACTCATATTATTGTGCCTACTATACATACAGAACATTAAACTCCAATATAAGCCCTCCGCTTAAACTTCTCTTTGATAGCTACAATAGAACGCACAGTCACAATACAAGGCATAAAGCACTCTTTGACATCCTTCGTGTCAGTCTCACACTATGCAAAAATGCAATGCACATTAAGGACCCAAAGATCTGGAATTCACTACCTGAACCAGTAAAGGATCCCCTGACTACATATAAATTTAGGACTCTGTTTAAAAATCATCTCTCTCAATAATAACCAAATCAACTTCTAATCACTTTAAAGAAACTCTCCCAAATATATGACCTCTATCTATTAAACATCTGCCAATCCATGAAATATTACCGTCTGAACCATTAATTGTAATACCGTTTTTATTATATGCAACTTAAAGATTATCATTCATATTAACCTCCACCTTGACTATCTCACATTAGTTATTTTATTTTTTATTATCACACTGGCCAATTCCCACCAAGGCAGGGTGGCCTGAAAAAGAAAAACTTTCACCATCATTCACTCCATCACTGTCTTGCCAGAAGGGTGCTTTACACTACAGTTTTTAAACTGCAACATTAACACCCCTCCTTCAGAGTGCAGGCACTGTACTTCCCATCTCCAGGACTCAAGTCCGGCCTGCCGGTTTCCCTGAACTCCTTCATAAATGTTACTTTGCTCACACTCCAACAGCACGTCAAGTATTAAAAACCATTTGTCTCCATTCACTCCTATCAAACACGCTCATGCATACCTGCTGGAAGTCCAAGCCCCTCGCACACAAAACCTCCTTTACCTCCTCTCTCCAACCTTTCCTAGGCCGACCCCTTCCCCGCCTTCCTTCCACTACAGACTGATACACTCTTGAAGTCATTCTGTTTCGCTCCATTCTCTCTACATGTCCGAACCACCTCAACAACCCTTCCTCAGCCCTCTGGACAACAGTTTTGGTAATAAGCACCTCCTCCTAACTTCCAAACTACGAATTCTCTGCATTATATTCACACCACACATTGCCCTCAGACATGACATCTCCACTGCCTCCAGCCTTCTCCTCGCTGCAACATTCATCACCCATGCTTCACACCCATATAAGAGCTTTGGTAAAAACTATACTCTCATACATTCCCCTCTTTGCCCCCAAGACAAAGTTCTTTGTCTCCACAGACTCCTAAGTGCACCACTCACTCTTTTTCCTCATCATTCTATGATTCACCTCATCTTTCATAGACCCATCCGCTGACACGTCCACTCCCAAATATCTGAATACATTCACCTCCTCCATACTCTCTCCCTCCAATCTGATATTCAATCTTTCATCACCTAATCTTTTTGTTATCCTCATAACCTTACTCTTTCCTGTATTCACCTTTAATTTTCTTCTTTTGCACACCCTACCAAATTCATCCACCAATCTCTGCAACTTCTCTTCAGAATCTCCCAAGAGCACAGTGTCATCAGCAAAGAGCAGCTGTAAACGGTCCAAGCAGATCTACGTGCATATGCGTAGTGCTCCAAAAGTAGATCTACATTTTTTTACATATTTTCAAATATAACAAAAAAAAAAGTAGATCAAAGTTTTTTTACACATTTTCAAATGTAAAAAAACAAAAAGATCTACTTTTTATACATACTTTCAAATGTTGAAAAAACGTATATATACGTTTGAACCGTTTACGGGTTAAGATGAAATAAAGATTTATTAAGAAGTTAACCACTCTTATCTTGTCTAGATTTAAGTAGTTATTATGTATTAGGGTTAGTCTGCCCAAAATGCCTCAGCATGATAGTGACCTTTGTACTTAACAAACCAAAATTGTAATTACACATTGTAACCTTTACAAAGAAATAAATCTTATTCTTTTATTCTTTTAAGTTTATTTTGTACTAGTACACATAAGTACAATTTTTATATATATAAATTACCTAGGGTCACCCCAAAAATAAAAGTCAGTCAAAGTGCTAATTTCTATTGTGTCTGTACACGTTTGGGTAGCACACTCAGCTCGCACAATGAATCCTGGGGTCGATCCATGTTATGGATGGAAACATTACGCGTTTCTTTAAGACACCTGGGCATTAGTCACCTTACACCTTCTGTCACTATTCACCTAGCAGTAAAATAGGTACCTTGGTGTTAGTCATCGACTGGTGCGAGTCGCATCCTGGGACAATTATTATTATTACAATCAAGGGGGAAGCGCTAAACCCGGAGGATTATACAGCGCCTGGGGGGGGGATGTGAAAGGCATTCAGGCTTAATTTGGGGAACTGGAGCACAGATCCAATTCCCTAAATCAAGAGCCCCTCACCAACATCAAGGAACCTTCCTTGAGGGGATCCTGGGACAAAATTATCCTAAGTTGCAGGAAATATTCAGCATAACAAGCAGCTTTCTATATAGTAGCTATGGTCTGTATACCTTGTACATATACTTGTAGAAATATTATTATTATTATAATCAAAAAGAAGCGCTAAGGGCTATACAGCACTTGTAAAAATAAAGATTACTGGGGTCTTTAATGCATTATTTCTCAAAAGGATGTTATATCCTTATTAACCCAGTATATATAAACACACTTTAATAACCATTATTATTATTATTATTATAATCAAGGGGGAAGCGCTAAACCCGGAGGATTATACAGCGCCTGGGGGGGGAGGATGTGGAAGGCATTCAGGCTTAATTCGGGGAACTGGAGCACAGATCCAATTCCCTAAATCAAGAGCCCCTCACCAACATCAAGGAACCTTCCTTGAGGGGACTTTAATAACCAAAGCTTACCTAGTCTTAATTTCTACTTCAACATTATGGATCCCATTAGAAATGTCACAATTTTTTTGGGTTATCCCAGGTAATCTACACATATACTGCTATGTATGACAATGTGACTGGAAATAAGGATCCCAATGGAAATAAGTAAAGGACCCCAATGGAAATAAGTCACTTTATCAGACTTATTTTTGTGTTATCCCAGGTTGTCTACACATATACTGCTATGTATGATAATATATGTAACTGTATTTGAGTATACCTGAATAAACTTACTTATTAAAGGTTTACTTGGTGAGGTTACATGTAGTTTACCAGGCAGTAGTTACATTGTTAGTGACGTCAGTCTTGATGGTCATCACAATTAATAATGTACTGAACCATGATTCCCACTTTCTTCCCAAAGAATAAATAAATATTAAAGATTTTATTTCTTTACAAAGGTTACAATGTGTAATTACAATTTTGATTTAAGTACAGAGATAACTGCTATTATGCAGGGGCATTTCGGGTAGTAAATATATAAGTACAAGTACACATAAGTACAATTATCAGACGTAGTGTAAATTACCTACAATAACCCCAAAAAAATTCACAGTGACTTATATAAGTTTATTTAGGCACAGGTACACAATTACAATTATCATACATAGTGTAAATTACCCAGGATAATAAAATGTCAGACAATGTGACTTATATAAGTAAGTTTATTTAGGTACAGGTACACATAAGTACAATTATTATACATAGTGTAAATTACCTAAGGTAACCCCTCCCCCCCCCCCAAAAAAAAAAAGTCAAAGTGACTTATTTCCATTGTGGTCTTTGAATCTATTACACAGCTTTAAGAATAGATCTTATAGTTCTCACGCAACCAGGAGAGTGAACCTAATAGCAGCCAGCAGAGAGAGGGGGCCAGGAGCTGTGTCTCGGCTCCTGTAATCACAATTACATGAATTAAATGATTAAGCACCCAACCCGAGTCAGTAACCGACTTTCGCAATGCCGTACAAATCTCTAGAAAGGAAATAATAATAATAATAATAATAATAATATCTTTATTTCTACAAGTACATGTACAAGGTATACAGACCACAGCTGATATCAATGACATACTACTATATAGAAAGCCCCTTGTTATACTGAGCATTTCGGGAAAATTAGGTCAGTTTTGTCCCAGGATGCGACCCACACCAGTCCACTAACATCCAGGTACCTAATTTATACTGATGGGTGAACAGGGACAGTAGGTGTAAGGAAACCCGTCCAATGTTTCCATCCCTTCGCCGGGAATCGAACCCAGACCCTTACCGTGTGAAGGGAGAACTTTTGCCACCAGGCCACGGGGACTGGTGCCACTTTGAAGAGGCCATATTATGTACAGAATTTGAAGAAAACTTAGACTAGCATTCAAACTAGTTACTGTGGGGTTCTATGAGCTAGTGTTTACCACAGGGTATTGCCTGGTGGTGTAATAATTCTCTCTGAACCATTTTTTTCTCTCATTTGTAACTTGATCAAATGAATTTAACTTTTGATATGATCACAGGATATATATATATTAATTTTAATTATATATTATAATATATATATATATATATATATATATATATATATTTTAAAATATATATATTATATATATATTACACCAAGAGATTATTTCTCTAAGCATATATATGCAGAGAATAAAAAGTTAAGTGCAGCCTTAATGACCCTTATGTAGTTGTGGAAAATACTGAATATATTTTCCAGAAATTCAGTATTTATATGTATATAGATGGCCATACTGTATTTAATAATATTTATGTCATAGAAAAGGGGAAAGCCTGCGTCTGCGCAGGAGGAGACTCACCATCTTGGTTTTAAATTTTTGTACAAACGTTGGTGTAATGGGAAGAATTTTTCGTGCTCTAGAGGTTAAAATTGTGTTGACACCTCTCAAATAGGAGGCGAAATTGTTGGATGTGCATTCCTGCATAACTTGAGATATCAGACGACTGGACAAGACAGCTCCGGGAACCTCAGATAAGCTCTCTAGATTTGTGTGTAATTCTGGCCAGCATTATTTTCATAGATTTAGTTAGAGTAAGGTTTTCCGAGTATGATACACATTAATCTCCAGTCAAATTGGTGAGTGATATTAAGATATATTTTCCTTCTGTTATGTAATTGTATATATATATATATATATATATATATATATATATTATATTATATATATATATATAATATATATATATATATATATATATATATATATATATAAACCATTTATTATTTTTAATATACAGTCCACAAATTTACATATTTACCAGTTTTCCCTGGTGTATGTATATTTCATTTAATTAATAGGTCCAGAGCAACTTGTGGTTATGACAGTGGTAGGTATCGAAGGGGGACATTTTTTGCTACCTAGGTGTCCCAAATTCCTACTTGTCTATGTAACATTGTAAATAATAATTATCTTTGTTATCATTTACTGTTATGTACATAATTAGTTACATTCAGATAAATGCAATTTTCCACAGTAGTCAATACACTTTAAATCCCCATGAACCAACTTAGTATATGATGGTTAGGTTAGGTAAGGTTTGTCAGGCAACAGGACAAGTGTTTCTTGCCGCGGGTCTGAGTCATATGGCCCACAGCTGGGGCTTTTGGTCATCTGATCGAGACCTTCTACTGGCTTACCCCTCCACCCCTTTAAAAAATATGGTTAAAATTTTATATGATTGGTGGTGGTTACTTGTAGATGTCATCCCTGCAGCCGACTCCCGGACCAGGCTTCACTGACAGCCTGCTCAGTCAGGCTGCTGTAGTTTTATCAAGGATTTATCTTATGCAATACAAATTTATTTCTTTTCTGTAGTATACAAAATATAGTTTACATGAAAAAATATTGGTACACACAAAAGAAAGCCACTAGCATTCAGTGCATTTTGTACTCACCTAGTTGTGGTTGCAGGGGTCGAGTCCAGCTTCTGGCCCCACCTCTTCGCTGGCCGCTACTAGATCACTCTTCCCGCCCCATGAGCTTTATCATACCTCTTCTTGAAGCTTTGTATGCGTTTTGTAATGACTGATCGGTGATGGTTACTCAAGGACTGATGACTGTTAATGGTGAAGGGTGTACCTGATAAGGTTTGTCACAGGAGGGGTCCCGTAAGTGACTTTAAGTCTACATAACTTAAAAATTTTGGGTCTACTACTACTGTTGCGAGGGGGCCCCCATAACGGGGGGCTCCAAAAATATAGGGCCGCCACTGGGTTTGTGAGAGGGATAATATGAGGCAAGATATGGTCATAATAATAATAATTAAAACACTCAGCACCAGTAAAAATTCACAAGAGTCGAGGCGCAGACATTGCATCAGCAGTATGGTCGTCTAGCCGCTGCTGTCAGCTAACAGTCAGGTAACAGCTAACCTCTTATCAGCTCAGTCAGCACATGTAGAGTTTATGTGGTCCTGGAGGTGACCAGTGGACATCACTCTCCTCTGGAACACTCGCCACTCCACTAGTTACAATTCACTCTTCTAGTAAGTACATCAGAACCTCCAAATATAATCAGACTGTTCCTGATTATCTTAACTTACTACTTTCAATTTAAATATTCCAAAAGGATAGTATATAATCGACAATTGAAATGCTAAAAAAAATGTATTATAAACATAACGAAATGTTAATAAAACAAATGTGTAGTGCTAGGATAATACTGTGGAAATGTTGCACCAGAAGACGAAATGATCCTCCTGTAGCTGATGAGCTTGAAGCCCAGTTAACCAACCAACTCAGTTTTATCATTCCTGACCAGATCCTCGACGTAGCCAACACGACTTCCACCATAATTAATGTTGCTCTTGTTAACGATGTTGGTAGCTACTTGGTCGACTGGAAGAGCAATAAATCTCATAAGCAAACATTCCTCCCTGATAAGATACAAAGGAAACTGCAGAAAAGCAGTACTGGAAATCCTAAATGCCCTAACATAGAAACCAGTGATCACCCATCCCTTAGTTCTCATGTCATGGTATGATAGTTACCGCAACAAATACCTGGAGAGGGTTTCGGGGGGTCAACGCCCCGCGGCCGGTCTGTGACCAGGCCTCATGGTGGATCAGGGCCTGATCATTAATGCAGAGTAAGAGGACATCAAGAAGGACAACTACATGATAACCACCTGGTGGTTCACAATTACACTCACCCACTGACTATAAACCCAGAAATACTAATCTTAATCTTAAAATAATAAATCCTAACTAGTCATAAGTTTGCCTATGATACTCCAATATAGACACTTTGTATTGTGCCAAAACAAAAGCATTCACATTGCTAAACTCACAAATTATGATGTAGTCACTAAGCCTTAATACCATAATCTGTAAGTATTTAATGTTAAGAATTAATCTAAGTCTGCTCGAAATGCCTAGCCAGGCTAGGTGTCCTAGTGGCCCCCTCTGTAATTAATATTTTATAACATGTAAACCACACAATACCCAAAACCTGTAAACTCCACATTGTAACCCTTTTAGAGAATAAACTTGAATTGAATTTAATTTAATTTAATTTAATTGAAAAAAAAACAAGCGCTAAACCCAAGGAAGGAACGCCGATCATCCTGTTCCTCCTCGTCAGTAAATTTAATGGAAAGTTCCATAGAGTAAAGCTTATAGTGTAGATTGGTTATATTGAGTCATCCTGGTATAGTTACTAACATCATAAAAACAGCCATGTTACATTTCTCAGAATGATGGATTTACAATGTCCCTCCAGGTGCTCTATGTACAAACTGACCTAGACAGCAATGATGGGTGAACCCATGGCCATCATAAAGCACCGTACACACAGTTGCCATAGATAAAACAACTGAAATTGACACAATTCAGTCAGGTCGACAAAAATATGTGACTGTAATGGAAGATCTATGTCATCAGTAACTTTTCAGCAGAGTACGGCAATGGCTTGCAAGATGTAACATCAAAACTAAGCGAGCTTCTTGTTCCTGATAACAATGAAACATACGTATATGTGGTTGATGAAGTCCCGTACCATTTCCACAGTGAATACCCTAGTACTACTATATAAAAACTACACGTATATGTAATTACATCTCGTCTGTCAAAGCTACAAACGTCATACAAGATTATTATTATTATTCCCTGAACTGAGAGTCGCTCAACAGCACTGAGGCACCTTCCTTAAAGGGATTATTATAATAAGTCTAAATTTTCCTAGGCAGGATGCGATGGTTGGTTGTATGTACACTGCTGCTGACCACCACGGCAGCCAGGGCTAACTTTGTAAGTTTAATATTTCTCATTTCAACTTTATTTTGACATTTTCCTCATACATTTTGTGCTATAATATACAAATTTTGGAGCATAAAAAAGAAAGAATTGCATTTAAATTCTTATTACTCTTCAATAATATACTTGAATTTACAGTTTTCCCATTGAATGTAGTGATTCCCCCCCCCCCGAAAAAAAAAACTGATCACCCGATTATTGGTAAAAAAAAAAAAAGTAACAACTAACTGATACGTAATTACGCCTTTGCATCTTTACGATCTGAGCTATTCTCTGGGTGCCCCATTTTAATTATTTCATTATATATTGATTTCCATGGAATGGTATGATATTGCTGGCAGTTGGACGAGTTGTGGGAGCATCTGATGGATATCTTCAGGACTTTTGAGTCAGTACCTTACAAGGTTACCAGGACAGCTCCTGTGAGTTTTCTGCATTTGTTTTATTTATCATTCTTGATATAAAGCCAAGAAGTCTTTATCAGTTTTATTGAAAGTATTTTCGTACCGTTGTCTTGACTTCAGATCTCTGATAACCAGAGCTTTTAAGTTTATATAAGAATAATAGTGGCTTAACGCTTCTTTTTGATAATAATAATAATAATAATAATAATAATAATAATAATAATAATAATAATAATAATAATAATAATAATAATATAAGAATAATAACAATATCTTTATTTACTACAAGTACATGTATGAAGTATACAGATCATAGCAGACATCAGTGACATATGTGGAAAATTGCATTTATCTGAATGTATCATTAAATACATAACAGTAAATGAACAAAGATAATTATTATTTATCAGTTAGACAAGTAGGAATTTGGGACACCTAGGTCGCAAAAAATGTCCCCCTTCGATACCTACCTCTGTCATATCCACAAGTTGCTCTGGACCCATTAATTACAAACGAAATATATATCACGAGGAATGCTGGTAAATATATAAATTTGTGGACTGTATATTAAAATTAATAAATGATTATATATATATACACATTTATATAACAGGAAAATATATCTTAATCATAACACTCACCAATTTGACTGGAGATTAATGTGTCATGCTCAGAAAACCTCACTGTCTACATTTATGATAATAATACTGGCCAGAACTATAAACATAATATAGACATGACTTAGCTGGGGTTCCTGGAGCTGTCTTGTCCAGTCGCCTGATATCTCAAGTTATGCAGGAATGCACATCCAACAATTTCGTCTCCTATTTGAGAGGTGTCAGCCCAATTTTAACCTCTAGAGTACGAAAATTCTTCACATTATTAATTAACGTCTGTTCAATTCAAACAGCAATGGCGAGTGTCCTCCTGCGCAGGCGCAGCTTCTTCTCATTTTCAATAATATAATTTTTAAATACAGTATGGCCATCTATTTACATATAACTACTGTATTTCTGGAAAATATATACAGTATTTTCCACAACATATAACTATATAGAAAGCTGCTTGTTATGCTGATCATTTCCCGCAAATTAGGTCAATTTTGTCCCCAGGATGCGACCCACACCAGTCCCTAACACCCCGGACCTATTTTTG
>NC_069458.1:23922733-24016291 GCF_026875155.1 Cherax quadricarinatus | reverse complement strand
TGGATTTTTGGGATTTGGGTTTTGGGGTTTTAAGTTGATGTGTGGCTGTCTGTTGGATTTTGTTTGGGTTTTACTGTTGGATGTGTTGGCTGTACTGTTGGATGTGTTGGGTTTTTACTGTTGGATGTGTTGGTTGTACTGTTGGATGTGTTGGCTGTACTGTTGGATGTGTTGGTTGTACTGTTGGATGTGTTGGCTGTACTGTTGGATGTGTTGGCTGTACTGTTGGATGTGTTGGTTGTACTGTTGGATGTGTTGGCTGTACTGTTGGATGTGTTGGTGTACTCAAAGTGATATTGGAGTTTGTTTCTTCGGTATTACTACCATTATTTATTTTATCATTAATAAAGTTGAGAAGTATTCTCCTGTACGGTTTATGGCCCTTAAACGTTCTTATTGTTAAACATTAGTTACTGGTCATGCAGTAGTGACGTAACTGGTCATGCAGTAGTGACGTAACTGGTCATGCAGTAGTGACGTAACTGGTCATGCAGTAGTGACGTAACTGGTCATGCAGTAGTGACGTAACTGGTCATGCAGTAGTGACGTAACTAGTCATGCAGTAGTGACGTAACTGGTCATGCAGTATGACGTAAATGGTCATGCAGTAGTGACGTAACTGGTCATGCAGTTTTGACGTAACTGGTCATGCAGTAGTGACGTAACTGGTCATGCAAGTAGTGACGTAACTGGTCATGCAGATAGTGACGTAACTGGTCATGCAGTAGTGACGTAACTGGTCATGCAGTAGTGACGTAACTAGTCATGCAGTAGTGACGTAACTGGTCATGCAGTAGTGACGTAACTGGTCATGCAGTAGTGACGTAACTGGTCATGCAGTAGTGACGTAACTGGTCATGCAGTAGTGACGTAACTAATGGTCATGCAGTAGTGACGTAACTGGTCATGCAGTAGTGACGTAACTAGTCATGCAGTAGTGACGTAACTGGTCATGCAGTAGTGACGTAACTGGTCATGCAGTAGTGACGTAACTGGTCATGCAGTAGTGACGTAACTGTCATGCAGTAGTGACTTAACTGGTCATGTAGTAGTGACGTAACTGGTCATGCAGTAGTGACGTAACTGGTCATGCAGTAGTGACGTAACTGGTCATGTAGTAGTGACGTAACTAGTCATGCAGTAGTGACGTAACTGGTCATGCAGTAGTGACTTAACTGGTCATGTAGTAGTGACGTAACTAGTCATGCAGTAGTGACGTAACTGGTCATGCAGTAGTGACGTAACTGGTCATGTAGTAGTGACGTAACTAGTCATGCAGTAGTGACGTAACTGGTCATGCAGTAGTGACTTAACTGGTCATGTAGTAGTGACGTAAACTAGTCATGCAGTAGTGACGTAACTGGTCATGCAGTAGTGACGTAACTGGTCATGTAGTAGTGACGTAACTAGTCATGCAGTAAGTGACGTAACTGGTCATGCAGTAGTGACTTAACTGGTCATGTAGTAGTGACGTAACTAGTCATGCAGTAGTGACGTAACTGGTCATGCAGTAGTGACGTAACTGGTCATGTAGTAGTGACGTAACTAGTCATGCAGTAGTGACGTAACTGGTCATGCAGTAGTGACGTAACTGGTCATGTAGTAGTGACGTAACTGGTCATGCAGTAGTGACGTAACTGGTCATGTAGTAGTGACGTAACTAGTCATGCAGTAGTGGACGTAACTGGTCATGCAGTAGTGACGTAACTAGTCATGTAGTAGTGACGTAACTGGTCATGCAGTAGTGACGTAACTGGTCATGTAGTAGTGACGTAACTAGTCATGCAGTAGTGACGTAACTGGTCATGCAGTAGTGACGTAACTGGTCATGTAGTAGTGACGTAACTGGTCATGCAGTAGTGACGTAACTGGTCATGTAGTAGTGACGTAACTAGTCATGCAGTAGTGACGTAACTGGTCATGCAGTAGTGACGTAACTGGTCATGCAGTAGTGACGTAACTGGTCATGTAGTAGTGACGTAACTGGTCATGCAGTAGTGACGTAACTGGTCATGCAGTAGTGACGTAACTGGTCATGCAGTAGTGACGTAACTGGTCATGCAGTAGTGACTTAACTGGTCATGTAGTAGTGACGTAACTGGTCATGCAGTAGTGACGTAACTGGTCATGCAATAGTGACGTAACTGGTCATGCAGTAGTGACGTAACTGGTCATGCAGTAGTGACGTAACTGGTCATGCAGTAGTGACGTAACTGGTCATGCAGTAGTGACTTAACTGGTCATGTAGTAGTGACGTAACTGGTCATGTAGTAGTGACTTAACTGGTCATGCACTAGTGACGTAACTGGTCATGCAGTAGTGACTTAACTGGTCATGTAGTAGTGACGTAACTGGTCATGTAGTAGTGACTTAACTGGTCATGCAGTAGTGACGTAACTGGTCATGCAGTAGTGGCTTAACTGGCCATGCAGTAGTGACGTAACTGGTCATGTAGCAGGGACGTAACTGGTCATGCAGTAGTGACGTAACTGGTCATGCAGTAGTGACTTAACTGGCCATGCAGTAGTGACGTAACTGGTCATGTAGTAGTGACTCAACTGGTCATGCAGTAGTGACGTAACTGGTCACGCAGTAGTGGCTTAACTGGTCATGCAGAAGTGACGTAACTGGTCATGTAGCATTGACGTAACTGGGCATGCAGTAGTGACGTAACTGGTCATGTAGTAGTAACGTAACTGGTCATGCAGTAGTGACTTAACTGGTCATGCAGTAGTGACGTAACTGGTCATGCAGTAGTGGCTTAACTGGTCATGCAGTAGTGACGTAACTGGTCATGTAGTAGTAACGTAACTGGTCATGCAGTAGTGACTTAACTGGTCATGCAGTAGTGACGTAACTGGTCATGCAGTAGTGGCTTAACTGGTCATGCAGTAGTGACGTAACTGGTCATGTAGTAGTAACGTAACTGGTCATGTAGCAGGGACGTAACTGGTCATGCAGTAGTGACGTAACTGGTCATGCAGTAGTGACTTAACTGGCCATGCAGTAGTGACGTAACTGGTCATGTAGTAGTGACTCAACTGGTCATGCAGTAGTGACGTAACTGGTCACGCAGTAGTGGCTTAACTGGTCATGCAGAAGTGACGTAACTGGTCATGTAGCATTGACGTAACTGGGCATGCAGTAGTGACGTAACTGGTCATGTAGTAGTAACGTAACTGGTCATGCAGTAGTGACTTAACTGGTCATGCAGTAGTGACGTAACTGGTCATGCAGTAGTGGCTTAACTGGTCATGCAGTAGTGACGTAACTGGTCATGTAGTAGTAACGTAACTGTCATGCAGTAGTGACTTAACTGGTCATGCAGTAGTGACGTAACTGGTCATGCAGTAGTGGCTTAACTGGTCATGCAGTAGTGACGTAACTGGTCATGTAGTAGTAACGTAACTGGTCATGCAGTAGTGACGTAACTGGTCATGCAGTAGTGACGTAACTGGTCATGTAGTAGTAACGTAACTGGTCATGCAGTAGTGACTTAAATGGTCATGCAGTAGTGACGTAACTGGTCATGCAGTAGTGGCTTAACTGGTCATGCAGTAGTGACGTAACTGGTCATGTAGTAGTAACGTAACTGGTCATGCAGTAGTGACGTAACTGGTCATGCAGTAGTGGCTTAACTGGTAATGCAGTAGTGACTTAAATGGTCATGCAGTAGTGACGTAACTGGAGTTTACTACCCACATCCCCCGCCCTTGGATTTCATGAGGGGTGACACCAAAGATGCCGCCCTGGGTGTCACCAACCCTAGCAACGCCACTGGCAGAGATCCTAGCAGTGATCTTAGCAGAGATCCTGGCATCATTAAGCCATAGGTTGACGTGTAGCAACAGTGTACACTGTAGCAACAGTGTACACTGTAGCAACAGTGTATCACCGTAGCAACAGAATATCACCATGGCCTTCACAACACATATATGTGGAGTAATTTTCTCCCCAATAATATATAATAATTCCCCTCCCCCAGAGGCTGGATGGCCACAAGCGTAAAAAACAGTGGCAAACGCGTAGATAATTCCAGTTCTGTCGCCAGAATGCAAGTGTTGGGCAATAGATTTAATACAACTGCGTCGTATCACCTGCTCCCTAATACACTAGGCTGAGTCTCATAGATCAATGGGGGGCGTTGACCCCCGAAGCTCTCTTCAGGTATACTCCAGGTAAGGATATAAGTAAACAATATAGAGAGATAGGAAGTTTTTGTTGCATTTATGGATTTGGAAAAGGTATATGATATGGTATATAACGGAGCAATGTTGCAAGTGTATGGAATACGTGATACCTTACTGAAACTTAAGACTTTTTATGAGGATAGTCAGGCTCAAGTTAAGGCCTTGGATCAACGTGTAGCGTAAGCTACACGTTGTCCTGTGTGGGTAGATTGGTATAGCACTGCGTACCTTGTTCTAAGATTCGTAGGTTCGAGTCTCTTTCAGCCAGAGATCAGTGTTTATATATATATATATATTATAATATATATATATATATATCAATAAGATCAGTTTTACTTCACATTTATTAAAATGGTTCCAGAATCTTTATAACGGTCCTTTAATGATACAAGCACAAAAAAACACAAAATTCTGCTATAATGTACAATGCAGAAACACTCAAAAGAAAGTATTCAGAAGAAAGTACTCAATTTCTACACTAGGAATGACAGATTGCTGTCTGGTTTGAAGTCGAGGCTACGAAACTTGTTTGGAAACAGCGTTATTACTGTTACTTTTTTTTTTTTTTGAGGGTTCTGGTCGACTGAGAGATTTTTTTTGGGGGGGGGGAGGGGGGCTGAAGTCCCCCTGCAAGTCAGCCCCCTTTTTGGCGTGGCTACTGGTTTTAAGATACTGGGAACCAGACTTCATTACGGCGAGACCAGAACTTCCAGGGCGAGTCGTAGCCAGCCCTGAGAGGGATAATACAGACATCAGTTACTGCTACTACAGTAGCAATACTAGTATTAATACTACCACTAGTAGTATTAATACTAGTAGTAATACTACTACTATTATTATTACTACTAGTAGTAATACTACTACTAGTATTACTACAGCCACCATTACCACCAATACTACTACTACTGCTGCTGTTACATAGGTACCTGGATGTTAGTCTCGTTACACCTGTTGTCCTTGTTCATCTATCAGTAAATAGGTACTAGGTGTTAGTCTAGTTACACCTGTTGCCCTCGTTCACCTATCAGTAAATAGGTACTAGGTGTTAATCTAGTTACACCTGTTGCCTCGTTCACCTATCAGTAAATAGGTACTAGGTGTTAATCTAGTTACACCTGTTGCCCTCGTTCACCTATCAGTAAATAGGTACTAGGTGTTAATCTAGTTACACCTGTTGCCCTCGTTCACCTATCAGTAAATAGGTACTAGGTGTTAATCTAGTTACACCTGTGTCCATGTTCACCTAGCAGAAAATAGGTACCTAGTTGTTGTAGCTCACTCCCCATATTTACCATCCAGAGGCTGAAGAAGTATTTCCTAACATGCCTGTGTGCCTCTAGTTAGTTCTAACACTGTATAAATACTAGTGGATAGTAACTAGTGGATACCTACTAGTAGCAACTAGTGGATACCTACTAGTAGCAACTAGTGGATACCTACTAGTAGCAACTAGTGGATACCTACTAGTAGCAACTAGTGGATACCTACTAGTAGCAACTAGTGGATACCTACTAGTAGCAACTAGTGGATACCTACTAGTAGCAACTAGTGGATACCTACTAGTAGCAACTAGTGGATACCTACTAGTAGCAACTAGTGGATACCTACTAGTAGCTACTTACCAGTGGCTACTTGCTGGTAGGTACTTACCAGTACATATGGTTAAGAGAGACAGTCTCTCCGTTCTCCTGTATGACAGCTGCCAGTTTACCAGCCTCTTCCATCCAGTCAGATTCACTTGTCAGATATCCTCCCACCGTCCTGTCAATTATTATTATTATTATTATTATTATTATTAAAGCTTAGTTTAAATATAGGTTGAATGCTACTGCTGCTGCCCCTTTTACCTAACATTAAATAGGTAACATGTGTCTTGTGATTCAGTGCCTTTGGGTCACAGTCGAATGACCCGGGTTCAGTCCTGGGGCGAGTGGGGGGTTATGCCTATTACACCTTTTACACTTGTTTACCTAGTAGGTAATAGGTACCCAGGTATTAGTGGATTGTTGTGGGTGGCATCCTGGGGACAGGGACCGAAGGATCATAATGGAAATAAGTTATACTGTTTGATTGTTCTGGGTTATCCTGCCTTATTTCAGGCTATTAATCCAAAATTTTGTTTTCTTGAGCTTTCTCTATCTATTTTAACTCGCTTTTTTTTAAAAATAGCTGATTTAACATAAATTTTTATACTGATAACAAAAAAATAATTTGAACGGAAAACTGAAATGCCTAAAAAAAAAAGATAAATGTTTATTTCGGTCTAATTCATATACCATTTTCAGCAGAACTCTTGAAGATGGTCTCTTAGACCGAAATATATACAGACCTTTCTTACCCGTGTTTCAGTTTCCTATCTTAATGGGTTTTACACACACTGTCGTTCACTGTTTTATATGTTTGTAGATTGATATGTTCAGAGAGCATTTTGACAATGTGTAACATGGTAACTATGGAAGTATTTCTAAGTGGATCGTGAACTTGTGTCAGCCACACAGTGGCTTCATTGATAATGGTCATGTGTGCGAAATGTTTTTCTTTCGATTTTATGAAAGAGATCCGCAAGAGTTGCACATGTGTCTTTTGTACTTCTGTATTTATATATTGTGAATTGTTATTTTGTTTTATTTCTGGTTGTGTATTAGGTAAGTAAGGGAAGGTTGTGTAAGTGGGATTCGTAATGTGTAGTGACTGGAGCTACTTTTGGAATACCTGTAGGAAACAGGAATTT
The DNA here is from genome assembly GCF_026875155.1 of Cherax quadricarinatus. Lineage (NCBI taxonomy): Eukaryota > Metazoa > Arthropoda > Malacostraca > Decapoda > Parastacidae > Cherax > Cherax quadricarinatus. The sequence continues at coordinate 24,009,370 of NC_069458.1, read as the reverse complement.
TCTGAATTGTTTTGTATTTCGTTTTGTTTATGGTAGAAGGTCTCATTGAGGTGCCTTCGTTTTGTATCTTCTGTTTATAGGTATTTTAATTGAGTATGTACATGGGAGGAGGAGAGGAAGAAAAGAGGAAGAAGAGAAGAGGGGGAGGAAGAGGAAGAGGAGGAGGTTATATTAGGAGGAATTATGGTAAGGAAACAGAAAAATGTTTTTAAATTGGTAAAGTATTAATTATTATTGTTTGTCACTGTTTTCGGAGGGTAGAGGAGGAAGAGAGGAAGAAGGAAGAGGAAGAGGAAGAGGAAGAGAGGAAGAGGAAGAGGGAGAGGAAGAGGGAGAGGAGGATGGCTGGGGTGGGTGTAAGAGTTTTGTTAGTCAGGAGACATGAACACACGCCTCGTACCTACCTTGTAAGCACAGTCATCTGTGGTCGTTCCTGGATGAACACCTGAGAGTTTAGAGGTGCTGGAGGGTCGTCCTGGTGCTGTAACCCCAGGTAGTAGCACATAGTGTAAGTCTTGTCACTGGCGCTTTGTATTGTAAACTCCGTGGTCACTGGTACTGTCATGGCGATGTACTCACCTGGGGAAAACAAGTTCTTGTAAGATATAATAGGATTTTGTTGGGATTTTTTTAACCTCGGAGGGTTAGCCATCCAGGATAACCCAGGAAAGTCAGTGCGTCATACAGGACTGTCCTTCAATCTTGTCCCCCAGGACACCACCCACAACAGTCGCCTAGCACCAAGGTACCTATTTACTGCTAGGTGAATAGGGACAGCATGTGAAAGGGGACTAACACCCAGGTACCTACATATTGCTAGGTGAATAGGGACAGCAGGTGTAAGGTGTCTAGCACCCAGGTACCTTCTTACTGCTAGGTGAACAGGGACAGCAGGTGAAAGGGGACTAACACCCAGGTACCTACTTACTGGTAGGTGAATAGGGACAGCAGGTGTTAGGTGACTAGCACCCAGGCACCTCCTTACTGCTAGGTGAGATAGGGACAGCAGATGAAAGGGGACTAACATCCAGGTACCTACTTACTACTAGGTGAACAGTGAGAGCAGGTGTGAGGAAATACTGCCCAATGTTTTGACTCGTACCGGGGATCGAACCACGGACACTCAGTGTGTGAGGCGAGAGCATTGCCTACCAGGCCACGCATAAGGATAAACTCACAGAGTGAAGAAGTAGTCTGTCGCGTAGACGAAACGTTTCGCCCGTTCAACAGTCCTCATCAGAGGTGGAGATGAAAGGTATCAAATACCGACACGATGGAAAAATTGACACAAATGCAGTATAATGTGATTCTTTATTGACAACGTTTCGCCCACACAGTGGTCTTTATCAAGTCACAGACTTACCTGGGTAAAGAGTACACCAGTTATAATGTGGAGATTCAGGTGGAGAATGCTGGGTAGCTTGTGTAGATCTGTCTGTGACTTGATAAAGCCTACTGTGTGGGCGAAATGTAGTCAAACATAAGAAAGTGGTCAGTCGTCAGTGGTCAGTGGTCAGTCGTCAGTGGTCAGTAGTCAGTCGTCACGTGAGGTCACAGACCCTGAGCTGCTTTGGGGATTAGGCGTGGACGGTTACAAAGCATGGCTTGCTTCTGCAGTGTTTTAAAAATTGAGGTTGGAGAGTTGAAGGAGGAGGTCTTGCTTCTCCAGGAGGAGATTAGGAGGCTGAAGGTCCACCTCAATGGGTCTGGGAGAGAGTGTGAGGTGGCTGGAGTTGTGGGGAATGAGGCTTCTAGCAGTGAGGTGCAGTCTGTCTCTCGCTGTGAGGAGGCTGTAGGTGGGGAGGTAACAACGGCTACCAGCAGTGAGGTGCAGTCCAGCACCTGCTACAAGTGGCGAGTGGTAACCAGTAATGGGAGGAGAATCAGAATAAGGAAAGTTAAGAGTGAAGATCTGAAGGTAGGAAATCGTTCTTGTTCTTCAGGATGAATGTACTTCAGGGGCCCAGTGAAGGAAAGGGTATACTGCCCTGCTAACGGGTAAGACTTTTCTTGTGGTTGGGACTTCAGGTAAGATTATTGACCGTGCTTTTTTTAATAGGAATAAGAAGATGAGGTTGGTGTGTTCCCTGGGCTGGGGTTGGGGACATAGTTAACGGCTGGTAATATTGTCAGGGTAAGGGGAAAAAGCCTTTATCGTCTAGTGTGGTGGAAATGTTTGGGGAAAGGGTAGGGGGAAAAGAGTCTAGAAAAGTACAGGCCCAGCATAGATTTATTAAGTCTAAGGGGGGGGGTCCCAATCAATTTTTGCATCTTGCCTAGAAGGGAGTAGGAAATGAAGGTTGTTGGGGCCCATTGGTGTAAATGGGGCGCAGATATGAAGGAACTTGAAACCCCTTTCATGAAAACTGGAAAAATTTTATGGAAAAACATGATATTATAAAAGGGATGGGTACATCTCTCTGGGGCTGGGGTGGTACCCCTTGCAAACTAAAATTGAAAAGGCATTGGGAAATGCCTATGATTTTAAACTGATGAAGTAGAGGATGGGGTGTGTGTGGGAAACAAGCAGGTTGCAACCTTGGGTTGGAAACAGAAATGTTTAAAAGGCTTCGATGAAGTTATAAATAAAGAAATAGATCAGGTCAGCAAAAAAGGGGGACAGCAAAAGGGCTAGCTCCCTTAAAGGGTTTTTATACTATTGCAGGGGGTTTAAAAAATAGATGATTTTTTTTTTTTTTTTTTTTAAAAAGTCGGCCCTTCCACCCAGGCAGGGTGACCCAAAAAAAAAAAAGAAATCCCAAAAAGAAAATATTTCTCTCATTCAAACTTCCCACACTCGCCATTATCACTGTTTTTGCGAGGTGCTCAAATCAACAGTCTAAAGCATAAACATATAAAAAATAAAAAATATCCCCAAACTGCCAAATTCCCAAACCCCTCCTTTAAGTGCAGGCATTGGTATTCCCATTTCCGGATAAAAGCCCGACTATATGAAAAAAAACCGGTTTCCCTGAATCCCTTCACAAAAATATTACCCTGTCAACTCCAACAGATGTCGGTCCGTCCATTGTCTCCATTCACCCCAATTAACACGCTACGCACGCTTGCTGGGGCCCAAGCCCCTTCCCCAAAAAACCCTCCTTTACCCCCTCTCTCCAACCCTTTCGAGGCGCCCCCTACCCCCCTTCCCTTCCCATAGTTTTAATGCTTTCCATGTCTTTACTGGCCCTTTTTCCTCCAAAAATACCAAACCCCCTCAAAAACCCCTCTTCTCCCCTCTGATTACTTTTATTAACCCCACCCTTCTCCTATTTCCACCCCCGAATTTCTGCTAAATTTACCCACACTTGCCTTTAAAAACAGGAATCCCCGCTGCCTCAACCGTCTCTCGCTGCGCTTTTACACCAAGCTTACACCTTAAGAGTGTTGGTATACTATCTTTCATACTTCCCTTCTTTGCCCCTTAGAAAAACGTTTTTTGACCACATTCCTAAAGATAGATGAGAAGTTAATTGCAAGTGCAGGAACAAAATTTTTTTTTGCTATAAAAGGCCTGGCCAATCGAAAGATAGAGAGTGTTCGAATGTCCCATATGGGCTAAAATTATTCCACATGACAGGGTCAACAGGAAGGGTGGTGGGTAGCGATATTGTCAGAGACTTTTTAAAATTGTTGGTTAGACAGGTATAAAGTAGAAGAAATCGCCATGATCTTTTTGGTTACGCTTCTCGAGGGCGGAAAAAACTAATTTTGGGTGTGATTTTCAGGGCCCCAAATTTGATAGGGAGTGCGTAAACTTCTATGGGCGAAAATTTGTAAGGCTTACATACGAAAAAAGTCGTGCAAAGGGGATTTAACTAAGAAGATTGACTGGAGCAATTTGACAGGAAATTTGAGTCGGTGGGCTTTTTGATCGATCCCGGATTGTTTTTTAAAAAGTTTTTGACCGAGCCCCAAATGGGGAAATAACCCCCTTTACTTTGGGTTTTTGCCCGTAGGGAAACATAATTATAATTTGGGTTAATGTGAGCTTTGGGGGAAGTGATCACAAATCACTCAATTTTAATATATCATGGAATTCCCCCAAAAATGGCAATCAAGTCTCCGTCCCTGACTTTCGCTTGGCTGATTTCATAGGACTGAAAAATTACTTAGGTGGGCTGAACTGGAATGACCTGACTAAGGGTCAGGTAGGTGGTGATGGTTGCCGATATGACGCTTTCCAGGGCATAGTTCTAGCTGCTCAGTCAAATTATATTCCAAATAGGGAAATCAGATCAAACAAAAATGATCCTAAATGGATGAACAATAGATTAAAATATCTGATTGGTCAAAAGAGAGGCATATATAGGCAAATCAAAACAGGAGAGGGGCAATTAAGAAATCGATATATTCAGTTAAAGAGAGAAATAAAAAAGGGAATTAGAAAAGCAAAAAGAGATTATGAGGTTAAAGTTGCAAGAGATTCGAAGACTAACCCAAAATGATTCTTTCAGGTATACAGAAGATCAGGGACAAGATAGGCCCACTCAAAAGTTCCTCGGGTCAGCTCACTGACAGTGATAAGGAAATGTGTAGAATTTTTAACACATACTTCCTCTCAGTTTTTACACAGGAGGATGCCAGCGATATTCCAGAAATGATAAATTATATAGAACAGGACGATAATAAACTGTGCACGATTAGGGTCACAAGTGACATGGTCCTTAGGCAAATAGATAAATTAAAACCTAACAAATCCCCAGGCCCTGATGAACTGTATGCAAGGGTTCTAAAGGAATGTAAAGAGGAGCTTAGCAAACCTTTGGCTAATCTTTTCAACATATCACTACAAACTGGCATGGTGCCAGATAAGTGGAAAATGGCAAATGTGATACCTATTTCCAAAGCAGGTGACAGGTCCTTAGCTTCGAACTATAGACCAATAAGCCTAACCTCCATAGTGGGAAAATTTATGGAATAAATAATTGCCGAGGCAGTTCGTAGCCACCTTGAAAAGCATAAATTAATCAACGAATCTCAGCATGGTTTTACAAAGGGGCGTTCCTGCCTTACGAATTTATTAACTTTTTTCACTAAGGTATTTGAGGAGGTAGATCATGGTAATGAATATGATATTGTGTATATGGACTTCAGTAAGGCTTTTGACAGGGTCCCACATCAGAGACTATTGAGGAAAATTAAGGCACATGGAATAGGAGGAGAAATTTTTTCCTGGATAGAGGCATGGTTGACAAATAGGCAGCAGAGAGTTTGCATAAATGGGGAGAAATCAGAGTGGGGAAGCGTCACGAGCGGTGTTCCACAGGGGTCAGTGTTGGGCCCCCTGCTGTTCACAATCTACATAAACGACATAGATGAGGGCATAAAGAACGACATCAGCAAGTTTGCCGATGACACCAAAATAGGCCGTCGAATTCATTCTGACGAGGACATTCGAGCGCTCCAGGAAGATTTGAATAGACTGATGCAGTGGTCGGAGAAGTGGCAGATGCAGTTTAATATAGACAAATGCAAAGTTCTAAATGTTGGACAGGACAATAACCATGCCACATATAAACTAAATAATGTAGATCTTAATATTACGGATTGCGAAAAAGATTTAGGAGTTCTGGTTAGCAGTAATCTGAAACCAAGACAACAGTGCATAAGTGTTCGCAATAAAGCTAATAGAATTCTTGGCTTCATATCAAGAAGCATAAATAATAGGAGTCCTCAGGTTGTTCTTCAACTCTATACATCCTTAGTTAGGCCTCATTTAGATTATGCTGCACAGTTTTGGTCACCGTATTACAGAATGGATATAAATGCTCTGGAAAATGTACAAAGGAGGATGACAAAGTTGATCCCATGTATCAGAAACCTTCCCTATGAGGATAGACTAAGGGCCCTGAATCTGCACTCCCTAGAAAGACGTAGAATTAGGGGGGATATGATTGAGGTGTATAAATGGAAGACAGGAATAAATAAAGGGGATGTAAATAGTGTGCTGAAAATATCTAGCCTAGACAGGACTCGCAGCAATGGTTTTAAGTTGGAAAAATTCAGATTCAGGAAGGATATAGGAAAGTACTGGTTTGGTAATAGAGTTGTGGATGAGTGGAACAAACTCCCGAGTACAGTTATAGAGGCCAGAACGTTGTGTAGCTTTAAAAATAGGTTGGATAAATACATGAGTGGATGTGGGTGGGTGTGAGTTGGACCTGATAGCTTGTGCTACCAGGTCGGTTGCCGTCTTCCTCCCTTAAGTCAATGTGACCTGACCTGACTAGGTTGGGTGCATTGGCTTAAGCCGGTAGGAGACTTGGACCTGCCTCGCATGGGCCAGTAGGCCTGCTGCAGTGTTCCTTCGTTCTTATGTTCTTAAGAACACTTCAACAGGCCTACTAGCCCATACTTGGCAGGTCCATATCAAATCCATCCCACTAATTTTTCAATGCTACCAACCCATCTCTAGAGGATCACATTGTACTGTATTTGTGTATATTATTCCAATGAATATATCTAAGTGTTCCAAATATTTAACTCATTAACGTACAGGTATTGAGTGTTATAAATAATGTGAGAACTTGTTTTATAACATTGCAGATATCAAAATTGGAATTGTGAAGAAAATGAAAACAGTGTTGAAGATGGTAATACTACTACTAATAATAATATTGTTAATAATAATAGTAATAATGATAATAATAATAATAATAATAATAATAATAATAATAATAATAATAATAATAATGATAGTAATAATAATAGTAATGATGATAATAGAAATATAATTATTGTTAAAAATAATAACACTAGTGGATACTAACAACAGTTTTAAAGATAACATTACCAATTTACAAATTAAAATGCTTACACATTTTAAATGTAATTAGTAAACAAAATCATTAATAAGGAGAACTCACTGTTGTGGTTGTGTCCGGAGATGTATTGGAAGAGTCGCCAGAATAGGCTGTTCAATGGATCACTTTTCTTTGTCTCCTGCGTGCATACCCATTTCTGTTCCTCATATAGCCTCTCCTCGTACCCCTGGAAGCGAGATTGGGGCTCCATTATGTGCTTTTACGTGGCAATTGGTTAATAAGACACTTTATTTGGCCTGGTCACAGACGGCCGCGGGGGCGTTGACCCCCAAAATCCTCTCCAGGTATACACAGATACCTCAGGGGAAATAGGTCACTTTTTGTCTGACTTTTCTTGGGGGTTATTCCCGGTAGTTTAAGTAAGTTTATTTAGGTATACACAAATACAGTTACATAGAAATATCATACATAACAACATATATGTAGAGAACCTAGGATAACCCCAAAAAAGTCAGACAAAGTGACTTATTTCCATTGTTGCTGTGTATAATTATAGTGCTTATGTGTACCTGTGTCTAAATAAACTTAAGATGGATGATCGATAAGCAACGGAGTGTAAGTAAATGGGGAAAATACATATAAAAACCGTATGTAGGAGAGAAAGAAGCTTAAGACGTCATTTCGGTCCGACTTGGACCATTTACAATCTGTAAATGGTCCAAGTCGGACCGAAAGGACGTCGTGAGCTGGTCTCTCTATGTGCGGGTTATTTGTGTATTGTTCCAGTCACGGTATTGTGCCTTCTTGTTCTTTCTATATGGAGGGAAAATCAGACGGAGGATCTAATACAATTGATGTCTTATAGGTGTCAGTTTTGGGTTAATTGCTGTTCAGAATCTACATTAATGACATTATCTACAGAAACATAGGCCAGTTTACCAACGACAAAAAAAAAAAAAAAAAAAAAAAAAAAAAAAAAAAGCGAGAAAATAATTTCTAAGGGGGGCACGAGGATACTACAGAATGATATAGATAGGTTGATGTGTCGTGAAAAAAAAAAAATGTAGTTTAATATGGGAAAAGAAAATAACCACACCACTTACAGATTTGTATCGCATTTGCTTAAAGCAAATGCTGTCCATGTTCACCTAGCAGTAAAATAGGTACCTGGGTGTTAGTGGACTGGTGTGGGTCGCATCCTGGGGACAAAATTGACCTAATTTGCGGGAAATGATCAGCATAACAAGCAGCTTTCTATATAGTTATATGTTGTGGAAAATACTGTATATATTTTCCAGAAATACAGTAGTTATATGTAAATAGATGGCCATACTGTATTTAAAAATTATATTATTGAAAATGAGAAGAAGCTGCGCCTGCGCAGGAGGACACTCGCCATTGCTGTTTGAATTGAACAGACGTTAATTAATACTGTGAAGAATTTTCGTACTCTAGAGGTTAAAATTGGGCTGACACCTCTCAAATAGGAGACGAAATTGTTGGATGTGCTTTCCCTGCATAACTTGAGATATCAGGCGACTGGACAAGACAGCTCCAGGAACCCCAGCTAAGTCATGTCTATATTATGTTTATAGTTCTGGCCAGTATTACTATCATAAATGTAGACAGTGAGGTTTTCTGAGAATGACACATTAATCTCCAGTCAGATTGGTGAGTGTTATGATTAAGATATATTTTCCTGTTATATAAATGTGTATATATATATAATCATTTATTAATTTTAATATACAGTCCACAAATTTATATATTTACCAGCATTCCTCGTGACATATATTTCGTTTGTAATTAATGGGTCCAGAGCAACTTGTGGATATGACAGAGGTAGGTATCGAAGGGGGACATTTTTTGCGACCTAGGTGTCCCAAATTCCTACTTGTCTAACTGATAAATAATAATTATCTTTGTTCATTTACTGTTATGTATTTAATGATACATTCAGATAAATGCAATTTTCCACATATGTCACTGATGTCTGCTATGATCTGTATACTTCATACATGTACTTGTAGTAAATAAAGATATTGTTATTATTCTTATATTATTATTATTATTATTATTTTTAAATTATTATTATTATTATTATTATTTTTTATTAATTATTAAAATCAAAAAGAAGCGCTAAGCCACTATTATTCTTATATAAACTTAAAAGCTCTGGTTATCAGAGATCTGAAGTCAAGACAACGGTACGAAAATACTTTCAATAAAACTGATAAAGACTTATTGGCTTTATATCAAGAATGATAAATAAAACAAATGCAGAAAACTCACAGGAGCTGTCCTGGTAACCTTGTAAGGTACTGACTCAAAAGTCCTGAAGATATCCATCAGATGCTCCCACAACTCGTCCAACTGCCAGCAATATCATACCATTCCATGGAAATCAATATATAATGAAATAATTAAAAGGGGGGCACCCAGAGAATAGCTCAGATCGTAAAGATGCAAAGGCGTAATTACGTATCAGTTAGTTGTTACTTTTTTTTTTTTTACCATAATCGGGTGATCAGTTTCTTTTTTTTCGGGGGGGGGGGGATCACTACAGTTTAATGGGAAAAACTGTAAATTCAAGTATATTATTGAAGAGTAATAAGAATTTAAATGCAATTCTTTCTTTTTTATGCTCCAAAATTTGTATATTATAGCACAAAATGTATGAGGAAAATGTCAAAATAAAGTTGAAATGAGAAATATTAAACTTACAAAGTTAGCCCTGGCTGCCGTGGTGGTCAGCAGCAGTGTACATACAACCAACCATCGCATCCTGCCTAGGAAAATTTAGACTTATTATAATAATCCCTTTAAGGAAGGTGCCTCAGTGCTGTTGAGCGACTCTCAGTTCAGGGAATAATAATAATAATCTTGTATGACGTTTGTAGCTTTGACAGACGAGATGTAATTACATATACGTGTAGTTTTATATAGTAGTACTAGGGTATTCACTGTGGAAATGGTACGGGACTTCATCAACCACATATACGTATGTTTCATTGTTATCAGGAACAAGAAGCTCGCTTAGTTTTGATGTTACATCTTGCAAGCCATTGCCGTACTCTGCTGAAAAGTTACTGATGACATAGATCTTCCATTACCAGTCACATATTTTTGTCGACCTGACTGAATTGTGTCAATTTCAGTTGTTTTATCTATGGCAACTGTGTGTACGGTGCTTTATGATGGCCATGGGTTCACCCATCATTGCTGTCTAGGTCAGTCTGTACATAGAGCACCTGGAGGGACATTGTAAATCCATCATTCTGAGAAATGTAACATGGCTGTTTTTACGATGTGTTAGTAACTATACCAGGATGACTCAATATAACCAATCTACACTACAAGCTTTACTCTATGGAACTTTCCATTAAGTTTACTGACGAGGAGGAACAGGATGATCGGCGTTCCTTCCTTGGGTTTAGCGCTTGTTTTTTTTTCAATTAAATTAAATTCAATTAAATTCATTTCAAGTTTATTCTCTAAAAGGGTTACAATGTGGAGTTTACAGGTTTTGGGTATTGTGTGGTTTACATGTTATAAAATATTAATTACAGAGGGGGCCACTAGGACACCTAGCCTGGCTAGGCATTTCGAGCAGACTTAGATTAATTCTTAACATTAAATACTTACAGATTATGGTATTAAGGCTTAGTGACTACATCATAATTTGTGAGTTTAGCAATGTGAATGCTTTTGTTTTGGCACAATACAAAGTGTCTATATTGGAGTATCATAGGCAAACTTATGACTAGTTAGGATTTATTATTTTAAGATTAAGATTAGTATTTCTGGGTTTATAGTCAGTGGGTGAGTGTAATTGTGAACCACCAGGTGGTTATCATGTAGTTGTCCTTCCTTGATGTCCTCTTACTCTGCATTAATGATCAGGCCCTGATCCACCATGAGGCCTGGTCACAGACCGGGCCGCGGGGGCGTTGACCCCCCGAAACCCTCTCCAGGTATTTGTTGCGGTAACTATCATACCATGACATGAGAACTAAGGGATGGGTGATCACTGGTTTCTATGTTAGGGCATTTAGGATTTCCAGTACTGCTTTTCTGCAGTTTCCTTTGTATCTTATCAGGGAGGAATGTTTGCTTATGAGATTTATTGCTCTTCCAGTCGACCAAGTAGCTACCAACATCGTTAACAAGAGCAACATTAATTATGGTGGAAGTCGTGTTGGCTACGTCGAGGATCTGGTCAGGAATGATAAAACTGAGTTGGTTGGTTAACTGGGCTTCAAGCTCATCAGCTACAGGAGGATCATTTCGTCTTCTGAGTGCAACATTTCCACAGTATATATCCTAGCACTACACATTTGTTTTATTAACATTTCGTTATGTTTATAATACATTTTTTTAGCATTTCAATTGTCCGATTATATACTATCCTTTTGGAATATTTAAATTGAAAGTAGTAAGTTAAGATAATCAGGAACAGTCTGATTATATTTGGAGGTTCTGATGTACTTACTAGAAGAGTGAATTGTAACTAGTGGAGTGGCGAGTGTTCCAGAGGAGAGTGATGTCCACTGGTCACCTCCAGGACCACATAAACTCTACATGTGCTGACTGAGCTGATAAGAGGTTAGCTGTTACCTGACTGTTAGCTGACAGCAGCGGCTAGACGACCATACTGCTGATGCAATGTCTGCGCCTCGACTCTTGTGAATTTTTACTGGTGCTGAGTGTTTTAATTATTATTATTATGACCATATCTTGCCTCATATTATCCCTCTCACAAACCCAGTGGCGGCCCTATATTTTTGGAGCCCCCGTTATGGGGGCCCCTCGCAACAGTAGTAGTAGACCAAAATTTTTAAGTTATGTAGACTTAAAGTCACTTACGGGACCCCTCCTGTGACAAACCTTATCAGGTACACCCTTCACCATTAACAGTCATCAGTCCTTGAGTAACCATCACCGATCAGTCATTACAAACGCATTACAAAGCTTCAAGAAGAGGTATGATAAAGCTCATGGGGCGGGAAGAGTGATCTAGTAGCGGCCAGCGAAGAGGTGGGGCCAGAAGCTGGACTCGACCCCTGCAACCACAACTAGGTGAGTACAAAATGCACTGAATGCTAGTGGCTTTCTTTTGTGTGTACCAATATTTTTTCATGTAAACTATATTTTGTATACTACAGAAAAGAAATAAATTTGTATTGCATAAGATAAATCCTTGATAAAACTACAGCAGCCTGACTGAGCAGGCTGTCAGTGAAGCCTGGTCCGGGAGTCGGCTGCAGGGATGACATCTACAAGTAACCACCACCAATCATATAATTATAACCATATTTTTTAAAGGGGTGGAGGGGTAAGCCAGTAGAAGGTCTCGATCAGATGACCAAAAGCCCCAGCTGTGGGCCATATGACTCAGACCCGCGGCAAGAAACACTTGTCCTGTTGCCTGACAAACCTTACCTAACCTAACCATCATATACTAAGTTGGTTCATGGGGATTTAAAGTGTATTGACTACTGTGGAAAATTGCATTTATCTGAATGTAACTAATTATGTACATAACAGTAAATGATAACAAAGATAATTATTATTTATCAATGTTACATAGACAAGTAGGAATTTGGGACACCTAGGTAGCAAAAAATGTCCCCCTTCGATACCTACCACTGTCATAACCACAAGTTGCTCTGGACCTATTAATTAAATGAAATATACATACACCAGGAATACTGGTAAATATGTAAATTTGTGGACTGTATATTAAAAATAATAAATGGTTATATATATATATATATATATATATATATATATATATATATATATATATATATATATATATATATAAATATATATATATATAATTATATACAATTACATAACAGAGGAAAATATATCTTAATATCACTCACCAATTTGACTGGAGATTAATGTGTATCATACTCGGAAAACCTTACTCTAACTAAATCTATGAAAATAATGCTGGCCAGAATTACACACAAATCTAGAGAGCTTATCTGAGGTTCCCGGAGCTGTCTTGTCCAGTCGTCTGATATCTCAAGTTATGCAGGAATGCACATCCAACAATTTCGCCTCCTATTTGAGAGGTGTCAACACAATTTTAACCTCTAGAGCACGAAAAATTCTTCCCATTACACCAACGTTTGTACAAAATTCAAAACCAAGATGGTGAGTCTCCTCCTGCGCAGACGCAGGCTTTCCATTTTCTATGACATAAATATTATTAAATACAGTATGGCCATCTATATACATATAAATACTGAATTTCTGGAAAAATTTATTCAGTATTTTCCACAACTACATAAGGGTCATTAAGGCTGCACTTACTTTTTATTCTCTGCATATATATGCTTAGAGAAATAATCTCTTGGTGTATATATATATATATATATATATATATATATATATATATATATATATATATATATATATATATATATATAAATATTATATATTATATATATCCTGTGATCATATCAAAAGTTAAATTCATTTGATCAAGTTACAAATGAGAGAAAAAAATGGTTCAGAGAGAATTATTACACCACCAGGCCAATACCCTGTGGTAAACACTAGCTCATAGAACCCCACAGTAACTATTTTGAATGCTAGTCTAAGTTTTCTTCAAATTCTGTACATAATATGGCCTCTTCAAAGTGGCACCAGTCCCCGTGGCCTGGTGGCAAAAGTTTCTCCCTTCACACGGTAAGGGTCTGGGTTCGATTCCGGCGAAGGGATGGAAACATTGGACGGGTTTCCTTACACCTACTGTCCCTGTTCACCCATCAGTATAAATTAGGTACCTGGATGTTAGTGGACTGGTGGGGGGTCGCATCCTGGGACAAAAACTGCCCCAAATTTTTCCCCCAAAATTTGCCAGTAAAAAAGGGGCTTTCAAATATAGTATTATTCTTTTGATATCAGCTGTGGTCTGATACCTTGTACATGTACTTGTAAAAAAATAAAAATTTTATTATTATTATTTATTTTTAAATTTTTATTATTTCCTTTCTAGAGATTTGAAAACGGCATTGCAAAAGTCGGTTCTGACTGGGGTTTGGGGGTGTTTTAATCTTTTTTTAAAAATTCATGAAATTTGGTATTACAGGAGCCGAGACACAGCCCCGGGCCCCCCCTCTCTCTGCTGGCGGGCTATTATGGTTCCTCTCCGGGTTTGCGTAGAACTAAAGATCTATTCTTAAAGCGTGTAATAATTCAAAAAACCCAAGGGAAATAAGTACTTTGATTTTTTTTTTTGGGGGGGGGGGGGGTGGGGGGGGGGGGGGGGGGGGGTTTTCCTTAGGTAATTTACACTATGAATAAAAATTTTGTACTTTTGGTACCTGTACCTAAATAAATTACTTAAAATAACACATTGTCTGAAATTTTTTATCCTGGGAAATTTTTACACTAGTATGATAATTGTAATTGTGTCCCTTTGTGCCTAAATAAACTTATATAAGTCACTTTTAATTTTTTTTTGGGGTTATTTTTGGGAAATTTTAAAACACGCTGAAAATTGTATTTTATGTGTACTTGTTCTTATATTTTTACTCCCCAAATGCCCCTTGCATAAAAGCATTTTATCTTGTACTTAAATCAAAATTGTAATTCCCAAAATTGTAACCTTTGTAAAAAAATTTTAAAATCTTTAATATTATTTTATTTTTTGGGGGAAAAAAATGGGAATCAGGTTCAGTACTTTTTTAATTTTGGGAAAAGGGACCATCAAGACTGACGTCACAAACAATGTAACAACTGCCTGGAAAAACTACATGAAAACCTCACCCAAGAAAACCCTTTTTAATAAGTAAGTTTATTCGGGAATACTAAAAATACAGTTACATATTTTAATCAAACATGGGCAGTTTTAATGTGTAGAAAAACCGGGGGAAAACCACAAAAATAAGTCTGATAAAGTAAATTATTTCCCCTTTGGGGGCCTTTTTCTTATTTCCCCTTGGGATCCTTATTTTCCCGTCACATTGTTTATAATAGCAGTTTTATGGGGGTAGTTACCTGGGATTTAAACCCAAAAAAAAAGTGACATTTTAAAAGGGTCCAAAAATTTTGGAAAGAAAAAAATTAAGGGCTAGGTAAGCTTTGGTTAATTTAAAATCCCCTCAAGGAAGGTTTTCCCTTTATGTTGGTGAGGGGGCCTTTTTGATTTTGGGAATTGGATCTGTGCTCCCGTTCCCCCAATTAAGCCTGAATGCCTTCCCCATCCTCCCCCCCCAGGGGCGTATAATCCCTCCGGGTTTAGGCGCTTCCCCCTTGATTATAATAATAATAATAATAATGGTTATTTAAAATGGTTTATATATACTGGGTTTAAAAAGGATTTTAACATCCCTTTTTAGAAAAAATGCATTAAAAAACCCCCGTAATCTTTATTTTTTCAAGTGCTGTTAGCCCTTAGGCTTTTTTTTTTGGGTTATAATAATAATAATTTTTTCTACAAGTATATGTAAAGGTAAACAGACCAATTTGCTACTATATAGGAAAACTGCTTGTTTTGCTGATATTTCCTGCAACTTTAGGATAATTTTGCCCAAGATCCCCTAAGAAAGTTCTTGAAGTGGTGTTAGGGGCTCTTGATTTAGGGAATTGATATCTGTGCTCCAGTTCCAGACAATTAACTGAATGCCTTCCACATCCCCCCCCCCCAGGCGCTGTATTATCCTCCG
This sequence comes from Cherax quadricarinatus, assembly GCF_026875155.1. Taxonomy (NCBI): domain Eukaryota; kingdom Metazoa; phylum Arthropoda; class Malacostraca; order Decapoda; family Parastacidae; genus Cherax; species Cherax quadricarinatus. The sequence continues at coordinate 23,993,916 of NC_069458.1, read as the reverse complement.
GGTTTAGCGCTTCCCCCTTAGTGTAATAATAATAATTGTCCCAGGATGCGACTCGCACCAGTCGATGACTAACACCAAGGTACCTATTTTACTGCTAGGTGAATAGTGACAGAAGGTGTAAGGTGACTAATGCCCAGGTGTCTTAAAGAAACGCGTAATGTTTCCATCCATAACATGGATCGACCCCAGGATCTCATTGTGCGAGCTGAGTGTGCTACCAATCGAGCTACAGGACACAATAGAAATTAGTCACTTTGACTGACTTTTTTTTTTGGGGTGACCCTAGGTAATTTATATTATATAAAAATTGTACTTATGTGTACTAGTACCAAAATAAACTTAAAAGAATAAAAGAATAAAGATTTTATTTCTTTGTAAAGGTTACAATGTGTAATTACAATTTTGGTTTGTTAAGTACAAAGGTCACTATCATGCTGAGGCATTTTGGGCAGACTAACCCTAATACATAATAACTACTTAAATCTAGACAAGATAAGAGTGGTTAACTTCTTAATAAATCTTTATTTCATCTTAACCCGTAAACGGTTCAAACGTATATATACGTTTTTTCAACATTTGAAAGTATGTATAAAAAGTAGATCTTTTTGTTTTTTTACATTTGAAAATGTGTAAAAAAACTTTGATCTACTTTTTTTTTTTTTTGTTATATTTGAAAATATGTAAAAAAATGTAGATCTACTTTTGGAGCACTACGCATATGCACGTAGATCTGCTTGGACCGTTTACAGCTGCTCTTTGCTGATGACACTGTGCTCTTGGGAGATTCTGAAGAGAAGTTGCAGAGATTGGTGGATGAATTTGGTAGGGTGTGCAAAGAAGAAAATTAAAGGTGAATACAGGAAAGAGTAAGGTTATGAGGATAACAAAAAGATTAGGTGATGAAGATTGAATATCAGATTGGAGGGAGAGAGTATGGAGGAGGTGAATGTATTCAGATATTTGGGAGTGGACGTGTCAGCGGATGGGTCTATGAAAGATGAGGTGAATCATAGAATTGATGAGGGAAAAAGAGTGAGTGGTGCACTTAGGAGTCTGTGGAGACAAAGAACTTTGTCCTTGGAGGCAAAGAGGGGAATGTATGAGAGTATAGTTTTACCAACGCTCTTATATGGGTGTGAAGCATGGGTGATGAATGTTGCAGCGAGGAGAAGGCTGGAGGCAGTGGAGATGTCATGTCTGAGGGCAATGTGTGGTGTGAATTATAATGCAGAGAATTCGTAGTTTGGAAGTTAGGAGAGGTGCTTATTACCAAAACTGTTGTCCAGAGGGCTGAGGAAGGGTTGTTGAGGTGGTTCGGACATGTAAGAGAATGGAGCAAACAGAATGACTTCAAGAGTGTACAGTCTGAGTGGAAGGAAGGGGGGGAAAGGGGGTCGGCCTAGGAAAGGTTGGAGAGGGAGGAAAAGGGAGGTTTTGTGTGCGGGGGTTTTTGGACTTCCAGCGGGTAGCTGAGCGGTTTGATAGGAGTGAATGGAGACAAATGGTTTTTAATACTTGACGTGCTGTTGGAGTGTGAGAAATAACATTTATAAGGAGTTGGGAAACCCGGGCGGGCCGGACTGGCCTGGAGATGGGAATCAGTGCCTGCCTTGAAGGGGGGTGTTAATGTTGCGTTTAAAAATGTAGTGAAAAGCACCCTTCGGGAAGACAGGAGGAGGAATGAGGGGAAAAGTTTTTTCTTTTTCAGGCCACCCTCCCTTGGTGGGAATTGCCAGTGTGATAAAAAAAAATAAAAAACTAATGTGAGATAGTAAAGGTGGAGGTTAATAGTTTTGATAATTTTTAAGTTGCAAAAAATAAAAACGGTATTAAAATTAAGGGTTCAGACGGAAAATATTTCATGGATTGGCGTTTTTAATGATAAGGTCAAAATATTTTGGGAGAGTTTCTTTAAATGATTAAAAGTTGTTTGGTTATTATTGAGAGAGTGTTTTTTTAAAACAGATCCTAAATTTTATGTAGTCAGGGGACCCTTTATGGTTCGGTAGTGAATTTCCCAGATTTTGGGTCCTTAATGTGCTTTGCATTTTTGCTAGTGTAAAGGGACTGACACGAAGGATTAAAAGAGTGCTTTTTTTTGATTGTGCTGGGGTTCTATTGTAGCATCAAAGAGAAGTTTTAAACGGAGGGGTTTATTGGAGTTTAAGTTTTGTTTTTGTAAAGTAGGCACAATAATATGGTGTATGTTTTTATATTTAGTAGGGTTAGGTTTTTTAAAAGTGGGGGTGTAGTGGCAGCACTTCAAAGAATAGAATGGGAGGGGGGGGACCACAACTTCAGGCCCCATGAACAGCTAATAAACTTTTTAGAGTAAAATTTTTTTAAAAAAAACTAAATTTAATAATGTAAATTTTACATATATAATAGTAATTATAGAGGTCGTCCAGTCCTGTGGGGAGCGTGGGTGAGGGTGTGTTTCAAATTTTTTTTGAAATTGTGTTTTGTTCGAAATTTGTAGCGAATCAATTTAGCTGCAATTGCACTTTAACCCCGCATTAAAAATCATTAACATTATTTATATGCTTGGGGACTGCTCATGTTTCTTATTGTGGTAAAAGCCCCAAGTCCCGTCATGTCACTTTTTGTTCATGAAGATCCCACCCAAAAAGTAAAAATGCAAAAAAGAATAAAAATTCTTTTGCACAGCCACAAAATCATTCACTTTTTGGTAAACACTGATGCTAAAAATGGCGCGTATATTTTTGCTCCCGCTTCTTTTTTTTAGATGGTAAAACTGGTGTATGTTGTCCTTTTTCTTTTATTTTAATCCTTTTATTAAAAATCTACTGCGAAAAGTTAAAAACATAGTTTATACATAATATGTTGTTATTCTGACGCAGCCCTTTTTTTGGGTAATTATGGTTTGAGATGAATTATTTTTGTTGAGCCCCCTGCACAAATTCCATGGCGAGACAGGGGTAAATGAGTGGTGTATAAGGCAGGGGGTGACTGTGGAAAAATGTACCGTATCTTCGATAGTATGCCTACGTCCTTGGAAATTTTCTTTGGAAATTTGTTTTACATTGTTTTTAAATTTGGTCTATTATCAAGGTGGGTCCCAGAAAATTTTCCCTCTGTGGCTTTTGTGAAAGGGGGGGCCATTTATCATTATTTTAAAAGGGACATCTGTAGCTCTGTTTCCCAAAATTTAATGAAATAGGTTTTTTTCAATGTTGAGAATAAGTTTTGTTAGCATCATCCAGGGAGTATTTTCTTAATTCGGGTGTTTACAGTATTTTGGCTGCACGATGGGCTTGGGGGGAGGGGAAGACGTATTAGTGTATTGAAAAAAGTGTGGGTTTGGGATTGCAATCAACTACTAATTTTTTTGTAAACACAGTGGAACCTCAAAAAATCGAACTTAATCCCTTCCGGGGGCTGTTCTAAATTTGAAAAATTCTGAAATTTTTAAGCAATATTTCCCCTAAGAAATATGGAAATACAATTAATCCGTTCCAGAACCCAAAAAAATTCACAAAAAAAAATACATTTCATAGAGGTTATTACAATTTTACATACACACAACAAATGCTATAGCTTTAATTATGTATAGTAATATAAAATAACATTTTTACTTACCTTTATTGAAGATTGGTGATGGCATCTGGAAGATAGGGAGGAGGAGAGAGGGAGTTGGGGTTATTGTTTGGAAGGAGAATCCCCCCCATGAGGACTTCCGGTATCAAAGCCTCTCTGGGGTTGCTTCCCTTCTCTATTGTAATGCCACTAGGACCAGCATTGAGAGTCATTGGACCCCAGTCTCACAAAATAACTGTCTGCAGTCCTCTGTTTCTGTCTCACAAAATAACTATCCACAGTCGTCTGTTTCTGTCTCACAAAATAAACTGTCCACAGTACCCTGTACATCCTGGCAAGCTTAACAAGTCTCACTCCAATCTCATACTTCTGTATTATTTCCTTCTTCACATCTATGGTGTTTCTCACTTTCTTTACCACAGGGGTACCACTAGCAAGTTTCTTTGGGCCCATGGCAGCTTATTTCACAGTCCCACAAGCACTAAACACAACGAAATAATCGTAAAATGTGTGAATGAGAGCACAGGTTAGTGTTCACTCAAGCATAAACAAAGCTAGACTGCTCGTGGCGCCTGCGCGGGGACGCGGACAGAGCGGGCCAGTGGACAGGTCCCGTACCTGGCAGTCCGAAATTAGAGGTGCGTTCGATAATTGGGACACAGTTTGTCCGAAAAAATGGTCTTATTTTCGAAACGTTTGATATTTGATACGTTCGATTTTTGAGGTTCCACTGTATGTATCATGTCCAAAAAAAATTATTATTATTATTATTATTATTATTATTATAAGGACATAATGTCCATGTATTGATAAAGTCTGGGTGGTGAAACATCTGCACATAAAGATACTCTGATGTCACATGTTTCTAATTCTTCTTCATGGTGTAATAGTCTTTATTGGTGATATTTCTTGCAGCTTTTATATTTTTATCACATAGTTTTGCCTTGGGTGTTCTTACGTGTGTTATAAATACTGTACTTGTTATTGCCATGAGTACCGAATGATCTCCTAGGTCCAACCACTAAATCTCTCAACTTTCAGGTTTTGGTGAAATGACCTTCGCGTAGCTGTCCACCAGGTAGAAAGAAGTACATGTACTTCAAGAGTGGTTGTTATGCAATTTTGGAAATTCTGGTACACTGGATCTGGAATTGGTCAAAGTCAATCAAGTTGGTAAGCTTATTTATTTTAGTATGATAACATTTCTTATTTTAGTGATTTGAATCTAGAAATTAAGTAGTTGAGGGCAGAGTATGGATAAGTGAGTATTGATTAAATGTATAACTACTGCATATACAGTTAGAACCCCTGTATCCATGGATTTGGTTTCTGCAGTTTCAGTTATCTTCAGTTTACCGTTGCCCGAAAATAACCCTTAATTTTGCTTAATTATGACACTAAAGTGCAAAAGTAGTGATGGTAGTTCTTCAAAGCCTAAGAGAGACTTCCTATCAGTGAAAAAGTGCTAATTCTCCACTTATTGTGCATAATATCAATTAAACTTTATCATAGGTATGTATGTAAATGAAAAATTACTTACATATTTAGGGTTCACTACCATCTGTGGTTTTGGGTATTCGCATTGGTCTTGGAAGTATCCCCCCATGGATACGGGGGACTACTGTATATAGTACAATGACAGCGTAGACAAGTACTGCTGCTGCACGATCTGAGAAAGGTATCCCAGTATCCCATGAGCCAAGCCCCCTTTCTGTCAAATTACACACAAGAAATGGTGAAGAATAGGGCATAAGTTTCTGATGCATTTTAGATATCAGTATTGAAGAATTGAGGCACATCAGAAAAGGCATTCACCTTTTGGGCAAAGAAAGTAATGTTTCGAAGTTTTTCAAACTGTAAGTTCCAGCCATATTTACATCAGGGGACCTGCACTTACATAAGGGGGACTTACACTTATATAAGGGGGATTTACACTTACATAAAGGGGACCTACACTCACAAAAGGGGGGACCTACACTTTTAATAGCTTTGTAAAAGTGACAAAAAGGGCATCTGTCCACCCTAACAGGATGGACAGATGTCCCTTTAGCATCATAGGCGGGTCATGTATGATTTTTAAAATGAGTGATTTTACATTTTTAAGTGTATATTCTGAATCAGCATGGGAAAATAGTACCCTTGGGTTGTGAATTTAAGTAATTTTGAAAATCGGGCCCAAAAAATGGGGTGAAAAAAACTCAGAATGAAAATTGGTCATGCTGACACTGTTTCTTGGATCAATTGCTCCCCGCTAACATGAAAAATCCTGTATATACAGCTTTCATGGAAGGTTATGAGGCATTTTGTAAGTGTGCCATAAAAGGCATCTCAGACAGGGAAGAATCAGGTGATAGAAATTAGCCTTGTCTCTTGCTAAATGGTCTTTTTTTGTGTTTTCAAGTGATATTCTTAAGTAGCATCAAAAATAGCTAAAATAGTGATTTTTTTGGTAATGTTTAGTTATTTTTTGTAATTTTTGTTATTTTTCCTAATTTTTAAGGCATTTTTCATACTTTTTTAGAAAATTTTTCGTTATTTTGATAATTTTTAGTTATTTTTCATAATGAATAATCTTGATGAAAACATTCCCTTTCCCTGTTTTTTTTTTTTTTTACATAGGTTTGACAAGGTTAGGTTAAGGATCCCTAGCTTTATTGACAAGCTATTTACAGGTTAAGGATTCCTAACTTTATTGACAAGCTAAGAACTGTTACCTACAATCAGCATTTGAAAGCATTTTTTTATTGTTATGAAACATACAAGTAGGTAACAGGATGAAAGTTAGAGCCATCTGTGGGTCAGCATTTTCATTTGATCAACTGACTCTACCCTGTTGACATCATGATCTGTACGAATGTGTTCCGGGCTCAAGTCATCCTGGGGATAAATGATCTCAGATGAAGTGATGTTCTGGAGAAGGGTACAGCCAGAGTGAAGTTGCTGCTTTCTGCCCGTTTTTGTGGTATGGAAACTTGCTTCTCGTTTGTCCTCGAAGTGGATCCAAGTGTGGTACGTTGACAGTGTTGGCCTTTGTACATAACGGTAAGGCCAACCCACATCCCTTCTATGTTGAAGGCTCTGCCGAAATGACAGATCTATCCAGAATGGGTCCAGGCGAGAGATGCGACGTCTTGCTCTTTTCTCTACTCTTATTAAGCAAGTCGCAGATGGGGGGGGGGGGGCAAACCAAGAAAGTGGAGCATACTCAAAAGGTGTGAGCATACTTGTGCCTCATACAGAATCTTGCAACCCCTACTGTCAAGCAGGTGAAAGATACGTCAGAGTGCTGTAAGTTTCCCTGGCTGCCTTGTTTGCAAGATTTACAGTGTGGTTCTTCATGGTCAGTTTGGAGTCGAATTTGACCCCAAGGATATCATTTCCTTCCCCCAGGTACCAACACTCTCCCATTCATATGTAGGAAATTACTCAAGTGTTATTCTGAATAGCATAGAAAATAGTACCCTTGGGGTGTAAATTTAAGTAATTTTCAAAATCTGGACAAAAATGGTGAAAAATGCTGAACTATAGTCCAGGGATTTTTTGGGGCAAAAAAAACTTTCTCTCAAAATGAAAATGGTTATGATAACTTGTTTCTTCCGATCAGTTGCTCTCCAAAACATGAAAAAAATCCTGTATATACAGCTTTCATAAAAGGGTTTATGAGATTTTTTATAAGATAAGGGGTGCATAAAAAGGCACCTCAGACGGGAAAAATTCAGATGAGAGAAAAAAACCCCTTGTGTCTTGCTAGAACAGTCTCTTTTTGTGTTTCAAGGGCATACAGTGGACCCCGGCCTACGATATTTAATCCGTTCCTGAGAGCTCTTTGTAAGCCGAAATTACTATAAGGCAAATTAATTTTCCCCACGAGAAATTTGGAAATCAAATTAACTGTTGACACCCCAAAGTATAAAATTTTTTTTTTACCACATGAATATAATTTTAATACACAAAAACTTAAGAAGACATGCACAATTAATACTCTACTAAGAATAGAATACATGACACTTACCTTTATTGAAGATCTGGTGATGATTGATGGGATGGGAGGAGGGGAGAGTGTGGAAGTTGTTTTTGTTTAAAAGGGGAATCCCTTTCATTAGGACTTGAGGTATCAAGTCCTTTTCTGGGGTTACTTCCCTTCTTCTTTAATGCCACTAGGACCAGTTGAGATCACTGGACCCTGTCGCACAACAAATCGGTCCATAGAGGTCTGTACCTCCCGTTCCTTTAAGACTTTCCTAAAATGGGCCATAACAGTGTCATTGTAATAGTCACCAGCACGGCTTGGCAGTACTGTGTCAGGGGGGGGATATTCATCCGCCAAAGGTTTGCAGCCCAACCACTTTTCACACATTTCCTTAATTTTTTGAAGTACAGTGGACCCCCGCATAACGATGGCATCACATAGCGTTTTTTTTTTCCGCATACCGATTACTTTTATCGCAAAATTTTTGCCGCGCATCCCGATTAAAAACCCGCTCACCGATTTTCGTCCGAGAGCGTCCAATGTGCTCTCAGCCAGCCTCACAGTGCCGCCCGTCCCATTTGTTTACCAGCCAGCCTCCGCGGTATACATCCAAGCATACACTGGGAAATATTTCGTATTATTACAGTATTTTTCGGTGCTGTTTCTGGAAAATAAGTGACCATGGGCCCCAAGAAAGCTTTAGTGCCAACCACTACACCTCAAGGGTAAGAATTAACTATAAAAATTTGAAAAAGAGATTTTGATAAGATGAAGTGGGTGCGTATAGCCGACCTAGTCAAGCTGTACAAGAAACCCCAATCAACCATCGTTTACTATTGTGGGCACCAGAAAAGACAATTCAAGGAAGCTGTTCTTGCCAAAGGTTCAACTGTGTTTTCGAAACAAAGATCGCAAGTGAATGGAAGATGTTGAGAGACTCTTATTGGTGTGGATAAATGAAAAACAGCTAGCAGGAGATAGCATCTCTCAAGCGATATATGTGAAAAGGCTAGGAAGTTGCATGAGGATTTAATTAAAAAAATGCCTGCAACTAGTGATGAGTGAGTGAATTTAAGGCCAGCAAAGGTTGGTTTGAGAGTTTTAAAGAAGCGTAGTGGCATCCATAGTGTGATAAGGCATGGTGAGGCTGCCAGTTCGGACCCACAAAGGGGCTGAAAAATATGTGCAGGAATTCAAGGAGTACATAGAAACTGAAGGACTGAAACCTGAACAAGTGTTTAATTGTGATGAAACAGGCCTGTTCTGGAAGAAAATGCCAAGCAGGCCCTAAAATTACTCAGGAGGAAAAGGCACTCCCAGGACATAACCTATGAAAGACAGGCTTACTTTGTTGATGTGTGCCAATGCTACTGGTGATTGCAAAGTGAAGCCTTTATTAGTGATCACTCTGAAACTCCCAGAGCGTTCAGGCAAAAAAATGTCCTCAAGGTTTAATTTGTGTGTGCTGTGGAGGGCAAACAGTAAGGCAGGGGTCACTAGGGAATTTTTCTATAACTGGTTACACCATTGCATTTGCCCCCAATGTGAAAAATTACCTAACTGAAAAGAAATTAGAACTTAAGTGCCTCCGGGTGTTAGACAATGCCCCTGGTCATCCTACAGACGTGGCAGAGCGACTTTATGGGGACATGAGCTTCATTAAGGTGAAGTTTTGCCTCCTAATACCACTCCTCTCCTGCAGCCCAGGGAAACCAGCAGGTTTTTTTCCAACTTCAAGAAACTGTACACAAACCCTTGTTTAAAAAGGTGCTTTGTAATGACCTCAGAAACTCAACTGACTCTAAGAGAGTTTTGGAGAGATCATTTAATATCCTCAATTGTGTAAAACTTATAGGTAAGGCTTGGGAGGAAGTGACTAAGGGGAACCTTGAACTCTTTGCTTGGAAGAAATGTGTGCCAGAATGTGTTAGACAAAAGGGATTTTGAAGGGTTTGAGGTCTAACCCTGAGAATCCTGTGCCAGTTGAGGGATCCATTGTGGCATTGGGAAAGGTCCTTGGGGTTGGAGGTTTAGTGGGGAGGGATGTGGAAGAGTTGGTGGAGGAGGACAATGAAGAACTAACCACTGGATGGACCTGATAGATCAACTTCAAGAGCAAGAGGCCAGACCTGGGGAACTGGTTCAGAGGAGGGGAGAGAGAATTGAAGAAGTTGCCTATCCCACAAAGATAAGGAAATCTGTGCAAAGTGGCTTGAAGTGCAAACTTCATGGATGAAAATCACCCTCCACAGCTATTGCAAGCCGTGTGGGATTTTTACACTGAAATGTTGTGAAACACTTAGGAAGTCAAAGGAACGAGAGGTCAGGCCACTATGGACAGATATCTTGTGCAAAGAAGTCCAGTGATCTGAGGGCCCAGTGGCAAAAAAAAAGAAGGGAAGTAACCCCAGAAAAAGGCTTACTACCTCAAGTCCTAATGGAAGGGGATTCCCCTTCAACGTAAGAAGATAATGTCTCCCACCCTTCCCATCCCATAATCTCACCAGATTTTCATAAAGGTAAGTGTCATGTAATTGTGCATGCTTTTTCAGTTTGGTGTATTAAAATTAACATTTATGTGGTAAAAAAATTTTTTTTTCATACTTTTGGCGTTTTTCCCACGATTAATTTTATTTCCTTTTATTTCTTTGGGAAATTCATTCCATAACATTATTTCGCATAACATTATCCTTTTGCCGATTAAATCGTTACCGGGGTTCCCTGTTAGGTAACTTCCTATTTCTCTCTCCCCTTCCTGAAGCAGTTTTCCTCAGTCTGGTCTCTTGCCGTGGAAGATGATCTTGCAGTTCTGCAGTGGTTAGTTCTTCATTGTCCTCCCCCAAACCCTCTTCCACATCCTCCCCACTGACCTCCAACCCCATGCACTTTCCCAATGCCACAATAGATTCCACAACTGGCATAGGCTCCTGAGGGTTAGCCCCAAACCCTTCAAAATCCCTTCTACACAATTGTGGCCACAGTTTCTTCCAAGCAGAGTTCAAGGTCCTCTTAGTCACCCCTCCCAAGCCTTACCTAAAAGGGTTTACAAAAATTGAGGATGCTAAAGTGATCTTTCCAAACTCTCTTAGAGTCAATCGAGTGTCTGAGGTCACTTCAAAGCACTTTTGAAACATAGCTTTTGTGTCGAGTTTTTTGAAGTTTGAAATGACCTGCTGGTCCATGGGCTGCAGGAGAGGAGGGGGTATTAAGAGGCAAAAACTTGCCCTTTAAAATGAAGCTCATGTCCCTAGAAAGTCGCTCTGCCAAGTCTGAAGGATGACCAGGAGCACTGTCTAATACCAGGAGGCACTTAAGGTCCAATTTCTTTTCCATTAGGTAATTTTTCACAGTGGGGGCAAATGCATGGTGAAAACCCAGTCATAGAAAAAGTCGCTAGTGACCCATGCCAGTCGCTAGTGACCCATGCCTACTGTTGCCCTCCACAGCACAAAACAAATAGCCTTGACGACATTGTTTTGCCTGAACGCTCTGGGAGTTTTAGAGTGATAACACCAATAAAGGCGTCACTTTGCAATCATCACTAGCATTAGCACACATTTGAAGAGTAAGCCTGTCTTTCATAGGCTTATGTCCTGGGAGTGCCTTTTCCTCCTGAGTAATGTAGATCCTGCTTGGCATTTTCTTCCCAAAACAGGCCTGTTTCGTCGCAGTTAAACACTTGGTCAGGTTGCAATTCTTCACTGTCTATGTAATCCTTGAATTCCTCACATATTTTTCAGCCGCTTTTTGGTTCGAACTGGCAGCCTCACCATGCTTTATCACACTATGTATGACACTACAATTCTTTAAATCTCCAAACCAAACTTTGCTGGCCTTAAATTCATTCACACCACTAGTTGCAGGCATTTTTCTAATTAAATCCTCATGCAACTTCCTAGCCTTTTCACTTATGATCGCTTGAGTGGGGGAGATGCTATCTCTTGCTATCTGTTTTTCGTTTATCCACACCAATACAGTCTCTCAACATCCCTTTTATCACTTGCAATCTCTGTTTTGAAAGCAAACGTGCACCTTTTGCAAAAACAGCTTCCTTGATTTCCTTTTTGTTGGCCATGATAGTAACTGGTTGATTGGGGTTGGTATAAACAACTGGCAAACTCCGAGACAACGTACTCCACTTTCGTACTTAGCAATTATCTCTTTTTTCATTTCCATAGTAATTTCACCCTTTTCCCACAGGGTTGGCACTAAAGCCCTTTTTTGGGGCCCCTGGTGACTTATTTGCAGCTACAATCACTAAAAACACTGTGATAATATGAAATTTTACCAAAATGTATGCGTGGATGCGACCGCACTGGCTGGCTTGTAAACACTGGCAACACACGGGGCAGCTGAGGCCACACGTGGGACACGTCTCAGACGAATCGTGTGAGGCAAGGCAAAATTTTTGCGTTTAAATGTATCGTATGGCGGATTAACGTAACATGATGCCATCGTAAGGCAGGGGTCCAGTGTATTCTTAAGTAGCATCAAAAAAAGTGAGAAGTGATGTTTTTTGGTAATGTTTAGATATTTTTTTTGTAATTTTCCCAATTTTTAGCTATTTCTCATATTTCTAGTAATTTTTTTTTTATTTTGATAATTTTTAGTTATTTTTCACGATTTCTAGTTATTTTCAAGGGCCTTGTATGATGCTAAAATAATCTGATTTTACAGTTTTAAGTGTACATTCTGAATCAGCATAGAAAATAGTACCCCTGGTATGAATTTAGGTAATTTTGAAAATCCGGCCAAAAATAGCAAAGAATGCTGAACTATAGTCCAGGGATTTTTTGGGGCAAAAAAACTTTTTCTCTCAAAATGGAAAATGGTCATGATGACACTTTCTTGGATCAGTTGCTCTCCACAAACATGAAAAAATCCTGTATATACAGCTTTCATAGAAGGTTATGAGACTTTTTATAAGAAGTGTCATTAACCCTTTCAGGGTCCGTCCCGTAGATCTACGGCTTTACGTTCAGGGTCCAAACCGTAGATCTACGTTATGAGCTCAGCTCACTCTGATAAACTGTGAGTGGTACATTTGGGCCTAGATATGAGAGAATACATCTATGTGGTATGTGTGCATCACATAAAACAGATCCTGCAGCACACTGTATAATTAGAGAAAAAAACTGAAATCATGATTTTTCGATTAAAACAGCGGCTTTGCAGTGTTTTTTCGTATGTTTTTTATAGTTGTATTTGCGATTTCTTGGTCTCATTTGATAGAATGGAAGACATATTACAGAAATAGAGATGATTTTGATTTGGGTTTTTAGGACTGGAAATGGCTTGAAACTGAGCTCAAAGTAGCGGAAATGTTAAATTTTTGCTGATATTCAAGAGTAAACAAACGACCTCACACATCTAATACACGCCAGCTGGTGGGTCTAATATGCATTCACAAATATGGCGATAATATTTATACAATTATTACAGTATTGCATAACAGTAAATCTTCTATTTTTGGTGTGAATAAAAATTTATTACTTGAATAAAAAAATAAAAAGGAATTTATTTGTAACGCCTCAAAAAGTAACTAATGAACAGAGGAAATGTTAGTTTAGTTCCAGGAATACCTACATTGTTTATTCTGGACTCTATTTTGAAATTAGAATATTTTGAACTTTGTGTTAAATTGGCCAAATTAACAATTTCCAATCACTTTATTTCGTAGTTGAAAGAGTTGACTTGGCAATTTCTCGTGCTCAATCGATAGAATAGAAGTAATACTAGTGAAATAGCTAAGAATTTGGTTGACTGGAATATTGTAATTGGCCTAAACTGGGAGTCAAAGTCGGCAAAATCGCCGATTCGTAAATATTGCTGACACATCAAAATTCGTGAGAGCATAATTTCGTCAATTTTCCATCAAATTTCTACTTTTTGTTTTATTACCTTCACAAAAAGATTCTCTACCATATCATAAGAAAAAATAACAAATTTTTTTTTGGAAAATTCTTGGACACTGGAGCACCACTTCAGATTTGGGCCTTGGACCCTGAAGGGGTTAAAGGCACCTCAGACAGGGAAGAATCAGATGAGAGAAATCCTTGTGTCATGTTAAAACTGTCTCTTTTTTTTATATTTTCAAGTGCATATTCCTAAGTACTGTAGCATCAAAAATAGTTCAAATGGAAAATAAATGCTGTAGCAACTCTTAGGGAATTGCCTTATAAGTATTGTCACCTGACTTATTATAAGTTATACATTTCACACACACACACGTGTTTAACCCGTAAATGGTCCAAGCAGATCTACGTTCATATGCGTAGTGCTCCAAAAGTAGATCTACGTTTTTTTATATATTTTCAAATATAAAAAAGAAAAAAATAGATCAAAGTTTTTTACACGTTTTCAAATGTAAAAAAAAAAAAAAGATCCACTTTTTTTACATACATACTTTCAAATGTTGAAAAAATGTATATATACGTTTGGACCATTTACGGGTTAAAAGATCACATTCATGTATTGTTACGCACGTGCACAATTTTATATGCCAGGTGTATGCATTCATGCGCAAGTGTTCATAAAATACATATGCAAGTGCACATATTGGACAAATATATGAGTGGGAGGGGCTGGGTATGATTGGTGGCATGGGTACAGGAGTAAATTCTTGGGTAGCTGTGGGTAGTGATGGTTTTCATAAGAACCTGCCGTGTATGGGTCAGTAGGCCTTCTGCAATGTTCATCCATTCTTATGTTCTTATATGCACATGTAGGCGTGTGCACATACTCAGTAAATATGTACACATGGATACTTTTCTCAAAGTGAGTAGTGCCCAGAATACATATAGTTTTGAATTAGCTTTACATTGTTCTGTGCTTATTTCATAGTTATGTCATAACACAGTTGCCTCTTTGCCAGTGTTAACATTTCACTAATTAACAATCATCAAACAGGCTTGTGTGCACATAGTTTCTGGCAGGTTATATGTGTGAGGAAGAGCTAAACCTGCTGAAGTTATAGTCTTGGAAACATTCTTCTCAAGAAGGTTCCTTGATGCAGAGGGGCTCATGATCCAAGGAATTGGAGCTACCCTTCCCTTGGATCAAATCTGATTATGCCATTGGACCTTGGAAATACAGAGCACAGTTAGCTTCCTCTTTGATTTGAAATTTGTTCGTTGCAGTTGCCGAGGCTAAACCATCTCCATGATGCCATTATTAGCCACCTGCTCTTCCCTATTATATTGACGGCTAAACCTATGCAGGTTTAGTGCTTACTCATAAACATAATAGGAGACAAGTCACAACAGATGAGCTGTGACACTTCAGGGGGAGTGCTAAACCCATAAGGATTATATAGTGCTTGTGGGGGGATGGAAGGCATTTAGGTTTAATTCAGGGAATTAGAGCACACACCTTGGTATTATAATCAAAGACAGCAACACACCTCAGTAGTTTCTCACATTAGGACAAAAATGACTGATTATTTACACAATTCTTTTATTTAATTTCATTGTGGGTGTATTTCTCATGTATATGCAAGTCATATAAATGCACTAAAAATTACTGCAAGAAAAATGTTACAAATTAAACATAGCACATTTTCACATAATGAAAGACAAAGCACAATTTCCCATATTAATGGTACAAAAAAAAAAAAAATAGGTGGCTTGGGTATAAAGATTTATGCATAATTTTTTTTTTTTTTTAGGAGGTTCACCGGGGATTGTTCCAGGTACAAATTGGTAGGTGCAACAATTCATTTTTATTAGTACGTAGTACAGTACAGTATAGTCAAAAATAAGCGCCAGTGATCAATCAGCGCTAAGTTAGTATAATACTCTTCAAAATATGTATAATCTGTTTTGATGAAATATTTGACATACAATTCACACATACTTGCAAAAGTTTTCTTTGAGCGAATGATTGCTATAATAAGGCTGTTTTAGGCACAGCTTTTCATTCAAAATTCAAATGCCTGAAAAGACAATTTAATTTTTATATATACTGTAGCATAGTTGTAAACTCTTATAGCTTTTTAACATGAACATTCCTTAAGGGAAGTTCCTTGATGCCAGCAAGAGGCTCTTGATTCAAGAAACTGAAACTGCTTTTCCCTTGGATCAAACATGAATGCTTCCCATTTCACCAGGTGCTGTATGGCCCCTACAGGTTTACTGCTTCTCCATTAATATAATTATCAAGAATCCTTAATTAGTAATAAACATATTGCCTTTTAAAGTGGGCATTAACAAGTTAAAATGATCTTGGAAGTGCTAAACCTGTAGGGATCATAGTGCATACATACAGTGGAGAATGGGAGGTAATAGATTTGATCCAAGGAAGGTGAGAATTCCAGTTCCTTTGAAGAACCTTTCACTAGCATCAAAGAACCTAACTTCAAAGGGACAAAGAAAATATAAAAAAAAGTCCTGATTTTGACAGGATAAACATCAAGAAACCCAGTTGACTGAATCTCTTAACAATGCAATACTTTCCAGGCTTCCAGCTTCATTCCTGTGGTGGGAAATTTTACTGTGTAAAACAGTGGCTTGTGTCTATAATTGGCATGAAGTTGTCTTAATTAAAAAGGGAGAAAATTTTTATTACCAATATCTAATGCATTATTGGGTATTGTTAAAATATCTAACAAAAAAGCTGATAAGACATTTGCAACAGTTAGGTATCTTTATTCCAAAATGTAGGCTGTACTTGGCTGAAGAAGACTTCTTCAGTCGAGTACAGCCTCTCCTCACTTAACGACGGAGCTCCGGTCCTAAGACCATGTTGGTAAACAAATTCGTCGCAAAGTGAGGAGCATACTATAATGGTAGTGGGTTTGTGTCGCCCATCTTTGAAATTGTTTTAATATCACCTTTGCACCATTCATAACATTTCTGGTATACAGCCTCTTCTCACTTAGCATTGTACTCGTTTACCGATGCCTTGGACTTACGACGGGCTCTCTGACCAGTATGCGTGCCTAAATAATGTTTACTAGAGCTGATTTTCTCTATTCTGTATTAACATTTAAAAATATACCAGAAATGTTATCATTGGTGCAAATATGACATCAAAACAATATCAAAGATAGTTGACACAAACCCACTACCATTATAGTATGCTCCTTAGTGATGAATTTGTTTATTGACTTGGTCTTAGGAACGGAACTCCATTGTTAAGTGAGGAGAGGCTGTATTTTTAAATGTTTATACAGTAGTGTAATGTATATTGTAATAAACAGAATAGAGGAAATCAGCTCTAATATACATTATTTAGGTATGAATACTGGTCAGAGAGCCTGTTGTAAGTGAGGGGAGGCTGTATGGAGGAATTTACAGAAGAGATGTGAAGACTGTAATCAGTCCATCACCCTTGAAGATATAATTTTGAGGTGGTCAATCCCTCAGCTTGGAGAAGAGTTTTGTTCCATAGTCTGGAACAACGTGAAGTTGAAATGTCGCACAAGAATGGCATGCAATACAGACAAGATGAAAATTTAGACATGTACAAACATCTGGGTATCTTTATTGTAGACGTTTCGCCTTCATTGGCTTCTCTAATACAGATTCTAGGACATAATTTGAAGACAGTAGAACTATATACAAAAGATGAGGTAATCAGTCCCTCAGCCTTGGAGTTGGTGTGAAGAGCACTGTAGTTGTGTAGATTCTGGAGCACAGGCAAGGAGGCTGGTGCTTATATTCTTATTGTCAGGTGGTAAGAGGCAGGTAGCAGACGAGGGTATAGTCACTGGTAGGCAGGATTTCCCAGTAGTAGGAGGTCATACCCAAAGGGATGGGTAAGTTGTAGCCAAGGAGGAGGTCATGTAGATGTCCTCTGAACCAAGATTCCATAATATTGCAGTGTCTGACAAGTTGTACAAGAATGGTATACTATACCAACAAGATGAAAATTTAGACATGTGCAAATATCTGGGTATCTTTATTGTAGATGTTTTGCCATCCAGTGGCTTTATCAATGCAGATTCTAGGACATAATTTGAAGACAGAACTATATACAAAAGATGAGGTAATTAGTCCCTCAGCCTTGGAGTTGGTGTGAAGAGCACTGTAGCCATGTAGATTCTGGAGCACAGGTAAGGAGGCTGGCACTTATATACTATGACTATGCCCTTGTCTCCTACCTGTCCCTTTCCACCTGACAATTAGTATACAAGAGCCAGCCCCCTTACCTGTGCTCCAGAATCTACATGACTACGGTGCTCTTCACACTAACTCCAAGGCTGAGGGACTGATAACCTCATCTTTTGTATATAGTTCTGTCTTCAAATTATGTCCTAGAATCTGCATTGATAAAGCCACTGGATGGCAAAACATCTACAATGTTTTGCACACGTGTCTAAATTTTCACCCTGTCAATATTGTATACCATTCTTGTATAACTTGTCAGAAACTGCAACATCATGGAATCTTCTTCATGGCTACTACAACTTACCCATCCCTTTTGGGTATGACCTACTTTCACCGGGGAATCCCGCCTACCAGTGACTATGCCCTCATCTGCTACCCATTGCTTTCTACCTGATGAATAGTAAATAAGCACCAACCTCCTCTCCTGTGCTCTTCACACCAACTCCAAGGCTGAGGGACTGATTACCTTATCTTTTGTATATGTTCTGCCTTCAAATTATGTCCTAGAATCTATATTGATAAAGCCACTGGATGGCGAAATGTTTGCACGTGTGTCTAAATTTTCATGAAGTTGTATATACTGTCAGAAGGGGATATGTAGTCCACTAGTAGAAGGTAATCATTGACACACTGTTCCTTTCAAATCTATCCCTTCTCACTTGAGAGAGTTGTCCAAGTTGTATACTGTACCAAGATACCATTGTGCTAGTGTCTGACAGAGAAAAAAACTAGACAACTCTTCCAAGTGAGAAGGGATGTGGTGTCTCAGTGATTACCTTTTTTCTTCTACTAGTGGACTACATCTCACCTTCTGACAGTATAAGTCCCTCAGCCTGGAGAAGTTTTGTTCCAGACTATGGAACAAAACTTCTCCAGGCTGAGGGACTGCCCACCTCAAAAGTGATGGACTGATTACATCAACTTCACATCTCTACTTGTGTAAATTCCTGTGTACCTGACTGAAGAAGCCTACTGTGTAGGCGAAATGTTTTGGAAAAAAAAAAATGCCTAACTGTTGCACGTGTTTCTTATCAACATGTCAGTATTGTATACTATTTTCATATCCAACAATAAAGTACTTTGATTTAAAAGATTTTTGATTTACCATGTTAAAAAAAAATATATTTGATTATAATGGAGAAGCTCAGATATATATATATATATATATATATATATATTTTTTTTTTTTATTATCACACCGGCCGATTCCCACCAAGGCAGGGTGGCCCGAAAAAGAAAAACTTTCACCATCATTCACTCCATCACTGTCTTGCCAGAAGGGTGCTTTACACTACAGTTTTTAAACTGCAACATTAACACCCCTCCTTCAGAGTGCAGGCACTGTACTTCCCATCTCCAGGACTCAAGTCCGGCCTGCGGTTTCCCTGAATCCCTTCATAAATGTTACTTTGCTCACACTCCAACAGCACGTCAAGTATTAAAAACCATTTGTCTCCATTCACTCCTATCAAACACGCTCAAGCATGCCTGCTGGAAGTCCAAGCCCCTCGCACACAAAACCTCCTTTACCCCCTCCCTCCAACCCTTCCTAGGCCGACCCCTACCCCGCCTTCCTTCCACTACAGACTGATACACTCTTGAAGTCATTCGTTTCGCTCCATTCTCTCTACATGTCCGAACCACCTCAACAACCCTTCCTCAGCCCTCTGGACAACAGTTTTGGTAATCCCGCACCTCCTCCTAACTTCCAAACTACGAATTCTCTGCATTATATTCACACCACACATTGCCCTCAGACATGACATCTCCCTGCCTCCAGCCTTCTCCTCGCTGCAACATTCATCACCCACGCTTCACACCCATATAAGAGCGTTGGTAAAACTATACTCTCATACATTCCCCTCTTTGCCTCCAAGGACAAAGTTCTTTGTCTCCACAGACTCCTAAGTGCACCACTCACTCTTTTTTTCCCTCATCAATTCTATGATTCACCTCATCTTTCATAGACCCACCGCTGACACGTCCACTCCCAAATATCTGAATACGTTCACCTCCTCCATACTCTCTCCCTCCAATCTGATATTCAATCTTTCATCACCTAATCTTTTTGTTATCCTCATAACCTTACTCTTTCCTGTATTCACCTTTAATTTTCTTCTTTTGCATCACCCTACCAAATTCATCCACCAATCTCTGCAACTTCTCTTCAGAATCTCCCAAGAGCACAGTGTCATCAGCAAAGAGCAGCTGTGACAACTCCCACTTTGTGTGTGATTCTTTATCTTTTAACTCCACGCCTCTTGCCAAGACCCTCGCATTTACTTCTCTTACAACCCCATCTATAAATATATTAAACAACCACGGTGACATCACACATCCTTGTCTAAGGCCTACTTTTACTGGGAAAAAATTTCCCTCTTTCCTACATACTCTAACTTGAGCCTCACTATCCTCGTAAAAACTCTTCACTGCTTTCAGTAACCTACCTCCTACACCATACACTTGCAACATCTGCCACATTGCCCCCCTATCCACCCTGTCATACGCCTTTTCCAAATCCATAAATGCCACAAAGACCTCTTTAGCCTTATCTAAATACTGTTCACTTATATGTTTCACTGTAAACACCTGGTCCACACACCCCCTACCTTTCCTAAAGCCTCCTTGTTCATCTGCTATCCTATTCTCCGTCTTACTCTTAATTCTTTCAATTATAACTCTACCATACACTTTACCAGGTACACTCAACAGACTTATCCCCCTATAATTTTTGCACTCTCTTTTATCCCCTTTGCCTTTATACAAAGGAACTATGCATGCTCTCTGCCAATCCCTAGGTACCTTACCCTCTTCCATACATTTATTAAACAATTGCACCAACCACTCCAAAACTATATCCCCACCTGCTTTTAACATTTCTATCTTTATCCCATCAATCCCGGCTGCCTTACCCCCTTTCATTTTACCTACTGCCTCACGAACTTCCCCCACACTCACAACTGGCTCTTCCTCACTCCTACAAGATGTTATTCCTCCTTGCCCTATACACGAAATCACAGCTTCCCTATCTTCATCAACATTTAACAATTCCTCAAAATATTCCTTCCATCTTCCCAATACCTCTAACTCTCCATTTAATAACTCTCCTCTCCTATTTTTAACTGACAAATCCATTTGTTCTCTAGGCTTTCTTAACTTGTTAATCTCACTCCAAAACTTTTTCTTATTTTCAACAAAATTTGTTGATAACATCTCACCCACTCTCTCATTTGCTCTCTTTTTACATTGCTTCACCACTCTCTTAACCTCTCTCTTTTTCTCCCATATACTCTTCCCTCCTTGCATCACTTCTACTTTGTAAAAACTTCTCATATGCTAACTTTTTCTCCCTTACTACTCTCTTTACATCATCATTCCACCAATCGCTCCTCTTCCCTCCTGCACCCACTTTCCTGTAACCACAAACTTCTGCTGAACACTCTAACACTACATTTTTAAACCTACCCCATACCTCTTCGACCCCATTGCCTATGCTCTCATTAGCCCATCTATCCTCCAATAGCTGTTTATATCTTACCCTAACTGCCTCCTCTTTTAGTTTATAAACCTTCACCCTCTCTTCCCTGATGCTTCTATTCTCCTTGTATCCCATCTACCTTTTACTCTCAGTGTAGCTACAACTAGAAAGTGATCTGATATATCTGTGGCCCCTCTATAAACATGTACATCCTGAAGTCTACTCAACAGTCTTTTATCTACCAATACATAATCCAACAAACTACTGTCATTTCGCCCTACATCATATCGTGTATACTTATTTATCCTCTTTTTCTTAAAATATGTATTACCTATAACTAAACCCCTTTCTATACAAAGTTCAATCAAAGGGCTCCCATTATCATTTACACCTGGCACCCCAAACTTACCTACCACACCCTCTCTAAAAGTTTCTCCTACTTTAGCATTCAAGTCCCCTACCACAATTACTCTCTCACTTGGTTCAAAGGCTCCTATACATTCACTTAACATCTCCCAAAATCTCTCTCTCTCCCTCTGCATTCCTCTCTTCTCCAGGTGCATACACGCTTATTATGACCCACTTCTCGCATCCAACCTTTACTTTAATCCACATAATTCTTGAATTTACACATTCATATTCTCTTTTCTCCTTCCATAACTGATCATTTAACATTACTGCTACCCCTTCCTTTGCTCTAACTCTCTCAGATACTCCAGATTTAATCCCATTTATTTCCCCCCACTGAAACTCTCCTACCCCCTTCAGCTTTGTTTCGCTTAGGGCCAGGACATCCAACTTCTTTTCATTCATAACATCAGCAATCATCTGTTTCTTGTCATCCGCACTACATCCACGCACATTTAAGCAACCCAGTTTTATAAAGTTTTTCTTCTTCTCTTTTTTAGTAATTGTATACAGGAGAAGGGGTTACTAGCCCATTGCTCCCGGCATTTTAGTCGCCTCATACGACACGCATGGCTTACGGAGGAAAGATTCTTTTCCACTTCCCCATGGACAATAGAAGAAATAAAAAGAACAAGAGCTATTTAGAAAAAGGAGAAAAACCTAGATGTATGTATATATATATATGCATGTGCGTGTCTGTGAAGTGTGACCAAAGTGTTAGTAGGAGTAGCAAGATATCCCTGTTATCTTAGCGTGTTTATGAGACAGAAAAAGAAACCAGCAATCCTACCATCATGCAAAACAATTACAGGTTTTTGTTTCACAGTCATCTGGCAGGACGGTAGTACTTCCCTGGGTGGTTGCTGTCTACCAACCTACAACCTATATATATATATATATATATATATATATATATATATATATATATATATATATATATATATATATATATATGTAATAGTTAATTTGACAGGGAAAAAAATACATTATCAAAAAGCAATGTATTTTGTCAAATACACCACCAGGTGATCAGTGTTTCTCAGTATAATTTGCTGAGCAACCCACCTACCATTTAAGGTTGATGGGCTGCTCAGTTAAACCTGTAGGGCTTAGCTGAGCAATCAGATTTTAATCCAGGGAAAGTGGGTATAGGACACGTGTGTAACACTAAGATACTTATTGATGAAATGCTTCACCTGCACAACGAGCTTGATCAGTCGAATACAGAGGCAATTACAATACTGGGACAGTAGAGGTGGAGAGAGAATTGAGGTGATCAATCCCTCAGCCTTGATAGATGGTCAGTCTTTTAACCTAAAGCAGAGGCATAAGACTATAGCCTTGCAAGGTGGAGGCAGCATGTAGCAGACACTAGTTGAAGTAGGTCATGTAGCAGAGTTGTAGAGGACATTTTCTGTTCTAGGATGTGATGTTGCTGTACTAATACATCTTAGTAAAAGTTTTTTTTTTCAGTGCTATTGCCAACAATGATTTAGGATGACTGCTCCCACTAGTGACATCTCCAGGCTGAAATACCTTACTTTCAGTTCCAGTATAAGTTTCAGCCTGGAGATGTCACAAGTTTGTGGGGGCCCACTGCTGACAATAGCACTGGGGAAAAGATCTCTTATACTAAGATATAATGGTACTTGTCTAACACAGAAACATCACATCCTAGAACATAGAATATCTTCAACTCTTCTACATGGCCTACTTTAACTAGTGGGTCCTGATCACCTGTGACATCTCCAGCTGCTACACTTCTACCTCCACCTATGCAAGTCTATAGTCTTATGCCTCTGCTTCAGGCTAAGAGACTGACCACCTATCAAGGCTGAGGGACTGATCACCTCTAAATTACCTGTCCACTTCTGTTTCCAATATTATAATCAGCTTTGTGTTAACATGAGAAAGCCTGCTGAGCATGTGAAATATTTTGGCAATAAAGTCACCTAAGTATTGTACATATGACAGTGTTGTACATCATTTATAATATAAAAAGGAAGATACCTCCAACTCTTTGAATCAAGACCCCAATAGAAATAATTCACTTTGATTTTTTGGGTTATCCTAGGTTCTCTCAGCAACAAGGTGGGTACCCACCTGACTTGAAAGTTACTTTAAACATTTTAGATTACCAAGCCCAAACCTTTCTTTAATATTTTTTTCAAGGAGTTTCCCCTTACACTAAAGGGCTCTTGATCCAAGAAACTGGAGTTACCTTCTTGAATCAAACCTGATTACCATTTTCCTGACACCATCATTCCTATGGGTTTACCCCTTCCCCATAATAAAAATCTTTGGGGTGCATATTACAGTTATCAAATAAATGCCAAACATATAATTAAAGCCCTAACTTCAAAATGCGTATAACACAAAATTAGTTGCTGTATGACTTTTGTTACAGGTAATAACCTAGTTGGTGACAGAATCAAAAGGAAAGTAATTAATGCCATATTAAAACTATTAAAATCACAATGGTAATAATTATAAAAAATTTAAGAGCTAAACTCAAATGGGTCAAATCACAATGAACCACTAAACCTGTAGGGGTCATACAGCACCTGGGGAATGGGAGTTTAATCAGGTTGAGTCTATGGGAAAGGTTTCTCCAACACCTTGAAGGGCAGGTCTGTTTTTTTTTTTCTGGGTGGTAGGAGTGAATAAGTGAAAAAGAAATTGGTTACAGAGGGCACTAATGGTGTGTGAGATATAGCAATTTTCAGATTCTTTTCGTAACAGTACAGCACAGTATTTAAGTATCTACTGGCCTATCCCCAGCTAGGTTTTACACCCCATTTAAAAATCAGAGGATCACAACTTAATAGAATCCTAAGATGGTTACAGATAGTGGAGGAGTATGCTGGGAAAGGATGGAGTGATCAGGGCCTGATCTTACAAAGAAAAAGTAACACCAGCTGCTTAGTGAAGATCTTCAGCTAAAGCAAGGTACTCCATCCCCTCTTGAAAGACAATAATAATCTTTATTTCTACAAGTACATGTACATGGTATACAGGCCTAGCTGACAATGACATACTTCTCTACAGAAAGTCCCTTGTTATGCAGAGCATTTCAGGCAAATTAGGTCTATTTTGTTCCCAGGATGTGACCCACACCAGTCGACTAACATCCAGGTGTCTTAAGGAAACAAGTCCTGTTTCCACCTGTACTGGGGACTGAACCATGGACCTTAATGTGTGAGCTGAGTGCACTACCAATTGAGTTACGGGATACCGTGGACTAAATGTCTTACTGGTGACAGTAGTGAAGAACACATTCTGCAGAGCTTTCACTGGGACAGTGTTACGATCTGTTAAGATCATTATCAAGAAACGCATCTTAACACGTCAAAATACTGTCCCACTAATGCTTACTCTCCAAATTGCATGTTTTCTTCACTCTTCACTTTATCTTAGCAACATTAACCGAATATTTTTCTAGATAAAGGCTAAAATTTCTAAACCACTGGTAAACTTTTGCAATGTCTGCATGTAACTTATATCACATAACACCAAAGAATTTTCCAATTTTCTGGCCTTGGTCTCTAAGTATTACTTCCCTTCAAGGGGTGGGAGGGGGATGCCTTGATAATGGTAAAGGGTTCTTGATGTATGACCTGGAGTTGCCTCTCCCTTCCTTGGATTAAACCCAATTAAATCCTATTCTTGAAGTAATGTATAACTCCTACAGGTTTAACACTTCTCTATAAATACAACTATAATAATGATAATACAGTACTATATAATTTACAAAGTTCTCTATCGATATTTTTGTTTGTAGTATCAGATATTAAACCATAAAAATATCACAGTGACATGATAAATATAAAACAAATTTAGATAATCTCTTAAAATAAAGCTATGCATGACATCACAGACTAAGGCTCTTCATCACATGTATCAAAACAGATTTTACAAATTTTCTCATCTTACATAAATAATAAACCTACCAGATGAATATTATAATTTAATGAAAATTTAAATAAGGAATGTTGCCATAGGACATGGATGGCTCTGTCTGCAAACAAGATTGGTACTCTTAAACAAGAACCAGGTTACAATATACTGTATATTATAAAAATGGCCAATATATTGATATAAAGTTGCATATCAGATTTTAATTTGATATACAAGCTCCCTATTAACAAGATGGCATAAAATTTAGCAGAATATAATGGCTGGCAGAGTGGATATCATTATGTAACCTACCAAATATTGTAGTCCTGTCAATTTTGAGAATGTACAATAGTATTAGTTCCTAATTCTGGGTTCGCTGCTTTTGAGAGAATAACCACATCCCTCATCTTCTGAAGAGGGTTTATGACTAAGGCTGAAATATACAGATCTCTTACATGTGTTTCAATTTTCTGCCCAGGTGATTTCTCTCTCTGCATCAACCAGAGATTATGGCAATTTAATCCAAGCACAGTCCTATTAACTTGTATTAAAAATTCAACTGGTTAACTGATATCCACAAAATGAGTTATACACACTAAACTTTCAATTTCAATCTGTGGTAATTATTCCAGACTTCAAGAATGAGTTGATTTGTAAATACTGATTCAGTTCCTGGGAGCTAATATTATCCTACATAAAATGCATTTAAATAAAGAGCAACCATAACTGAAGACAGTTTTTTTCTTACCTCGAAGGTTCTTCCTGAACGTGTAATGGCGGTGTAACTGATGTGTAACTGATGTGTAACTGATGTGTAACTGATGTGTAACTGATGTATAACTGATGTGTAACTGATGTGTAACTGAGTAATAACTGACATGTAACTGGTGTGTCAAGGACATGTAATTGATGTGTAACATATAACTGATGTGTAACTAGTGTGTAATGGACATGTAACTGATGTATAACAGGTGTGTAACAGACGTATAACTGATGTGTAACTGACGTGTAACT
Source organism: Cherax quadricarinatus (assembly GCF_026875155.1). Taxonomy (NCBI): domain Eukaryota; kingdom Metazoa; phylum Arthropoda; class Malacostraca; order Decapoda; family Parastacidae; genus Cherax; species Cherax quadricarinatus. Next base: position 23,967,482 of record NC_069458.1, on the reverse strand, counting down.
CAAGTTCACATTACGGCTCACAATTAACCCACAAATTGGAAATAAAGACTTAAAGTTTTCATCCATCCTGGATCAAGACCTGCACCTTGATAATATCCTGGAATGAGTCAATAGTGTCTTGTTTCTAGTGTCACTGTGTGGGTTAATGGTGAGCAGTTCCTGCTACAGTCTTGTGAATCTTATTCTTCAAATCATGGAATAGTTTGTGACAAATCAACTACCTGGAGAGTATATGTAAACTTGCTGTGAGGGGGGCTGCAAGTGTCCATACATAGCCACATGTCAGTGTTGTAGCACAACATAAGACTAGAAGCAATGCACTAATCTCAAAGTGCTCTGCTCACATACATTCTTCCCTTTTCAATGTGAAAAAAAATTCTAATTTTTAATGCATATCATATGAAAATACTTCCCATTTAAGGTGAAAAAATTTCACTAATTATTTAAAATTATATCTAACAATAAATAAATAAGAAATATATATTCAGAATTGTCTGAAGCAAAATGTTTAGGTAGAAAACCTCATATGAAAAAAAATAGAAACTGGTTTGTGTGTGTGTATTTTGTGCTTAATAAGCCAAACTTGCTGAACAGACTGAACTCCTTTAAAAAAAAATACTTAAAAAGAAAAATCACTTAGAGAATAACTGATTATATAATTGTCAATGAAAAAAATTTAAGATGTTTATTTTTGGACCAAATCTAACTTAGAAACTTCATTTAACGTAACTTAAATATAATCTTTTTCCTAAATTCTCCTATATCACAGGTAAATTTTAATTTATTTACTATTACTTAAAAAATATGTATATTGTTTTCATTATGGTCAGACTGATTTTCACAGACATTTATGGCAAAAACAAATTTTTATTCTTTGGCAGAGGACACCCCTGCCAAATAGGCCAAACTCGCCAGTTCGTCTTAATCAGCACAGCATATACACACACATATATAAATACATATATAAAAGTTTGTGTGTTTGTGTGAGTGCATGCAAACATGTTCACGTGCTCACGTGCTCACGCACTCACACACACAAACATGTTTTTGTATTAACCACTTAAATAATTTCTGAATTTTAAATACTAAGAAATAACATTTTTTTGTGGTTAAATCATTGTAGTGAAGTACATACATAATATTAAACTTGCACTTATCCAATGCAATCTTACCTTGTACTTTACATAGCAGTAACAAGTCTCAGTAAACATACATTAATAAGTCTGTTGATCCTCCTGTTCTCACTGGACTTGCAATACTGCAATGATATGGTGAATATTTGCAATTCTTAACTATATATTTCATTTTTTCCTTCAAATTTCCACCCTACATTATTGATACTCAATTGAGATTCATACTGGGAATGCATAACAACTTTTTGTCAGTGATGGACAATAGATTTAACTGAAGACATTAACTATAAAGTTACCAGTACTTCATAAATTTTTTAAATTAAACATTTTAAAATGTACACAATTCTTAAGGTATTTTATAGCTGTGATTTCAAGAAACAACAACTGTATATTCAAAGTTAACTCGCCTTACAGTTACACTGCCAAGATTTAACAATGTTACAGAATAGGAAAATGATCTATACTGTAGTGAACAATAAACAAATTTCAACAACTGATTAAAGGACAGACCAAAAATTGTAAACTGTACAACACGGAGAAAGACAGACGCTGTGTTCGACTACACCAGCACATCATCTGGGCTCAAAAATGGCTTGTCATAACTAACCCAAATTTGGTGAGGAAACTTTAGAAGATATTTTGAAGAATAAGTCACAATACCCACACAAGAGAGAGAGATTATAATGCTGTTTTGGTTCCTGCTAGACCAGGGGTGGGGAACCTGTAGTCTTCTAGAACATTAAGTACAGTCTTCTGAATGAATCATAATCAGATTTTTTCTTGAGGTTATTATATAATAAGTAACATTTTAGAAAATAACAGACATTTAGTAGTATATCTAATCAAAATTTCTTGAATGTGGCCTTATTAGATTACAGCTAACTTTAATGCGGCCTTCCAACATAAAAGGAGCCCCCACCCCTGTGCTAGACCAGTGAAACTATTTGATAGTGGTCCAGGAGAGACCAAAACATTGTCATAAGCTTCCTATCTTAAGTCTGGGTTATTTGTGAAGAGTTTTGATTCATCATGGATCATTATCAAGACCCAGTGATAATGTTCCACCACTGACTGAAATGTCATCGAAAATTTCCTCTCTAAATTGTGGGTTAGTTATGAATTATTCCAGCCATGGTAATGTGACAATTTATTATTACACACAAACAAAAAAGCTTGTCAACTTTTACAAACACAAAGTGTGCAGTGATCGGTGTAAATAACAATCTTAGTTCATTTTACATGGCAAGAAACAAGAGCAATAAAGATGAGCAGAAATGATAAGTAAAGTCCTTTAATCTTTTAAAGAGCGGTCAATTATTAGGAATATCTAGAACAAAATGTACAACCTACAGTCTCACCAACATTTAAGAAAGCACACAGTTACAGGCCTTAGGCCTTTTAATAAGGTAAAATTGTGAAAATTTTAGTGTAAAACGAAGTTTTTCACTTTTAAGTGTTCTGTACACACGAAATATATAAAATTTATCATTATTAAAGATTGCACTGTACATGTATAATGAGTGAGACAGAGAGAGGAGGTAAAAGGGATGGGAAGGAAGGGAGAGAGACATAGGAAGCAAAGAGGTAACCCCTTAACTTTGACTAAGCATCGCCCATAACTATACATTAATATTTGATAAAATGCAAAATTTGTGTTTCAAGTAACAATCAGTATTTAATACTAATGTATTCATATAAAATGCAAAACCCTAAAAATCTGTAATTTTTTTTTTCGAGTTCTTCAAAAATAAAGATTAATAGCCATGCACAATTATTAGACAACTGTGAAGGAGTATGTTGAAGTGGTTGCCCGGGTCTTCTCTTCTTCCTTCAAGGTTTTTACTTAACTTGAGAACACCTGATCCAATTGGCTTCAAATTTTTAATGGTGTACAGTAACTATGGAAAGGTTCTTGCAATTACAGTATTGGCATGTGCAGCTGCCCTCTGGTCAATTTTATATACTGTAGACCATTGCAAATTTTGGTTTCCATGTGATGACTTGAGAAAGCCTCTTCCGATTTACTTCAAATTTTCAACTCTGGTCTATCCTACGTAGAAGAAAAGTTGGGATTCTTATTATTAATGTGTAGGTGCTAATTTGCATTTGAAAACTGTGCAGTATTTTTCCTGTGAAATAACTTTAATTTGCCCTAAATGAACAGCTTTAATCTTCACTGGCTGATGCATTTTATGAAGAGAATACCTTTTGGGTTCATGCTGCATAGGTGAGAATATGGACATGTACTAAAATAACAAATGAACTTGGAATTGGGTAAACAATAGTGTAAACCTGCAAGTGGAAATAAGAGACAACAGTAGCAGGTAAACCTGAGTTTAGTACAATTGCCATGTTTCTGCAACACATCTAGAGCATAAAATGAAGTACGCAATAATTTGTGAATGCCTCGTCCAATTGACTTCCAACATTCAATACCAATTTAACTTCAGTCTCTGTCAAACTTTAAAGTGCTGGTTAATTTTGGAATACTGTCTTCTGTATGACAACCAGAGAATACTTATGATTAGCTTTTTTTCCAGGTACTCTCCAGCTTTCAACTTCCAAAGCTGGTGTATCCTTCTAAGTGGCAGGATCAAATTGGTTTTGGGCAGCGTAGGAGCCACTTTGTCATTTTCATTGATAAAATGGAGATAGAAGTTTCCGTGCAATAACATCTCTTCTGACTGGCCACAAATCTTCAATGATGATACTGAACTGTGTTGGAAACTTATGTTGCACTCTGTAATATTCCTTTTGTGTGCACTGAGTCATAGGTGCCTAGACTTACGTGGCATGAGGATACTTTTCTTGGATTGCACAGTAAATGAAACATGTCATTTTATTTAAAGTTATTTCAACATAGAATAGTTTAATGGTTTATCTGAGGTTAAGGCTGTATGCATTGTATGATAATCCTTTCTAGCAAAGTCAAGGGGTCTAGTTAGGTAGAGAGTTACAGGCAACCCCAACTTATAACAAGGTGATTTACACACTTCTTTTCCCGCATTAATAATATTTCTCTGCCAGCGAGATATCCCTTAAAAAAATGTAATTTTAACTTAAGGAATTAGTTCCCAGGAATGGGACCCCCATTCATAACATTGTGCTCATGGAAAATAATGGTTCGACTTACATTGCTTTCATGGAACAAGTTAGGTCATAAGTGTGCAGGTTTCCTGTATTTCTCAATAGTTTTTAACAGGCAAGAATTATCAAAGTCAAGATGACTGGATGACTGGGAGTGAAGGTGTTCATTATTTAATTTGATATTGTATTTATATTATTTGTTACTTATTATTAGGTGATATGCAAGTAAAAGAAAAAAACATTTCATAAATGGAAATGTCCAAATTTCCTAAGAAGTGGACCACCTTGCACGTTATCTACATGTCTTCAACACGCACACACAGAAAACATCAACTACAACATGGATATGGCATAAGATCACTGACATAGAAGAGGTATTTATGCAAAATATTTCATTTGAGGGGCAATATACATGATAATAATAATTACTTTATATTCATATTTACATTATGTACAAGAAGATCTAATTTGTCCATTATCAAACCTCATAATAAGGCCATCTTAACCCGTTCTCCCTTAAAAAAATATAAAAAAATAAAATCACACTGAGGCCCAATGCAACATCAAAATTACATTTACAATTTGAGTCCCCTGTATCAGGAGACAGATTAAGTATTGTCAATTCTCAATTTTTTAGCCAGCTACACTAATCATCCCCTGCTGTGATTTTTTCCTATAAAAGTGTTATTTTAAAAACACTGGATGGCTTCATCTCACTGAAATTGTCTACATTGAATTATTTACTTTCAAAATTTTAGTCATGAGGCAGTTATTTCATGCTTAAAATCCGAACACAAATGGTGACTCAAAAATTTCACAGCAGTACTTCTAAATTAAAAGTACTCTGGTCTAGTTTTTAGATATTGATCAGTTATTTTGTAAATTATAAACCACCACTCATCATAACATGATCAAAATCTGTATCTGACTTCATAAAATTGAAATCAATATAATCTTTGGTAGGACACGGCACTTCACTATCCTGGGTAGCCTCAGTTATATGTCCCAGAGCATGAGATCACATTAATAGGGAGAAAAACCTTATAAAGTTTTTAATATATAACCACAAGTAATAGTCTTTAAAATAAAGTATATTAAATTTTATTATTGAAAATGTATACTCTTTTCCCCATTCTATAACTAGTTTTCACACAGTTTGAATTTGGTCAGATTTGCTAAATGCTACTAATAGCAAGAATTTATCTCCACACTTTCTGAAACTTTTTTAAAGAAACCTTTTTAAGTTTATGAACAGCAGCCCTAAGGTCAGAGGCTGGAGGCTCATCGTCAGAGAGGATTTCTCCTTCAGAGTGAGCACCACTAGAGCCACCAGCTCTCCACGTGTCATGAAGACTCTTGAACCTACGATCAGGAAAATTTTCATGAGGTGCAGCCAGCGCACTTGGATCACTATACGTCTCTTTAACAGGGCGTCGTTCATAGTACCTCGATCGGCTTACACGACTTATCGCCGTTGAAAGTGTTAAACTAAGTGCCGAGGCAGCAGCCGTTGCTCTACTGAAAGTACCTTCTAAAGGTGCTCCTCGCTCCTTCAGAACCAGTTTCCCTAAAGTCTTCCAAGCTGCCTGCACTTTATATATATTTTCAGTATCTGGCAGAACGCGTCGTTCTACGCGAGGACACCGACGTCTGTGTGTTGTACCTCCGGTTAACTCTGTCAATTGTCCATATTCTAGTTCCTCGACAAGCACAAACCTAGCCGGGTCTTCCATACGTCGGGCCTTCACCAGCGCCTGAGCCAGGATGTCTTGTGCTGTGCTAGAAGTAGGTGCCTTCAGGATAGTATATGGAATCTGGGAAGACACATTATAAACACACACCAAGAAATTGTCCTCCTCTTCCCAACCTTTTGCTTCTTCATTAATCTCACCCTCAACATTTTTCTTCCTTTTTTCCTTGGATGCCGTGCTCATGATGGTGGTGAGCCAAGCTCGTGTACTAGGATCATCGGAAGTTTTCTTCAGCACAAACTTTCCCTCTCCTTGCCAGTGTGCCTGAGCCTCCAGAAGTCTCTCATTTATATCAAGAATCCTTTGCGTAGTGGGGTTGTCACCTTTCTTCTGCCATCCTTTGGCCACCTCTTCAATTAATATATAATCTTCAATTCGGGCCCCTTTCCCAATTTTTAAAACTGCTTTGGTAATAACATCACGTGTTGTGCACTCTTGTGTTGCACTAATAACTGTATATGGTTCATCCGGGACTACTCCGTGAATTTTAACGAAGAATTTCCGTCTTTTCAACGGTACTGTGGGTGTAGTATCGTGATGTTCTATATCTGATTCCTTAATTTTGATTGAGTCTATGATAAGATCTTGACTTGGAGAGAGTTGCTGGATCTCATATTCCTCTTCTTCCATAAGAGTATAAATAAAAAGGGTAGAGACTGGAAGAGGTTGATTCTGTTGGTTACGGAGACGCACGTGGCGATATCCTCGTCTTAAACAACGAAGAGGCAAGATCCTCTGAGCTGTCATGTGTCCCGTGGCAATATCTGTTATAGTTAATCGTAAAAAAGCCAGATGCTTGAACATAACCCGAATTGTAAAGGAGTCATTCCATATTGGATTAAATGAATTCCTCTGAATAACTTTTGTTTTGAACTTATTACAATCAACAGGAATGCCAAGAATCTCCACTTCTACTTGAGGACTTCCCTGAAAGTTATTTTGGCACACATACTGACCTGATATCACTTCTACCTTAAGATTTAACACATGGAGTCCATCAAACTCTTTGTCAAAGGGATTGAATCTTCTGTACATCATATGAGTGTCATCCCACATCACTTTTGGTTTAGGAACATAACCACATCTCCCATTCTGCTCAAACATAGCATAATTAAGATGTAAGTATGTATCATCAGTCTGATAGTTTAGTGCAGCCATTTGGATCCCAAATGCCCAAAAATAGAGAGGGTTAAAATTTGAAGAGTCTATCCTCATGGCTGCTGGATAAGTCCGCATAAGTTGAGTTTCTGTGTGTTGTATAGCATCAAGAGGCTGACGACGGCACAAGCGCTTTGCCGTATTTTCATTTAAAGACGAACACTGATAACAGGGATGGACACCCATGGGTCTCTTGAGAATAGGCGGCTGTAATATAGGTTCTAGACGACTAGGATCTGAAGCCATTTGTGTGTGAACTAAAATGGGTGTGTTAGTTATAATTGGGGGCTGAACTGTACTTTTCCTTCCACCAACCTTTTTTGCTTTAACAGATTCTCTGGGACTAGTAAGGTTGAAGCCGTGGAACTTGACTGCTTGGCAATAATTGACAAGATCTGAAAGTTCCTTGGCAATTTGGCTGCTCTGTTTCTTTAGTTTTGGTGGAACTATTTCATCATCTATATACTCATCACTTTGGGATTTTGGTCGTAGTCGGCTGCCTTCAGCACTGGATAATGATTCTGTACGTGTTCCCATAGACACACTCTTGATGACGAGACAATGTTTCTCGTCTTCAAACAAGCTGTCGTGATGTGCAATATCAAATGGATTGTGTTCTGTAATTTATAAAAATAAATTAAGATATGAACATAAATGCCAATTATAATGTAAGGAGTACCAGTGACCGAACTACCGTCATTGCAACTGCAGGTCTATAACTGTACTGACTGAGCAGTTGCAAGAAAGACACAAAATACAAACACTAGGACATGTTATTGGAAGCATTTCAGTCCTGGGACCTTAGTCACCTTAGTGACCAAGGCCCCGGGACTGAAACATTTACAAAGAAAAAAAAAAAGGGGAGGTCGTAGTGTTTTCATTGTGTCTTTTTCTAACTGCTTGTCAGTACTGCATACCATGTTCATTAGTTTGTCAAGCCACAAAATATATATATAAAAAAAAAAAAAATCTAGCCACAAGGATGCCAGTTTGGTCACCTGCATTCCTTGATGAATCAAAACTACAAAGTGTATGATATGTTAAATAACAGGGTGACTGATTCTACATCTCTGATTCACTATTCATCAACTTCTGCTATTTACTGTATTTTCCACCACATAACGTGCTTTTTTCTCCACAAAAAGTCTTGGAAAATCAGCCTGCGCCTTATGCTTAAGGTCAGGGCCAAGGGTAGGCTTTGGGGTTACACATTTAGCAGTTGTTTACTAACATTACGTTACAACTGCCTGGAAACGTCTTGTATGCCTACTTTTACTGGACTGGAAAGTAATCTCCCTTCCTTCTATACACCCTAGCCTGAGCCTTTCCTCATAAAATCTCTACAGCATTTAGTAACTTACTAACTATTCCATATACTTGCAACATCTGCCACATTGCTCCCCTATCCACTCTATCATATGCCTTTTCTAAATCCACAAAAAGCAATGAAAACTTCCCAACCTTTATCTAAATATTGTTCACTTGTATGCTTCGCTGTAAACACTTGGTCTACACATACTCTACTCTTATCTGGAGAGATCTGGAGAGAGTTCCGGGGGTCAACACCCCCGTGGCCCGGTCTGTGACCAGGCCTCCTTAGGTCAGTGTCCCAGGATGCGACCCACACCAGTCGACTAACACCCAGGTACCCATTTTACTGATGGGGAACATAGACAACAGGTGGAAAGAAACACGTCCAATGTTTCTACTCTGGCTGGGAATCGAACCCAGGCCCTCACCGTGTGAAGCGAGAGCGTTAACCACCAGGCCACCAGAGCCTGGCAGTAATGGCAGTGATGGTCAGTAATGGCTATTGTGGTGGAGAGAGATGGAGTTGTTTTGCCACAATCATAACAATAACGGACAATTCTGTAACCAACAAATTAGTCCTGCGTTTCAAAATTCAATGGATTTTGTCTCATTATTTTGAAGTCTGTTAACTCAAGGATTATCATATCAAGGTCTGTTAAACCAAGGACCATTAAATCAAGGTCTGTTAAACCAAGGCCCATTAAATCAAGGTCAATGAAATTAAGGTCTATTAAATTAACCCTTTCACTGTCCAGATCCTCAAAATTAATATTGCTCCCAGTGTCTCTTTAAAAAAAAAAATCTGAAATGATAGAGAATTTTTTTGAAGGTAATGACACCAAAAGTACAAAATTTAATGGAAAACTTAGTGGTCTGGACACAATTTATGCATTGATCTCAATGTACTGTTTGCAAAGACATAAAATAAATAAATAAATAAATAAAAAAACTGATGATTCTGCCCTCCAAGTTCTATTTTAAGTCAATTCATTTCTCCATCTGACCAGATTCTCAGCTATTTTGTTAGTAAGCCTTCTGTCATATTGACTGAGTGCAAAAAACCACCCATTAAACTATTACAACTATCCTATAAAGTGCACAGAAGTTGATAATTTGTCCAGTTTTACACAAAATTAACACTGTTGACAGTCCTGGCACCAAAACATTTCCTCTGTTTATTAATTACATCCCCAGACCTCTCCTATATTACACTTGCCTTCCATTTTGAATTCATAGTCACACAAAAATAGAAGATTTATTCTATTTCCCAGATAATAAAATACAACCAGGAATGATTGGCCATGATTTACAGTGTCCCAGTAATTGAATCAGTCCTATTAAAAACCCATAAGACAGACTAGGGGATGCAGGGGGGCCTTACCCGTCCTCAGAAAAATTGGCAAAAATTAAATATTTCTGATACTTTGAGCTCAATTTCTAGCTACTTCCAGTCCTGAAACACCAAAATCATATCTATTTAAATAGTATGTTTTCCATTATATCAAATGATATGAAGAAACAGCCAACAAAACCATAAAGAACATACTAGAAAACACCTCAAAGTTGCTAGTTTAAACCAAATACACAATCAAAATTTTGCTTTTCCCAGCATGCACCAAGTGGGGCAAGATTTTTTTTCACACTGTGCTCCCTTACTGCACAGATCCATTCCCTCACATCTAGGCCAAAATTTACCACTCACAGCTTATCTGAGCGAGCTGAGCTCAAGGTATAGAATTATGTGAGGGGGAACCCTGGCCTCAGTGATGTAGTTGTGTGTGACAGCCACTGAAAGGGTTAAGCTCCATTAATTCAAAGGTTATGTTGCTTTCATAATTTGATAAGAGTTTCATTTAATTAATGCCAGTCTTAAAGAGTTAAGTTAAAACTCTTAATAAAACTTTTAGCTAATATGTACAGTTAACTATAGATATAACAAACCTCTGAAATCATGTGCAAAATCCACTAAGTAAATTAGAAATTTTAACTCTTATTTTCAATGTTTATTGAAGCATAAGTGTAAACTCTGTGTATTATTATGTTAGATATACGTAAACAGCATACTTCACTGATTTTATTTTGCTAATTATTAATATTAATCCTGATTTCATGCTAGTTTAATAGCTGTACTGTGCACTACATACCCATGATGTGGGTGGTAGTCATACGATAATGGGTCCAGGAACTGTACCTCAGTATTACAGAGGCACATAATGGGTCCAGGAACTGTACCTCAGTATTACAGAGGCACATAATGGGTCCAGGAACTGTACTTCAATATCACAGAGGCACATAATGGATCCAGGGACTGTACCCCAGAGCTCTGATAACTAAGTTACAGTGGCAATGAACCACAGGTATTTACATGTTTATATCTACTTACAATCATAATGGTTGTTCAATAAACCATACCCCCGGCCGGGATTGAACCCGCGGTCATAGAGTCTCAAAACTCCAGCCCGTCGCGTTAGCCACTAGACCAGCTAGCCACAATAAGATTCATCCAACTAGGTATATTTCTACACCATAGGAAAGTTAGCACAGGCACTAGTTGGATGAATCTTATTGTGGCTAGCTGGTCTAGTGGCTAACGCGACGGGCTGGAGTTTTGAGACTCTATGACCGCGGGTTCAATCCCGGCCGGGGGTATGGTTTATTTGCAATCGTGTCATTACGATTTCTTGAGTCTGGTTGTTCAATATATTTATAGATGGAGTTGTAAGAGAAGTGAATGCTCAGGTGTTGGCAAGAGGTGTGGGGTTAAAAGATAAGTATACAAACTTTGCCTCCTGCAAGGCATCATTATGTAACAAGTGGAAGAAATACAGTAGGACCTCCGTATCCGTGGGTCTGATATCCATTGTTTCGGTTATCCATGGTTTACCATGGCCTGAAGAAACCCTTAATTTTGCTTAATAATTGCTTAAAATGCTGGTGAAAGTTCTTCAAAGCCTAAGAGAAGCCACAAAGTATTTCCCATCAGAGAAAAAGTGATGTCTCCACTTATTGTTCATTATTTATCAATTAAACTTTATAATAGTTATGTATAGGACTTACATACAGGGCTTGCTACTATCTGTGGTTTCAGTATCCACGGCAGGTCCCTGGGATGTATCCCCACGGATATGGGGTTCCTACTGTATTTGTCTAATATTTGAAAAAAAAAAACTCACCTTCGTCATCATAGTCATCATCATCGTCATCTTCATCAGTCTCCGGATCATTGAGTGAACCAGTAGAGGCATTGCTGACCAGAGAGTTAGTGCGACCGCTGGGTCTGCTTGTGTGACCCTTCACACTCAATCCTGGAGCAACATCAGCCACCAATTTCTTATTCTGCAAAATTATTATGAGACTTTTTATGATTTTTAAACAGAAAGTCATGTATAAAAATATTTTTTTTATATGCTGGCTATCTCCCACCGAGGCAAAGTGATCCCCCCAAAAAAAACACTTTCACCATCATTTACACTATCAGTCTTGCCAGAGGCATGCACATATGACAGTTCAGATGTGGTGTAAAGGTGACATGCAGTATTCATGACCCTCATTTAGTCAATAAGTTGTAAACACAATAAACTAACAAATCATGCTCTCACCTTGATCAAGATCCGGTACTTAAGTTGTGAGGGGCTTGGCAGGTGAACCTCTTCAGAAAAATCGGACTCAAACAAAAATTTTGTTACCAATTTATCCCCAAACACCTGCATGAAGATTTGCGCCATCCTTGTTTGCTGCATAAGTGAGCAGTGGTTCTCGATGGAGAGGATGATTGGGTATGGCGATGTGACAAAGGCACTGTTATTGATGGTCTCTACAACACTTCTGAAAATGACACACAAATTTTAGGTCCAATATTGTGGTTGAAAAACAGTTTCTATCAGCATAATCTCTAAACTCTAATAGGCGAGGGAGAGAGATAAAGAAAGAACAAGGAGAAAGAGACAAAAGAATAATAATAATTTTTTCAACAAACTAGCCATGTCCCACCAAGGTAGGCTGACCTAAAAATAAAAACCAAATTTTCTTTTTTAAAATTTAGTAATGCACACATGAGAAGGGGTTACTAGCCCCTTAACTGCTTATATATACGAGGACATTAAGAGATTAAGACAAACAGAAAGACGTGCTGAGACAAACAAGCACAAATACTGGAACCTACTGCACATCAATAATGATATATAGTACAGTAATCTTCAACTGAAAAAATAAAGAATTCGTTATTATTGCAAATAAAGTTAAAAAAAAAATAGTTGAGACTCACTAAGGTATTCCCTCCATGGAAATCTTTATTAAGAGATGAAAAATTTATTTGTTTTGAGAGGAAACCAATTTTTTTCCCCAAAGCACATGCCTTAATCTGGCTCTGCTTATGGGTTCAGCAATTCCCCATTAATATAACAGTAAAAATATTTTACCTGAAAGGTATTTTTGTTGTGAAAGTGTGTCCGTGGTATATCATGGGAGTACCATCATCACCGTCCCAGCAGTCAAGCTCCACACATCGGCATCCAGTCAACAGCACCTACAGCAAAAATAAAGTATATAAACTCCATGGGGAAGTGGAGAAGAATCTTTCCTCCATAAGTCATGTATGTCATTAGAGGCGACTAAAATGCCAGAAGCAAGGGGCTAGTAACCCGTCCTGTATGAACCTCTAAATGTAAAAAGTAAAACTAAGTTTCAACTTTTATGGATAACATTACCTAAGTGGGCGATGGCAGCTATGTTAAAAAAAAAAAAGTACAAGCAAAGCAGTGTATTTCAAGTTAGTGCAGAATTTAGCAAGTGTTGCAGTCAGGTGTTGGCTCCAGTGTTACATAATAGGAGATCACAGATGCTAATGTACATGAAAGGGGCTAGGGAACTTATTTTATGCAACGTTATTATTATTTGGGAGGCTGATGAAATTTTTTGGGGAGCTAGAGGCCTCCTTGGCACTGCCCTGATTGTAGTATTGTATTATCTAAACAAGAGACCTGGTAGTGAATTTGTATATGCTCAACCCTTCAAGGGACAGGTGAAGAGTTCCTGATCCAAGAAAATGGATCTATCCTCCCAATGGATCAAACCTGAATGTTATTATAATGGAGAAGTACATAAACCCTAGGGGTCATAAACTGCCTGGGAAGCAGGAGGCTTCCCAGGCAGTTTATGACCCCTAGGGTTTGTGTATAATAATATGTACAGTTAAGTTTCCAAATTTATGAGCATTAGGTTCCTAGAGTTCCTCATGAATAAGAAGTTCTATGTGCATCTTTTTCAAAACTGGGGAATTTTGAGTTTCAGAGGTCTTATCTCTAATTATTATTGTGTGTAAGGGGAAGCGGTATACCCACAGAGGAAATACAATACCTGGGAAATGACTCCCAAAATCATAACACAGGTAGGGTCACCAGGACGGATCCTGGCCCGAGTTTTCTCCATGTGCTGACCCAGCAACTCACAACAACACAGGTAGGATTGCCAAGACAGGTCCTGGCTCGAGTCTTCTCCATGTGCTGACCCAGCAACTCACAACAACACAGGTAGGATTGCCAAGACAGGTCCTGGCTCGAGTCTTCTCCATGTGCTGACCCAGCAACTCATAACAACACAATAAATCACAGATTTACTTGCTGTGGTTCAAACTCTGTCCGTTCTGTGATTTCCTAAGGAATGGTATGCAATGTGGTTTGATCCAAGGAAAAAGAAGACAGGTCAAATTCCTTGGATCAAGAACCCTCACCAGGCCCGGTGGCCTGGTGGCTAAAGCTCCCGCTTCACACACGGAGGGCCCGGGTTCGATTCCCGGCGGGTGGAAACATTTCGACAAGTTTCTTTACACCTGTTGTCCTGTTCACCTAGCAGCAAATAGGTACCTGGGTGTTAGTCGACTGGTGTGGGTCGCATCCTGGGGGACAAGATTAAGGACCCCAATGGAAATAAGTTAGACAGTCCTCGATGACGCACTGACTTTCTTGGGTTATCCTGGGTGGCTAACCCTCCGGGGTTAAAAATCCGAACGAAATCTTATCTTATCTTATCTTATCATCAGGTACCTCCCTTGAGAGACCACATATCTATTTTAAATATTCCTCTAATCTGATAAATATTGACATTCATAAGAATTTCCAGAAAGAGCAGAAATTTGGGCATAGAAATTCATTGAGCAAATGTGGAATAAAATTCTATGGCTAGCTTTAAATACAGAAGTCATGCATCAAGCCAAAAAACAAATGCACTATACAAAAGCTTGTGAATTATCAAAGAAATCTGCAAATTTTTTGGTTAGTGTGTGCTAGCACAAAACAAATTATCCACATATACTGTACAGGCCTTGTGGTGAACCCGAGCCTGATCAACCAGGCTGTTACTATTGGCCACATGTAAACTGACGTACAAACTTCAGCCCGGCTAGTCAGGAACTGACTAGGTGCCTGTCCAGCGCCCTCTTGAAGAGAGTCAGCAGAACATAGAGTTATGACCTAAGTGTCTATGGCATTAAGATTCTTCTTACCTGGCTATATAACTCAACAGAAGATTCTCCTTTAAGCTGATGACCAGTCAGGTAAGTGTTGTGCGAGGAAGCTATGTAATAATTTGATAAAGGCATCGTCATATCATCATCGTCGGGTAATATGCGCTCATCAAGGAAAGCATAGTTATCTTCATCCATCATAAATCTTGCAAATCCCTCAAACGACATCAGCTCCTGTGATCTGTAAGAGATCAGATTAGACATGGTAGTGCCTAGGTGGAGATGGCTGATGAGTTAGTGAAAAAAAACTGTCCTAAGTGTGCACCTCTCAGTGTATATACAATGAAACACACATCTCTCAGTGTATAAATCTTGCATTCCATAAATATAATAATACTATAGGATAATTTATATTTTAAAATTGTGGTTGTTTACCTGAGAGTCGGGTCTGGTTCGTGGCGATCAAGGAGGAGCCGCAGTTCATCTTCAGTACGAGACTCACCCTGGTGCTCCTCCAGAAAGCGACGCAGCTCAAGCATGGTAATAACCTACAACACAACATGAATCAAATGTAACTACTTTCATAGACTGGGTGCTAATATAAGTGGAATAACACTCTTGAAGGTAATTGAACTGGTTTTAGCTTTACTTTGCAGAAATGATTTGTATAATACAGTAAGTGGCTTTCATTTGAACGCACAATTCTAACTGTATCAAATTGTATTTGTATCATAACTTTATTAAATACTGTATAGCCCGGAACCTAACCTGCTGTATAAGTAGGGCCTTACTGTAGCCTGGAACCTAACCTGCTGTATAAGTAGGGCCTTACTGCAGCCTGGAACCTAACCTGCTGTACAAGTGGGGCCTTACTGTAGCCCGGAACCTAACCTGCTGTACAAGTGGGGCCTTACTGTAGCCTGGAACCTAACCTGCTGTACAAGTGGGGGGCCCTTTCTGTAGCCCCGGGAAACCCAACCTGCTGTACAAGTGGGGCCTTACTGTAGCCTGGAACCTAACCTGCTGTACAAGTGGGGCTTTACTGTAGCCTGGAACCTAACCTGCTGTATAAGTAGGGCCTTACTGGAGCCTGGAACCTAACCTGCTGTACAAGTGGGGCCTTACTGTAGCCCGGAACCTAACCTGCGTTTCAAGTGGGGCCTTTTCTGTAAACCTGGAACCTAACTGCTGTACAAGTGGGGCCTTACTGTAGCCTGGAACCTAACTTGCTGTACAAGTGGGGCTTTACTGTAGCCTGGAACCTAACCTGCTGTACAAGTGGGGCCTTACTGTAGCCTGGAACCTAACCTACTGTACAAGTGGGGCCTTACTGTAGCCTGGAACCTAACCTGCTGTACAGTGGGGCCTTAATGTAGCCCGGAACCTAACCTGCTGTACAAGTGGGGCCTTACTGTAGCTGGAAAACCCAACCTGCTGTACAAGTGGGGCTTACTGTAGGCCCGGAACCTAACCTGCTGTAAAAAGTGGGGCCTTACTGTAGCCTGGAAACCTAACCTGCTGTACAAGTGGGGCCTTACTGTAGCCTGGAACCTAACCTGCTGTACAAGTGGGGCCTTACTGTACATTGGAACCTAACCTGCTGTACAAGTGGGGCCTTACTGTAGCCTGGAACCTAACCTGCTGTACAAGTGGGGCCTTACTGTAGCCTGGAACCTAACCTGCTGTACAAGTGGGGCCTTACTGTAGCCTGGAACCTAACTTGCTGTACAAGTGGGGCCTTACTGTAGCCTGGAACCTAACCTGCTGTACAAGTGGGGCCTTACTGTAGCCTGGAACCTAACCTGCTGTACAAATGGGGCCTTACTGTAGCCTGGAACCTAACCTGCTGTACAAGTGGGTCCCTTACTGTAGCCCGGAACCTAACCTGCTGTACAAGGTGGGGCCTTACTGAAGCCTGGAAACCTAAACTGCTGACAAGTGGGGCCTTACTGTAGCCTGGAAACCCAAACCTGCTGTACAAAATGGGACCTTTACTGTAGCCCGGAACCTAAACCCGCTGTAAAGTGGGGCTTTACTGTAGCCTGGGAACTTAACCTGCTGTACAAAATGGGCCTTACTGTAGCCTGGAACCTAACCTACTGTACAAGTGGGGCCTTACTGTAGCCTGGAACCTAACCTGCTGTACAAGTGGGGCCTTACTGTAGCCTGGAACCTAACCTATGTACAAGTGGGGCCTTACTGTAGCCTGGAACCCAACCTGCTGTAAAGTGGGGCCTTACTGTAGCCTGGAAAACCCAACCTAGTAAAGTGGGGCCTTACTGTAGCCTGGAAACCTAACCTGCTGTACAAGTGGGGCCTTACTGTAGCCTGGAACCTAACCTGCTGTACAAGTGGGGCCTTACTGTAGCCTGGAACCTAACCTACTGTACAAGTGGGGCCTTACTGTAGCCTGGAACCTAACCTACTGTACAAGTGGGGCCTTACTGTAGCCTGGAACCTAACCTGCTGTACAAGTGGGGCTTTACTGTAGCCTGGAACCTAACCTGCTGTACAAGTGGGGCCCTTTTGTAGCCTGGACCTAACTGCTGTACAAGTGGGGCTTTACTGTAGCCTGGACCTAACTGCGTACAATGGGGCCTTACGTAGCCTGGAAAACCCAACCCGCTGTTTCAAGTGGGGCCTTACTGTGCCTGGAACCTAACCTGCTGTACAAGTGGGGCTTTACTGTGGCCTGGAACCTAAAACCCGCTGTACAAGTGGGGCTTTACTGTAGCCTGGAACCTAACCTGCGTACAAGTGGGGGCCCTTACTGTAGCCTGGAACTAACCTGCTGTACAAGTGGGCTTTACTGTTTGCCTGGAACGTAACCTGCTGTACAAGTGGGGCCTTACTGTAGCCTGGAAAACCCAATGCTGTACAAGTGGGGCCTTTTACTGTAGCCTGGAACCTAAATGCTGTACAGTGGGGCCTTCTGTAGCCTGGAACCCAAACCTACTGTGAAGTGGGGGCTTTCTGTAGCCTGGAACCTAACCTGCTGTCAAGTGGGGGTTATCTGTTGCCTGGAACCTAACCCGCTGTACAAGTGGGGCTTTACTGTAGCCTAGAAACCTAACCTGCTGTACAAGTGGGGCCTTACTGTAGCTGGGAACCTAACCTGCTGTACAAGTGGGCCTTTACAGTAGCCTGGACCTAACCTGGCTGTCATGTGGGGCCTTAATGTAGCTGGAACCTAACTGCTGTTACAAGTGGGGCCTTCTGTAGCCCGGACCTAACCTACTGTACAAGTGGGGCCTTACTGTAGCTGGACCTAACCCACTGTAAAGTGGGGCCTTACTGTAGCCTGGAACCTAACCTGTGTACAAGTGGGGCCTTACTGTAGCCTGGAACCTAACCTGCTGTACAAATGGGGCTTACTGTGCCTGGAACCTAAACCCGCTGTACAAGTGGGGCTTACTGTAGCCTGGAACTAACCTGCTGTACAAGTGGGGGGCCCTTTCTGTAGCCTGGAACCTAAACCCGCTGTACAAGTGGGGCCTTACTGTAGCCTGGAACCTAACCCGCTGTACAAGTGGGGCCCTTATGTAGCCTGGAACCTAACCTGCTGTACAAGGGGGCCTTACTGTAGCCTGGAACCTAACCTGCTGTACAAGTGGGGCCTTACTGTAGCCTGGAACCTAACCTGCTGTACAAGTGGGGCCTTACTGTAGCCTGGAACCTAACCTGCTGTACAAGTGGGGCCTTACTGTAGCCTGGAACCTAACCTGCTGTACAAGTGGGGCCTTACTGTAGCCTGGAACCTAACCTGTGTACAAGTGGGGCCTTCTGTAGCCTGGAAACCTAACCTGCTGTACAAGTGGGGCCTTACTGTAGCCTGGAACCTAACTGCTGTGACAAGTGGGGCCTTACTGTTGCCTGGAACCTAACCCACTGTACAAGTGGGGCCCTTTCTGTAGCCTGGAACCTAACCTGCTGTACAAGTGGAGCCGTACTGTAGCCTGGAACCTAACCTGCTGTACAAGTGGGGCCTTACTGTAGCCTGGAACCTAACCTAGTGTACAAGTGGGGCCTTACTGTAGCCTGGAACCTAACCTAGTGTACAAGTGGGGCTTTACTGTAGCCTGGAACCTAACCTGCTGTACAAGTGGGGCCTTACTGTAGCCTGGAACCTAACCTACTGTACAAGTGGGGCCTTACTGTAGCCCGGAACCTACCTGCTGTACCAAGTGGGGGTTTACTGTAGCCCGAAAACCCAACCTGCTGTACAAGGGGGCCTTACTGTAGCCTGGAACCTAAAATGCTGTACAAGTGGGGCCTTACTGTAGCCCGGAACCTAACCTGCTGTACAAGTGGGGCCTTACTGTAGCCTGGAACCTAACCTGCTGTACAAGTGGGGCCTTACTGTAGCCTGGAACCTAACCTGCTGTACAGGGGGCCTTACTGTAGCCTGGAACCTAACCTACTGTCAAGTGGGGCCTTACTGTAGCCTGGAACCTAACCTGCTGTACAAGTGGGGCCTTACTGTAGCCTGGAACCTAACCTGCTGTACAAGTGGGGCCTTACTGTAGCCTGGAACCTAACCTGCTGTACAAGTGGGGCCTTACTGTAGCCTGGAACCTAACCCGCTGTACAAGTGGGGCCTTACTGTGCCTGGAACTAACTGCGTACAAGTGGGGCCTTACTGTAGCCTGGAACCTAAACCTGCTGGACAAGTGGGGCCTTACTGTAGCCCGGAACCTAACCTGCTGTACAAAATGGGGCCTTACTGTAGCCTGGAACCTAACCTGCTGTACAAGTGGGGCCTTTTGTAGCCTGGAACCTAACCCGCTGTACAAGTGGGGGCCCTTTCTGTAGCCTGGAACTAACCCGCTGTACAAGTGGGGGCCTTACTGTAGCCCGGAACCTAACTGCTGTACAAGTGGGGCCTTCTGTAGCCTGGAACCTACCCGCTGTACAAGTGGGGCCTTACTGTAGCCCGGAACCTAACCTGCTGTACAAGTGGGGCCTTACTGTAGCTGGAACCTAAACCTGCTGTACAAGTGGGGCCTTACTGTAGCCTGGAACCTAACCTACTGTACAAGTGGGGCCTTACTGTAGCCTGGAACCTAACCTGCTGTACAAGTGGGGCCTTACTGTAGCCTGGAACTAACTGCTGTACAAGTGGGGCCTTACTGTAGCCTGGAACTAACCTGCTGTACAAGTGGGCCTTACTTTTAGCCTGGAACCTAACCTGCTGTACAAGTGGGGCCTTACTGTAGCCTGGAACCTAACCTGCTGTACAAATGGGGCCTTACTGTAGCCTGGAACCTAACCTGCTGTTCAAGTGGGGCCTTATGTGCCCGGAACCTAACTGCTGTTTCAAGTGGGGCCTTACTGTAGCCCGGAAAACCCAACCTGCTGTACAAGTGGGGCCTTACTGTAGCCTGGAACCTAACCTGCTGTACAAGTGGGGCCTTACTGTAGCCTGGAACCTAACCTGCTGTACAAGTGGGGCCTTACTGTAGCCTGGAACCTAACCTGCTGTACAAGTGGGGCCTTACTGTAGCCTGGAACCTAACCTACTGTACAAGTGGGGCCTTACTGTAGCCTGGAACCTAACCTGCTGTACAAGTGGGGCCTTACTGTAGCCTGGAACCTAACCTGCTGTACAAGTGGGGCCTTACTGTAGCCTGGAACCTAACCTGCTGTACAAGTGGGGCCTTACTGTAGCCTGGAACCTAACCCGCTGTACAAGTGGGGCCTTACTGTAGCCGGAACCTAACCTACTGTACAAGTGGGGCCTTACTGTAGCTGGAAACAACCTGCTGTACAAGTGGGGCCTTACTGTAGCCTGGAACCTAACCTGCTGTACAAGTGGGGCCCTTTCTGTAGCCTGGAAACTAACCTGCTGTACAATGTGGGGCCTTACTGTAGCCTGGAACCTAAACCTGCTGTTACAAGTGGGCCTTACGTAGCTGGAAAAATAACCTGCTGTTACAGTGGGGCCTTAACTGTAGCCTTTGGAAACCTAAACCCGCTGTACAAAGTGGGGGCTTTTCTGTAGCCTGGAACCTAACCTACTGTACAGTGGGGCCTTACTGTAGCCCGGAACTAACCCTGCTGTACAGTGGGGCCTTACTGTAGCTGGAACCCAACCCGCTGTACAAGTGGGGCCTTACTGTAGCCTGGAACCTAACCTGCTGTACAAGTGGGGCCTTACTGTAGCCTGGAACCTAACCTGCTGTACAAGTGGGGCCTTACTGTAGCCTGGAACCTAACCTGCTGTACAAGTGGGGCCTTACTGTAGCCTGGAACTAACCCGCTGTACAAGTGGGGCTTCTGTAGCCTGGAACCTAACCTGCTGGTACAAGTGGGGCCTTACTGGGTTTGCCTGAACTACTGCTGTACAAGTGGGGCTTACTGTAGCCTGAACCTAAATTTCTGTACAAGTGGGGCCTTACTGTAGCCTGGAACCTAACCTGCTGTACAAGTGGGGCCTTACTGTAGCCTGGAACCTAACCTGCTGTACAAGTGGGGCTTTACTGTATAAGCAAATGCACCAGAAACCCATCCTTTATATCTTCTATTTATGTTGCTAAGATATAAAGATTTTAATGTTGATTACTGTGTATACTTTACACTGTAATGGTAAGTATACTGTTTGATATACCTTCTACCTTCTCAACACAGCCTGGGGCTAGGCTTTTTGCTGCTTGCCCCGGGCAACCGGCTGTTGGTTTAGCAATCCACTGGCCAATATCCAGTCACATCAGGGCCAGGGCTATGAGTCGACTCTGCACCAATTGGTGAGTAGGCCTGGTTCATCTGGTACTTGGTTTAGAGGGGATCAAGTTTCCTTTTGAAAACTTCTACTATATTGACTGCACCAGTGTTAATGATATCTGCTGGTAGCAGGTGTAAGGTATCTGCTGGTAGCAGGTGTAAGGTATCTGCTGGTAGCAGGTGTAAGGTATCTGCTGGTAGCAGGTGTAAGGTATCTGCTGGTAGCAGGTGTAAGGTATCTGCTGGAAAAAGGTGAAAGGAAACGCTGGTAGCAGGTTAAGGGAAACTGGGTAGCGGGTGTAACCCAATCTGCTGGTAGCGGGTGTAACCCATCTTTTTGGTGCAGGTTTTAAGCAAACTGCTGGGGCAGGGTGAGGTATCTCCCTGTAGCAGGTGTGAGGTATCTGCGGTAGCAGGTTTTAAGGTTCTGCGGGCCGAAAGGTGAAAAGGGATCTGCTGGTAGAGTGTAAGGTATCGCTGGTACCAGGTGAAAGGGTATCGCGGGAGCAGGTGAAAGGTATCTGCGGGTAAAAGGTGAAAGGTATCTGCGGGTTGCGGGTGTAAGGTTCTGCGGGTAGCAGGTGAAAGGTATCGTGGTACAGGTGAAAAGGTTTTGCTGGTAGAAAGGTTAAGGTATCGCGGGTAGCGGGTTTTAAGGTATTGCGGGGCGCAGGTGTAAGGTATCTGCGGGGAACAGGTTTTAAGGGTTTATCTGCTGGTAGCAGGGAAAGGTACTGCTGGTAAGGGGTAAGGTATCTGCGGGTAGCAGGGGTAAGGTATTGCGGGTAGCAGGTGAAAGGAAATCTGCTGGGTTAGCGGTGAAAGGTATCCCCGGTAGCGGGTTTGGGAGGAAACCCTTGTAGCAGGTTTTAAAGGTATTGTGGTAGCGGGATGCAAGTACTGCGGGTAGCAGGTTTTAAGGTATCTGCTGGTGGGCAGGGAAAGGGGATCTGCTGGTAGCAGGTGTGGGGGATCTGCTGGTAGCAGGTGTGAGGTATTCGCTGGTACGGGTTTGAAAGGTATCTGCTGGTACCCGGTGTAAGGAAATCTGCTGGTAGCAGGTGAAAGGGGATCTGCTGGAGCATTGAGGTATCTGCTGGTAGCAGGTTTTGGAAGGGGTATCTCTGGTAGCAGGTGAAAGCTTTTCTGCTGGTGGGCAGGGTAAGGTATCTGCGGGTTTGAAAGGGGGTAAGATATCGGGGGGGGTAGCAGGTGTAAGGTATCTCCCCGGAGCAGGTGAAAGATTTTCTGCTGGTAGAAGGTGTAAGGGTATTGTGGTAGCGGGTTGTAAGGATCTGCTGGTAGCGGGTTTAAAGGGGTACCTGTTTGGTTTAGCAGGTGTAAGGAAACTGTGTAGCAGGTGTGAGGTATTGCTGGTAGCAGGTGTGAGGAAACTGCTGGTAGCAGGTGTAAGGTATCTGCTGGTAGCGGGTGTAAGGTATCTGCGGGAAGCAGGTGAAAAGGTATCTGCGGTACCCGGTGTAAAGGTTTTCTGCTGGTACAGTGTAAGGTATCTGGGAAGCAGGGGGGAGGTATCTGCTGGTAGCAGGTGAAAGGATCTGCGGGTAGCAGGTGTAAGCACCCTGCGGGTTTGCAGGTGTAAGGTTTTGGGTGGTAGCAGGTGAAAAGGTTTATCTGTTGGGGGGGGGGGGGGGGGGGGGGGGGGTTTTTTAGCAGGGGTGAGGTTTCTGTTTGGTAGCGGGTTGAAAGGATCTGCGGGTAGCAGGTTTTGGAGGTATCTTTGGTAGCCGGGTTTTAAGGGTTATCTGCTGGTACGGGTGTGAGGTATCTGCTGGTAGCAGGTGTAAGGAAATCTGGGGTAGCAGGTGTAAGGTATCTCCTGGAAAGCAGGTGTAAGGTTTTCTGCTGGTAGCAGGTGTAAGGTATCTGCTGGTAGCGGGTGTAAGGTATCTGCGGGTGGGCAGGTGTAAGGTATCTGTTTGGGACGGGTTTGAAAGGGGATCTGCGGGTTTAGCAGGTGTGAGGTATCTGGGGGGTTGCAGGTGTAAGGAAACCCTGCGGGTAGCGGGTGTGGGGTATCGTGGTAGAAGGTGTAAGGTATTGCTGGTAGCAGGTGTGGGGAAACTGGGGTTTAGCAGGTTTTAAGGTATCGGGTTTGGTACCCGGTGAAAGGTTTATCTGGGTAGAGGTGAAAGGTTTTCTGCTGGTAGGGGTGTAGGTATCGCGGGGTACGGGGTTGTAAGGTATCTGCTGGTAGCGGGTGAAAGGGTATCTGCGGGAAGCGGTGTAAAAATCGGGCTGGTAGCAGGTTTAAGGTATCTGCTGGTAGGGGTGTAAGGAAACCTGCTGGTAGCGGTGAAAGGAAATCGCGGTAGCAAGGAAAGGGTATCTGCTGGTACAGGTTTTAAGGTATCTGCTGGTAGCAGGTTTTTAAGATATCTGCTGGTGCAGTGTAAGGTATCTCCCGGGTTTGCAGGTTGAAAAGGTATCTGCGGGTTTGCAGGTTTTAAGGTATCTGTTTGGTAGCAGGTGAAAGATATCTGCTGGAAGCAGGTGTAGGGAAATCGCTGGTACGGGTGAAAGGGGTTTCTGCTGGAAGCGGGTTTGTAAGGTATTTGCTGGTAGCGGGGGTTAAGGTTCTGCTGGAAATTTTTGAAAAGGTATTGCTGGTAGCAGGGAAAGGAAACTGCGGGTAGAAAGGTGTAAGATATCTGCTGGAGCAGGTTTTAAGGTATCTGCTGGTAGCAGGTGAAAGGTTTCTGCTGGTAGGGGTTGTAAGGTATCTGCGGGGTACAGGGTAAGGTATCTGCGGGGTAGCGGGTTTTAAAGGGTATCTGCTGGTGGGCAGTGTAAGATATCTGCTGGTAGCAGGTGTAAGGTATCGCTGGTAGCAGGTGAAAGGGTTATTTTTGTGGTAGCATTGTAAGGTATTGGTTTTAGCGGGTGTAAGGTATCTGCGGGTACCCAGGTGAAAGGGTATCCTGCTGGTAGAGGTGAAAAGGTATTCCCGGGTAGCAGGTGAAAGGGTATCTCCCTGGAGCGGGTTTAAGGTATCTGTTTGGTAGCAGGTGTAAGATTTCGCTGGTACGGTGAAAGGTATCTGCTGGTTACGGTGTAAGATACTGCGGTAGAGGTGTAAAGGTATCTGCGGGTTTAGCAGGTGAAAGATATCTGCTGGTAGCAGGTGTAAGGAATTTGCGGGTTTTGCAGGTGTAAGATACTTGTAGCATGTGTAAGAAATCTGCTGGTAGCAGGTGAAAGGTATCTGCTGGTAGCGGGTGTAAGGTATCTGCTGGTAGCGGTTAAATATTTTGCGGGTTGAGGTGTAAGGAAATTTGCTGGTAGAGGTGTAATTATCTGCGGTAGCAGGTGTGAGGTATCTGCTGGTTGCAGGTGTAAGATATCTGCTGGTACGGGGTGTAAAGGTATCTTTGTAGCGGGTGTAAATATCGCTGGTAGCAGGTGAAAGGTATTGCGGGAAGCAGGTGAAGGGTATCTGTGGTAGCGGGTGTAAGGTATCTGGGTAGCAGGGGTAAGATATCTGCTGTAGCAGGGGGAAAGGTATTTTGCTGGTAGCGGTGAAAGATTTTCTGCTGGTAGCGGGGTGTGGGGTATCTGCTGGCAGAAGGGGGTAAGGTATCTCGGGTAAAAGGGAAGGTAAGATATCTGCTGGTCCAGGGGTGGGGTTTTGCTGGTAGCGGGTTTTGGGGGAATCTGCGGGTTGCAGGTGTAAAGATTTTGCTGGAGAAAGGTGTAAGATATCGGCGGGTAGCAGGGTTTTAAGTTTTCGGGCGGGGTAGAGGTGGAGGTATTTTTGCGGGGTAGCGGGTGTAAGGTTTTCTGGGGGGGGGCTGGGGGGAAAAAAATCTGGGGTAGAAGGTGAAAAGAATTCTGCGGGTTCAGGTGTAGCATATCTCCCTGGTTTACGGGTGTAAGATATCTGCTGGTAGCAGGTGTGAAGGAAACTGCGGGTTTAGCGGGTTTGGGGTATCTGCTGGTAGCAGGTGAAAGGTATCTGCTGGTAGCGGGTGTAAGATATCTCCCGGGTAGAAAGTGTAAGGTATCTCCCTGGTAGTTTTTTGTAAGGATCGGGCTGGTAGCGGGTGAAGGGGTACGTTTGGTAGCAGGTGTAAGGTTTTCCCCTGGGAGCGGGTGTAAGGTATCTGGGAGCAGGTGAAAGGTTTCTGCGGGACAGGTGTAAGTATCGGGGGGGGAGCGGGGGAGCATATCTGCTGGTAGCAGGTGTAAGGTATCGGGCGGGGTGGGCAGGTGAAAGGTACTGCTGGTCCCGGGGAAAGGGT
Organism: Cherax quadricarinatus; assembly: GCF_026875155.1. Classification (NCBI taxonomy): domain Eukaryota; kingdom Metazoa; phylum Arthropoda; class Malacostraca; order Decapoda; family Parastacidae; genus Cherax; species Cherax quadricarinatus. Next base: position 23,941,600 of record NC_069458.1, on the reverse strand, counting down.
ATCGCTGGTAGCAGGTGTAAGGAAATTGCGGGTAGCGGGTGTAAGGTATCTCCCGGTACCCAAGGTTTTGGGGTTTCCCTGTTTAGTAGCGGGTTTGAAAAGGTATTGCTGGCACCCAGGGTAAGGTACGTTTGGTACCCGGGGAAAGGTTTATTGCTGGTAGCGGGGGTGTAAAGGAAACGGGCGGGTTTGCGGGTGAAGGAAACCCTGCTAGAAAGCAGGGTAAGGTTCTGTTTTGGACAGGTGTAAGGTTTTCTGCGGGTTTTAGCGGGTTTTTAAGGTATCGGGTGGTGCAGGGGGAAGGTATCGGGCTGGCAGCGGGTGTAAGGTATCTGCTGGCAGCGGGTAAGGTATTCGGGTAGCAGGGGGAAAGTTATCTGCGGGTAGCGGTGTAAGAATTCTGTGGTAGCGGGTTTGGTAAGGTTTTCGGCGGGGTGCAGGTGAAAGGGTATTGTGGTAGAAGGTGCGAGATTTTTGTGGTAGGGGGGGTTTTGGTTTAATGCAGGGAGCGGTGCGGGGTTTTTGGGCGGGAGCAGGGGAAGTTACCCGGGATCGGGGGAAGATAACGGGCTGGCGCGGTTTAAGGTATCGGCGGGTGGGCGGGTTTTAAGGTACTGCGGGTTTGCAGGGGGAAAAATATTTTCCCTGGAAGCGGTTTTTAAGGGAAATCGGCTTTTGGAAAGGGGGTAAGATATCTGCTAAAAGCGGGTGTAAGGTATCTGCGGGGAGAAAGGTGCAAAGATTTCTGTGGTAGCAGGGGGAAGGTTTTGGCTGGTAGCGGGTTTTGGGTACTGCGGGCCGGGCAGGTTTTGGTTTGCTGGTAGCAGGTTTTTAAGGTATTCGGTAGCGGGTTTAAAAATTTTGGGGGGTAGCGGGGTGAAAGGGTACGGGGGAGCAGGTTTTTAAGATATTTAGTTGCAGGGGAAAGGGTTTGGGCTGGTGGGGGGGAAGGGGTACCTGCGGGCCCCAGGGGAGTTCGGGGGTATGGGGGGGTTTTGGGGTTCCGGCGGGGTAGAAAGGGTTTTTTGGGGAATGCTGGCGCAGGGGAAAGGGGATGACGTGGTAGCAGGGGGAAAGGGATCGGCGTAGAAGGGGGTAAGGTTCGGCAAAAAAAAGCTGGTGGATATCGGCAGGCCGGGGTAAGGAACTCCCTGGCAAGGGGGTAAGAATCTGCTGGAAAACAGGGGGAAGGGTTTACCCCGCGGGGCACCCGGGTGTAAATATCTGCTGGTCGTGAGGGTGGGGGGAAATCTGCTAGTACCCGGTGTAAGATTTGGGGGGTTTGAAAGGGGGGTAGGTATCCCCGGGGTTGCAGGTTTTGGGGATCTGTGGCGCGGGGTTTGATACTGTTTGTAGCGGGGAAGGGTACGGCTGGCAGAAGGGGAAAGGTATTGGGGACCCGGGGCAAGATTTCGGGGGACCCCAGGTTTTGGGGTAACGGCGGGGTAGCGGTTTGAAGGGATCCCCTGGGGCGGGTTTTGGGTTTTGGGGGGGGTTGCGGGGTTTAAGGTATCTGCTGGGGGGCGGGGGTTTTAAAGATTTTTCCTCGGGTTAGCAGGTTAAGATACTGCGGGGTAGCTTGAAAAATATCTGCGGGCGCAGGTGAAAGATATCGCTGGTAGCAGGTGTAAGGAAACTCCCGGGGTAGAGGGGAAAGGGTATCGGCTGGTAGGGGTTTGAAAGGGAATCTGCGGGTGGGAGGTATGGGTTCTGCGGGGGTAACGGGTTGAAAGGGGACTGCTGGCAGCGGGGGTAAGGTTTCGCGGGTTTGCGGGGGTTTTAGGTATCGCTGGTACGGTGAAAGGTAATCTGTGGCACCCAGGTTTTAGGTTCCTGTGGTAGCAGTGAAGGAAACTGCTGGAAGCGGGTTTAAAAGCTATCTGCGGGGTACGGGTTTTAAAGCTATCTGCGGGTAGCAGGTGAAAAGGGGTATCTGCTGGCACCCATTTTTAAAGATATCTTGGCAGCGGGTGTAAGGAACCCGGCTGGTAGCTTTTTGAAAGGGTATCCTGGCACGGGTTTAAGATATCTGCTGGTAGCAGGGAAAGGGTTTCTCCCGGGTTTGCAGGGGGAAGGTATCTGTAGTAGCGGGTGTAAGGTACTGCTGGAAGCAGGTGTAAGCTATTGTTTTTTTGAAAGGGGGAAGGGTACTGCGGGTTTCCCGGAGTGGGGTTTTGGGGGGGGAAGAAAGGTGTATGGAAATTGCTGGAAAGAAAGGTGAAAGGGTATCTGTTTGGTAGCAGGTTAAGGTTCTGCGGGTTGCGGGTTGAAAGAAATTGCCTGGTAGAAGGTGAAAGCTATTCTGGTACAGGTTTTAAGCAATTGTGATTCAGGTGAAAGCAAACGGGGATCAGGTGTAAGTTTTGGGCTGGCGCGGGTTGAAGATTTCTTCAATATCTTTATGTTGACCCCTGTTGTCTTTTTGGTGCCCATGGTGCCCTGCTTTTCCACAAAGGTCTAATTTAAACTTCCACCTTCCCCAACCAATTTCAATTTTAGGGTTGTTTTTCAGATTTGGGATTTGACCCTCTAGGGTTTTCCCCCGGAGTATTCCCGGGGACATTAATCTTTTTTTCCCCCTCCATTGGTCTTTCCCAAGGAATTTAAAAATTTTCCCATTTAATTTCAAATATTTTACTGTTTCACAAAACATAGAAAATCTCTGTACTTTTCCCCCAGCTCAAAACTCGCCCTGCCCTTGAATAGAGACCCAATTTTTTAAGAACTTTCCCCAAGGGGAAAAACACAGGGGGTCGAATTTGGGTGATGTCGGGGCCTTTACCTGGGTTTTAAAAGATCCTTTTGGGGGGTGGGGGGGGGTTTCAAAACCCCGGGGGTTTAAAATTTTAAAACCCCCCTGAAAGGGTTTTAAGAAAAAAGAAATTAAACCCAGGGGAAATTTTCGGCCCTTTTTAAGGGGGGTTTTAAACCTTGGTTTTGGCCGCCCGCGAAAGGGGAAACTGGGGGGTGTTTCCAAAGAAAGTGGGGTGGGGGGGGGGACCCCCACCAAAAAAATCCCCCTGAAAGGGACCCCTCGCCCGCCTTTTTTTAAAACTTAAACAACTTATTTATTTTTTTTTTTACCCGGGTTGGGGCAAAAAATTTTTTTTTTTCCCGTTACAAGGAATTTTGGGTGCAGAACAGAAAATTGCAAATTTAGGGGGAAAAGGGGACCACGGGAGCACGTACAGCATTTTGGGAGGAGAGTTTCCCTTCAATAATTTTTCCTGCCGGGAAAATAACGGTTAAAAATTTTTGGGTGACCAAAGGCGGGGGGTCTTTAAAACAAAAAAGACAAGGTTAAACTAACAACCCAGGCAAACCATTAAATTTTGGGACCAAAAAGGGGGCTACCCCAAAAGGGGGGGGGCCTTCTTCTAATCCCTCAAGCTTTTTTTAAAGGTTTTAAAGCCCCGGCGGCGTTTAAAAAATTTTTTGTCTCTTAAAAAATTTACTGAATGTAAAAAGAAGAAAACTTTTTAAAAGCATTTTTTTTTTTTTGGGTTGGGCCGCCTTGGTGGGAAAACGGCGGGTTTGTTTTTAAAAATTTTAAAAAAAAAAAATTTAAACAACAACGGCAAGTTATAATTTTTGCCAATCCCAAGTTACTCAGTTAGGAATAACTGAGGGGGGCCTGCCCTTAAAAAAGGGACAGGGGGGCCCGATATACTTAACCTTTTTCCCGTTTTCCCCGGGTTTTTTAAAAAAAAAGCTAAATTTTGAAACCCAATGGAATGTAAAATTTTTTAAAACATATGCAACATCTGTGATCTTATTGTAGACATTTTCCCAACCAGAGGTAAAACATCTGAAATTTAAAAGGTACCCGATGTTGCACAGGTATCAAATTTTCCCTTGTCTTTCCCTTTTTACCTTTCCGGGGGGGACAAAATGTAAACCTAAATATAGGTGGTAAACCATGCGGGGGCCTTTTTTCCTACTGGAAAATTTTTTGGGTTCTGTTCAGAATTGAAATGATAAACCTTAAATTGTTTGATTAGCTTTGATTTCTTGACTTATGGAAACTGTCCCCCCAAGATATCTTTTAACCCACAGCAAATTTTAACACATAAATTTAATAAGGTCGGGGTAAACAGGTCGGGGCACGGGAACGGACCCCTTTAAAAAAAGGGTTTCACTGGGTTGTCAGAATGTCTTTTTAAATTTCAAATTTTTAAAAATTAGAAAAAAAAAAAGACACTACCATATTCCTGTACACCCCAATTTAATATATAATGCTTAAAGGAGCTAAAAACCCCAATTTTCCAGCTATTTTGACCAATAATTCAGAAATTGTGGTTTTATTTTAAAAGGTTTCTGTACTGTATTCAGAAGGGTTTGCCGATTTAAAGGAAAAAGGGGAGCCAAAAAAGACAAAATTTAGCCAGCACATCCAGTTTCTCAAAAAAGAATAAAGAAAACCAAAGAAAAAAAAATCATAAACCCCCACAACACGTGGGGGTCCTGGGAGAAACACAAAAAATTGTTAAATTTTCCCCCCCCCCCAAAAAACAACTAGAAAGGAGGTAGAGGGAAAACAACAAACCTAAAAAGGGGCCCAAGGGATATCGAAAGAATTTTTCTTCATTTTTAAAGGATCATTTTGAAAGAAAGGGAAAAAAAAAAATGGGGGAATAATTTAAAAGGGAAAAGGAGGGGATTTTTCAGATTTTTGGGTTTGAGGAAGGGGGAATTTGGGAGGTTGGTTTGGGGGGGGTTGGGGGGTTCGGATTTTTTGGAATTGGGGGGGAATTTGGTTTTGGGGGGCAAGTTTGGGAAAAAATTTAAGGGGGTTTTATATAAAATTTGGGGGTTTAATTAGATATATAAAGGAAGTTATTTTAAACTTGAAGGGAAAGGGTATAATTTGGAAAAAAAAATTAATGATTGGGTGGTATTGGAACCTTTTTTAAACAGGTTTTTAAAAAATTTTTCAAAAAAAAAGGGTTGGGAAGGTTTTATTTAAATTTTATTTTCCGGGGAAGGGGGAACCCCCGGAAACCTAAAAAGTTTTGAGCCCCAAAACTTTTTTAACCCCAAAAGGTTTAAATTTTAACAGTTAAAAAGTCTTTAAACCGGGGTGGACCCCACCCCTTTTTAATCAGTCTTTTTTCCCCCGGTTTAAAATTTTTTAAAATTTATTTTAAGATTATAAATTTTTAAAATTTTAAATTTCATGAAATAAAACCCGGGTCCCAAAAGGGGAAAGCCAAAAACTTTTTTAATGTAATTTTTTAATTTTGGGGCCCAAAATCACGAGGGGGAAAGAGTGGGGTTCCAAAAAGGCCCAATGTTTTCCCTTGTCCGGGGATTGCACCCCGGCCCCCTTTAAAATTTTTTTTTAATTTAAAGGTTAAAAATTTTTTTAAAATTTAAAAATTAAAAAATTGTTAGGTACAATAAAACCACTAGTTTTTCAAATTTTTAAAATTGTTCCATTAAATAAAGAAAGTTTCAAATTTTTTTGGCGGCAGGCAGACCCTTTTTAAAACTAAACTTTTTTAAAACCCCTAATTAACCCCTTGTTTTAAAAAACCTCACCTCTTTAAAACCCAATTTTCAATTCCCATTTTCATCAATTAATTTAAAATAAAGTTTTAAAAAAGGCCCTTTAATTAAAAAATAGTTAAAAATTTTTTTGGAAAAAATCCCCCCATAAAAAATTTTAAAACCTTTAAAAATTTTCCCCAAGATTGGGAAGTTTTTTAAACCCCTTTTTTTTATATGGATTTTTTTTAAAAAGAAAAATTTACAAAAAATTTCTCACTTTTGGGGGAAAGGTTATGGAGTTTTTCCATAGGGTTTCCTTTTTTGGGGTAGTACTTTCCCAAAAAAATTTTATAAAAATGTTTATTTTTTTAAAAAGGTAAATTTTTAGTTTAGATTATTAAGTAAATTTATAAAAGTTTGAAATTTTTTAAGGGGTATTTTAATATTGAAAATTTTTATCTAATTTTTTTTTTATATTTTGTATTTCTAATAAGGGGGGGAAAGGGGGTTAAAAAAAAAATTTTTGGGGGGGGGGGGGGGGGGGGTTTAATGAAAACAGTGGGGGCCAAACAATTTAAAAATTTAAAATTTCCGAGAATTTAAATTTTAAATGTTTTGCTGGGGTTTTAATTTTTGAGCTAGCTTATAAAGGGGGGACCCCTATGCCCCAGAGTTTACAATTAACCAGCAAATTAGAAATAAGAAAATCATTCAGGGCTAGAGTGACCAGCCATGATACTTGGGGGTGGTCACACCCCCGGGGCCCCCCTGATTTTAAAAAATTTTTAAAATTAGCTATTGTATTTCCCAAAACAGGCGGGAGCCAATCCCATAAAAAATTTGAAAAATTAATCATTACACTGCTGAAATTATAGCAATAAATTATAAAAAAACAGTATAAAGAAACCCGTATGGTTTATTAGATATGAGCCCCGGGTGTCCTCGAAAAATGAAAAAACTTACCCTAATGATAAAAAAGCAGGAGCCCCAGAAAAAATTCAAAATGTCTATTTTCCCTATAAATATTTTTTTCTTCTTTCAAAAAAGTGGCGGGTCTCCCCCCGAGGCAGGGGGGACCCAAAAAAAAAAAAAAACATTTTCACCATCATTCACAAAAAACCCCCGTCTTTGCAGGGGTGCCGATACAACAGCTCGGGCTGTTCCACTCAAAACACAAATTTTCAAAAACCCTTTCCTTTAAAGTCCCAGGCACTGACTTCCCACCCCCAAAGACTCAAGTCTGGCTAACCAGTGTCCCTAAATTCCCTTAAAAATAAAACCCGTCAACCCCAACAGCAAAAATAAAGTCCCAAAACCCATTCGTCTCCATTTACTCCTATCAAACATGCTCAAAACAAAACCTGCTGCATGTCCAACCCCCTTGCACTTTAAAACCTTTTTTTTACCCCCCCCCCCTGTCCCCCTATACTTTCCCCGAAAGACCCCTTTCCCTTTTCCCATTTTTTCTATATTTTTTATAGGAAAAAAAGGGGTCTCCCTCACAAAAACAAATAAAATCTGTCTTTAAAAACTGCCCAGGGTTTTACATTATTTAAAAGCAAAAACAGCGGAACCTCGGGACTCAAACTTAATTTGTTCCAAAAAGGGGTGTCCAGGGGTGAATTATTTATACAAATAATAAAAAAGAAAGCACCAAAAAAAAGCAAAGTTTAAAAAAGAGTTTTCAGCAAGTTTGGGCAGGGAGTGTTTTTTTCGGTCAAAAATTGAGCAAATGGTTGACTACCCACGGAAATTTTTTTCAGAAAAAAAGTGTTCGGATACGAATTGTTCGAGTAGGGGGTGTTCGAGTACCGAGGCCAATGTATAAGGTATGGGGGTATCATTCCACATATAAAAAGGGCATGATTTAGGGGTTCATGGGGAAACCTCAATTTAATGGACTGTGGAAAAAAAGGGAAAAAATTGCTGGGGTTTAATTTTGGGTTTAGAAAAAGAGTAAAGTCCACGGCACCAATCTCTGTTTAAAAGTTATCACCAAAAATCTTTATTTCCAGCCACCCATTTCTCCCTTTTTATTCCCCTTAAATTTTAAACTTTTCCCAATTTTTTTCGAGTGAATTATCAAAAATGTCTTCAGTCAATTAAAGACAGGGCCCGTGTACCCAAAATTTAGTAAAGACAAGAAAAACCCCTTTTTGGGGGAAAAATTTAGATCCTGCTTAGTAAAAACTTTACACAAAAAAGGTCAAATCAGCCTTGGGGTCTTAGGAAAAATTTTCTGACCTTTCAACCTGGGGCATTTCCAGTTGTTTTTTTAAAAATGAACAAGAATATTTTTTTTATCAAAAAAAGGGATGATTTTTGGGAAAACTCATTTATAAAATTTTATGCCTTAAATTCCCCCAAAAGGGTTTTTTGAATGGTTTTTATAAAAATAGATTAAGGTGACTCCCCAAAAAAAAATTTAAGTTTGTAAAGTCAGGGTTTAAAATTTTCCAACAAGGGGGCAATGCACTTGGGGCCCATGGCCTGGGGATATTTTCTTTTACTGCATTGTCCTCTAACCCCGCCTTTTTTCAAACATCAAAAAATAAAAAAAAAATTTAAAGACTGTAAGGGAGTGACTAAACTGGTCTTTTCCCCTTTTTCCCTCCACACAAGTCAAAGGTTTAGTTTGAACATTTTAAATGAAATAAATGTTAAAAAAAAAAAAAATCTTTGGGGCCGAATATTTTTTCAATGTGAAGTCTATTTGGGGGATTCTTGAGATATCATTCAAAAAGGAACAACAGGGGGAAAAGGGATAAACCCCCAAAATATAAATTTCCGAAAATAGATTAAAAAATAATGAACCGTACATACCAGTTTTCCCGCGAGGGTGTTCATGAGGAACTGAAATATGGCGAGGATACACCGTTACACCCAAGTGAGAGAAATGTTTAACAATTTTTGACTCTTTTTAAAGAAACACCCTGCAAAATTTGGGCCCCGGGGTCTCCCCCTCCAGGATTTAAACCCTATTTCCTCTCATTCCCCCAAAGGGGGAAATATGAACCCCCTTTTTAGGGGTTACCTTTCCCGGGGAATATCAATAATCTCCCGTAAGTTTTAATGACTTAAAAAAAATTTAAAAAAGAGGAATGGATGGAGACTTGAACTGTGTTCCTGCTTTATCATGACCTATTTCTTCCCTCCCCTATCCAATTTTTTTTATTTTTTCTTATAGAAAAATAATGTTAAAACACAGACGAGTTAATTACTCTTAAAAAATTAATTTCTAAGGGACTATTCAAAAAAATTTTTCTCAACAATGAAACCTTGAAATTAAAAGTACTAATTTTTACCTATATTCCCGATTGGGAGCAGAGGGACCTTACAAAACACCAAACGTTAAAATTGGGAAAGGGATTTAAAAAAAGTGCATAATACTTTTCAATACTCAGTAATAAAAACCCCCATGGAGACAGAAAAATCAGGGGTTAAAATTTTTCGTATATTTTTACCCCCTTTGGGGCCCCCAGGGAAAAGGATCCCAGACAGGGTTGGGAAAAACACGATCAATCAATTTTTTGAGTTTGTCCTTCATGTGGGGTTTTTTTTTGGCACCCGAAATTTTTTCATTTTATAAACTGCAACAAAATGTAACTCTTATGAAAATTTCACACCCAATTTTAAATTTAATGAAATTTTTTAAGAATTAAATTTTTTGATTGTTTTTTTAATTCCCCAACCCTTTAAAAAGGGGTGGTTGGTGAGAAGTTCTTTATCCAAAAAAACTGGAGTTTTCCCCCCAAAAATTTTTTTTAGCTCCCCAAAGAAAAAATTAAAAATTATCCCCCCCCCCCCCCCCCCACAAAAGATAGAGAATACCCCAAACTTCACCCCCCCCCCCTTCCCCTGGGGGCTTTTTCAATGCAAAACCCCAAAAAAAAAATTTTCACGGTCGAAAATTGTGAACCACAAAAAACCTTCTTAAACTTTTGGTTGGAAAAATAAAAAAACCACGATGTTTAAAGGTGAAAAATTCCACATTCTTTTCTTCAAAAAATGAAAGTCAAAACATTCACCATCACTCAAAACCTTCTGGGAAATTTCAACATTCCTGCCCATTTTTCGAGTAAGGTACTGTACTTTCCCCCTCCAGAACTAAGTCCACCAACTGGTTTCCCCGAATCCCTTACAAGAGGTTTTCCCTTTCTTTTCACTCCAACAGCACATCCAAAAAATTTTTAAGATCGAGACACTTATGGGAGCATAAAGGGAATTTTTTTTCGGAAACTTTCGCCACACAGTGGCTTCATCAGTTCAATACAAAGAGGAAAGCCACGTGGGCGAAACGTTTCCTGAAAAAAGATTCCCATATGCTGCCTTTAAAGGGGTTTAATCTTCAACTTGTCGGTTTTTTTAAACCATTCATCACAAAACAAATTTTTTTTTTTTTAACCATCCCTTTCCCACTGAGGGGGGTGACCCAAAAAAAAAAAAAGGCCAAAAAAAAAAGGAAAAATTTTATCATTCAACACTTTCCCCCTTTACTCCCTACATAATCACTGTTTTCATTATATATGGGAGAACGCATATAATAAAAAAAAAAATTTGGGCGAAAAAACCAACACCTGCCTCCACGTGCGGGTCTTGGTTTTTCAGAGATGAACCCCGGAGGCTGACAGTGGTCCCAAAAAAAATCAAAAAAAGTATTCCCCATAAATGGAGGGGAGAGAGGGGAGGTTTTGTGTTTGATATTAAACCCTTTCCTGACTCTTTGGGGCTTTCCACACCGGCACAAAATTTGGGGACGATACTTGCTTTCTGCAATGGGCAAACGAAAACTTTTTCTTTGGCTTTTTTTGGAAAAACAAGAAGATCCAATGAGGTATTTTGGGGGCAAACCCAAATTTTTTTGGTTTAGCAAGGGGGGTCCCGTGGGGGCCCGGGCTGGGGGGTGAGGGTGGGCTGGTAGGATCCCAAGGGAACTATCGGGAAAAACTCTTACGCGCACAAACCCAAGGTTTTTTTAAAAAACATCTCTGGTCCCCTTGCCCTCAAGCTAAATGATTTTTAGACCCCAAAATCTGTTTAAGTCCAGTTTAGCAAACTTTTTGTGTTTTACCGCCTCGGAATCCCGAGGTTCAGGAGCCCGAATTCTCCCGCTCCACTTTTTCACTACGTTTTCTGTAGAGGAAAATTTTTTTTTAAAAAAAATTGTTGCTGATACTGGAAAAAATTTACAATAAAAAGCAGGGCACAAAAAAGTAAAAATACCACAAATGAAATTTGGAAAAAAAAACCTGAGCATTTTCATGGCTCACACCCCATCTTCAGAATAAAACTGTAGTTAATTTTAAAGGGTGCATATATAAAAAAATCAACTAAGAGCAATTCTTTATTTAAAAAAGCAAAGAGCCTGCAACATTACACAAACACATGAATTTTTATACCTTTCCCCCCTCAAGGGGACATGGTTTTTATGTAATGAAAATTGTTCCCTTTTTTTTGTTTGTGCTTTCCAGCATTTTTTTCCCTTAAGAAAAATTTTCAAAATAAAGGTCCAAAAAAATCACAAAGGGACAATACTGCAAAAATAATAAAGCACAATTTCCATGATGGAACAATACACAAATAAACCCCACACAGAAGAAAAATTATGACGACACTTTTTGGGTTAACCCGGTCCATTTTTTAAATATTCACAGTGTGCTACCAACTTGAAACCCCTTAAAATAGTCTCACGTGGCTTTCCAACTTTAAAACCCTTAATAGTCTCAAGTGTGCTACCAACTTGAACCCTTAACTAGTTCACAGGCTACCAAAATTGAACCATTAAAATAGTCTCACAGTGGGGCTACCAACTTGAACCATTAAAATAGTCTCACAGTGTGCTACCAACTTTAACCATTACTAGTCTCACAGTGCTACCCAAATTGAACCTTAACTAGTCTCACAGGTGCTACCAACTTTAACCATTAACTAGTCTCCCCAGTGTGCTACCAAATTGAACCCCTTTAAATAGTCTCCCCTTTTGCTACCAACTTGGAAAACCTTAACTAGGCCACGTGTGCTACCAACTTAACCATTAAAATAGTTCACAGGTGTACCAACTTTTAAACCCTTAATAAGTCTCACCGTGTGCTACCAAAATTGAACCATTAACTAGTCTCACAGTGTCTACCAACTTGAACCCTTAACTAGTCACACAGTGTGCTACCAAATTGAACCATTAACTAGTCTCACAGTGTGCTACCAACTTGAACCTTTTAAATAGTCACAGGTGCTACCAATTGAACCATTAACTATTTAACAGTGGGCTTCCAACCCTTTAACCATTAAATATTTTCAAAATTTTGGTACCAAACCCTTTAACCCCTTAACTGTTCACAGTGGGGCTACCAAACTTTAACCATTAAATAGTCTCACAGTGTGCTACCAACTTGAACCCTTAACTACACACATTGCTACCCAAATTGAACCTTAACTAGTCCACAGTGTGCTACCAACCTTTAAAACCTTTAAATTGTCTCACAGTGGTTTCACAACTTTAACCCTTAAAATAGTCTCACGTGTGCTACCAACTTGAACCATTAACTAGTCCCCACAGTGTCTACCAACTTGAACCCTTAACAGTCTCACATGTGCCCACCCCAAATTGAACCATTAACTTTTTACAACATGGGCTACCCAAATTGGGAACCCTTTAAATAGTCTCACGTGTGCTACCAACTTGAACCATTAAAATAGTCCACAGTGTGCTACCAATTGAACCATTAAATTTGTCACCCCAGTGTTTCTACCCAAATTGAAAACCCTTAACTAGTCTCACAGTGTGTACCAACTTGGGAACCTTTAAAAAAGTCTCACAGTGGCTAACCACTTTAACCATTTAAATATCACACCGTGTGGGTACCAAAATTGAACCATTTTAAATAGTCTCACAGTGTGGGCCCCAAATTGAACCTTTTAACTTGTCTCACATTTTGGGTTTCCAACTTGAAAAAAATTAACTAGTCTCACAGTGTGCTACCCAAATTGAACCATTAAAATAGTCCCCACAGTGGGGCTACCAAAATCGAACCCCTTAACTAGTCCACAGTGTGCTACCAACTTAAAACCCTTAACTATTTTCACAGTGTGCACCAACTTGAACCATTAAAAGTCACCCCAGTGTGTACCAAATTGAACCATTTAAATAGTCTCCAGTTTGCTACCAACTTAACCATTAACTAGTCTCACAGTGGCTACCAACTTGAAAACCCTTAAATAGTCTCACGTGTGCTACCCAAATCGAAAAAAAATTTAAATTTCTCACAGGGGTGCTACCAACTCGAACCATTAACTAGTCCCCACGTGTGCTACCAACTTGGAACCATTTAAAGCCCGTGTTTCACCAACTTGAACCAATTTAAATAGTCACACAGTGTGCTACCAAAATTGAAAACCCTTTAAAAGTCTTTACAGTTTGCCCACCAACTTGAACCATTAAAATTTTCTCACAGTGGCCCCCAAAATTAAAAAATTAAAATATCTCACGTGTGCTACCAACCCTTTAACCATTAACTAGTCTCACAGTGTGCTACCAACTTTAACCATTAATATCTCACAGGTGCTACCAAAATTGAACCCTTAACTAGTCCCCACAGTGTGCTACCAACTTGAAACCCTTTAATAGTTCCCCAGTGTGCTACCCAAATTGAACCCTTAAATTGTCACACATGTGCTACCAACTTGAAAAACCCTTAAAATAGTCTCACAGTGTGCTACCAACTTGGGAACCCTTAAAATAGTCTCACAGTGTTTCTACCAACTTGAACCTTAAAAAAGTCCCACAGTTGGGGTACCAACTTTAACCTTAAAATAGTCCCCACAGTGGGCTACCAACTTGAAAACCCTTAACTAGTCTCACAGTGGTTTCTACCAACTTGAAACCCTTAACTTTGTCCACGGGTGCTTCCAATTAACCCTTTAACTATTCACAGGGTTTCTACCCAAATTGAAAACCCTTAATAGTCTCACAGTGTGCTACCAACTTGAACCATTAATAGTACACAGTGTGCTACCCAAAGGGGAAAAAATTAACAGTCTAAAAGTGTGCTACCAAATTTAACCATTAAAAAAGTCTCACAGTGTGCTACCCCAAATTGAAACCCTTAATATCACACAGTTGCTCCAACTTTAAACCCTTAAATTGTCTCACAGTGTGGAACCCAAATTGAACCTTTTAAATAGGGCTCCAGTGTGCTACCCAAATTTAACCATTAACTAGTCTTTACAGTGTTTCTCCAACTTTTAACCTTTTAAATAGTCCACAGTGGGGCTACCCCCAAATCGAACCAATTAAAATGTTTTCCCCGTGTGTACCAAATTGAACCATTAACTAGTCTCACAGTGTGTACCCCAAATTGAACCATTTAAATAGGGCACCCCAGTGTGCTTCCAAATTGAAACCCCCTTAACTTTCTCACAAATGTGCTACCAAATTGAAAACCCTTAAAATAGTCTCACAGTGGGCTACCAACTTGGGAAACCCTTAACTAGTCTCACAGTGTGCTACCAACTCGAAAACCTTAACTAGTCTTTACAGTGGCTAAACCCAAATCGAAAATTAACTAGTCACACAGTGTGTCCAACTTAACCATTTTAAATGTCTCACAGTGGCTACCCCAAATTGAACCCTTTTAAATTTCTCACAGTGTTTTACCAACTTGAACCATTAACTTGTTCACAGTGTGCTACCCAAATTGAACCCTTAAATATCTCCCCAGTGTGCTTTCCAATTTTAACCATTAACTTGTCTACCGTGTGTTATAATTAATGGTCAAGCTGGGCCAAAACATCAAAGTTTTTTCTTCTATGTGCAGGGTTTTTTGTTTACAGTACTGTAGTTAATAACATTAAAGTTTACAAAAAAATAAAACCCAAATTTCTTGTTGTGGAGGGGGAAGGGAAGCCAGTAGCAAAATCATTTCGAAAACTCTGGGGGCAGCCCGGGGAGTGAAAACGGTGCATAAAATAACCCGGAACCCAATTTAAAAAAGTTCAGAGGGGGAGCTTCACACGAACGTGAACCCAGGTGGGATAAAAGAAAAAGGGGGGAACAATTGTAAGCCCGGCTGCTGTGGAAAGAACTGGGGATGGCGCCCTTCAGATTCTCAGGAATTTTTTTTACCATTGTTTTTAAAATAAAAAATTTGCTTAAAAAAAATTTTTACAAATAAAATAATGAGGGTTAAAGTGGTTTGCCCTATACGCCCGTATACAGGATGCAGGGTTTTTCAGGAAACAAAAAAAAAGTTACTTTTGATATGTTACTTTAAAAAAAACAGCTCCCCCCCAAGGGGAGGGTGACCTGAAAAAGAAAAACACTTTCCCCCATCATTCATTTTAATTTCTGGTTGCCCAAAGGCCCTAGTGGAAACACAGCTCTATTTTGTCTATTTTTATATTTTAAACCAAACTTAAGTTTTGGGCCCGAAGTTTTTTTGGATAACTCTTGGGGCCCGACCCCTTTTAATAATATTAACAAACAAATGTATCTATTGGGAAATAAATTCATTATTAAATTTTATTAATTTTTAGGTCCCTTTTTAAATTTCCCCTCTGGCCCGACAAACAGATTTCATGAACATCCCCAAAAGAGGAACTTTTTACTGACAACATAAAAGTTTTCTGTTTATTCAGGACCCCTTTTGTCAAAGGGACAGTGGACCCCCCGGGGAACGAACTTTTTTATTCCAGTTTGTATGTTCAGTGCCCGTACTGACCGGGAATTTTTTTTCCCCTAAGGAATATTGTGAAGGGAGATTGTCCATTTTTTGACCCCCAAAAATACACGTACAACGCCCCTTACATAAATTTCAATTACATAATTGGGCGCATTCGGAGGTGATCGTTAAACGGGGGTCCACTGTACTAAACAATAATTGAAAAGTTGAAATAAAAAATACATTTAAAAATATTTAGGGTAAAAATTTTTTAAATTAATTTGAAGAATTAATTTTAATTTTTACCAACACTTAACCCCCCTTTTGCTGAATTAAATTCCCAAATATGGATATCAAAGTTTATGAAAATTTTTTTGAAAAAAATTTTTTATTTTTGACTTTTTTCCTTTTGAAGTAAAAGAAAATTTTGACCCAACATTTGTTTTTGAATGACAGAGGGGTTTTGGGCCCCCTTTTTAGACCTCTTGTCGAGACAAAGCACACTGTACATGGGGCCCCCCGGGTTAAAGATTTTTTTCACTTTCCCTAAGATGTTCGGGGGCCAGTAAATGACCCAATTTATTCCCAAGGAAAATTGTTTAAGTAGATTTTCCATTTTAGACCCCCCCAAAATACACCCTCAAACGACTTATTTAAAAAAACTTACATTTAAATTTGGGCGCATTCGGAGGTAACGTTTTGGGGGGGGTCCACTGTATTTTTGTTTTTATCACATGGCCATTCCCCCCCCCGGAAGGGCCCCCCCAAAAAAAGAAAACACGTATACTATTTCTCGGTAAAAAATACGGATTAAAAGGTTTTTAAAAAGTTGAAAAAAACACTAAGACACAAATTTAAATTTGAAAATTTTTGGTCCTGGGACCTTTAACGCTGGGCCCAGGACTGAAACTTTTTTGAAAATTTTGTCCAATTTTTTTGTTCATGAGTCTTTTAAACTACACCATTACCCATTCAACGCTCTCTTTTTTAAAAAGTGGAGTTGTCACGACCCGGCTGTGGGGGCTTGACCCCCCAAAACCCCTTTTTCCAGGTATTCCCTCACACTTCAAAAGGGCCCTCGGATTTTCTTTTTTCCCCTCAACAGCCTTTTCTAATTAAAGGGATGGGAAAACCCAAAAAAAAACACATTCCCATCATTTTTAATTTAACTGCTGCTGTCTTGTCAAAGTGTGTTGACATCTCAAATCAGTTTGGGAATCCAACTACAACAAGCCCATCCCCTCTTTTAAGGGGAGGCACTGCCCTTTCAGATGCAGGCACTGCCTTTCCCAAACCCCCAGGACTGGGTCTCAATACCCCCCTTTTAAAAAATTTAGGGAAAACTCTGAACCCACAGTGAAGAAAAAATTCCATTCCGAGTTAATACCTTACAGTACTCCTTTGAGCTTGTACGTACTCCAATTTAAATTTTTTACACACTTTTTTAAATACTGTACAAGCACTAAAACTTCCCCCCTCCACAACATAAGTAGTGGTACTGTTTAAACTGGAGTTTTTCTGGAGGGGAGTTCCGGGGGTCAACGCCCCCCCCGGGGCCCCGGGCTTGGGGGACCAGGCCTCCTTAGGTCCGTGTCCCCCGGATTCGACCCACACCCGTCGGGCTAAAAACCCAGGTACCCATTTTTTTCTGATGGGGGAAAATAACAACAGGGGGAAAGAAACACTCCAATGTTTTTTTTCTGGTGGGAAAACGGGAAACCCCGGCCCTACCCTGTAAACGAGAGCGTTAACCACCCGGCCCCGTTACAGGGTATTTAAAACAAATATTTAAAAAATTTCCTTTTCAAAAATTAAGGTTTCTTGGGGTTTTAGTTTTTTTTAACCTTGTTTTAGCCTGAAATCCTCTTTTCCCCTACCGGGTTTTTGTGGAGAATGCTCCAGCAGTTGATGTAACCCAATTTTTTTCCCCCAAAGGAATCTGAAAATGTTAATTAAATTTTGAATGGTAAAAAGTGTCTTTGTTTAAGAAAAAATTGTATTTCTAACTGAAGGATTTCACCTTGACTTTTAAAATTTCTGTACAAAGGGGTTCCTTACTTACGATGGGGTTTTTTTCTGACCAAAAAAAAAACCCCTTGTAAGTTGAAATATCTTTTGGAAATATGAATATTATATGCTAAATAAGTAAAAAAATAATACTGTCCCCTAAATAAGTCAAGAAAAAAATTTTATTGAACTAAAAACCCGTACAGTGGGATTGGAAATAAACAAATGAATACAAATTATGGTCTTGCCCCCTTTATGCTGGGTAATTTTTCTCAGGTTTTATCCCAAAAATATGTAATTGCTTTTGGGACCGCTGTAAAGTAGAAAAGCCCGAGCTGAAACCAACCTAAGTCAAGGAGCCCCCTGTGAAAAGCAGTAGCTTCATTTTCCAGGTCCCCGCATTTTCATTTTTTAAATTTTTATCCATCTCTGCCCAGTGCATACAGCCAAGACCCCACTAAACCTTTAAAACTTCAGCAGGGTTGGGACCACTTTCAGGCTTCATCCTCGAAATACACTTTAAATTACTGCCTTTTTTCAGGGAGTAAAAACTTTTATCAAATCACACTTGCCTCGTCTCCCGGGGCGTGCACCGTACCTGCGAAGAGGGTCATTCCCCCCCCTTTTGATAACAGCAACTGTTGTACAAATAGATGCATTTTTTAAAAAAAAACAACTATTAGGGGAAAATTACAAGGCGGGGGGGCCCCACTTTAGAGGGATTTCACTAATACAGATGTTTTCAAAATTTTTTCCATTCTTCATTTATTCAGAATTCCTACAATAAAAAGGGCACCCCCTCATTATGGCTAAGGATGAGCTGTTGGAGTGTGAGCAGGGGGAATATTTAGGGGAAGGGGGGTCCCGGGGAAAACCCCGTTTTTTTTTATATACTGGACCTTTGGGACCTGTAATGGGAAAATACAATACCTGCACTTTTTAAAGAAGGGTTTGGGGTATTGGTTTTTGGAGGGGTATGTTATTTATCTTTTTTATTGCTTTTAAAAGTTGCAAACTGGGGATTCCCGCCCAAAAGTGTATTATGTGTGAGGTGAAAGTGTTGAATGTGATGGGAATTTTTTTCTTTTGGGGTTAATCTTTCCTTTTTTGGGGGCACCCTGCCTCGGTGGGAGATGGCTGGAACCCCTTTTTGAAAAAAAAAAAAAATAAAATTTTATGCATTTTTTTAGGCCTAGTTATATACTCACTTTAATATTTGATATTTTAAAATGTTACCGTATTATATGCATTTGAGAGTAAAAAAAGGCTGTGATTCACTTTTTCAAACTATTTTTGCTCCCCCGCAGTACCCCGAAACCTAACCCGCTGTTTTAAATGGGGGGCCCCCCGTATTTACTTAAAAATTTCAAACCCAAACTTGGGAAATAAAATGGTAACTGAAAAAGAAAAAATTTTTGCCCGCTTCTGTGTTACCTGTTTCAATCTTCCTTTTTTATGTGGAAGGGTTTAATATATTTTAAAATCCCCTTTTTAAAAACATGGTCATTTCCCACTGATTAAAAGGGGGACCCATAAAAGAAGAAACATTTCATCATCACTCATCCGTCACTTTTGTAAATAGTACCCAAAGTAAATTAATTTAGGTTTAAAACCAAATTTTAAAGGGGGAAAATTATATTTAAAAATCTTTTTAATTTGTAAATTGAAGGTGATTTACACCTTTCAATAAAGATACAAACCATTTATTTTAAAA
>NC_069458.1:23884347-23922233 GCF_026875155.1 Cherax quadricarinatus | reverse complement strand
TATAAAGATATATAACATACCCCTCCAAACTACCAATATCCCAAACCCTTCCTTTAAAGTGCAGGTATTGTACTTCCCATTACAGGTACTCAAGTCCAGCTATATAAAAATAACTGGTTTCCCTGACTCCCTTCACTAAATATTACCCTGCTCACACTCCAACAGCTCATCCTTAGCTCATAATGAGTGGTGACTCTTTATTGTAGGAATTCTGAATAAATGAAGAATGGATAAAATTGAAAACATCTGTATTAGTGAAATGCTCTAAAGTGGGGCCCTCCCGCACTGTGTAATCTGCCTAATAGTTGTTGTTTTTACAAAAATGCATCTATTTGTACAACAGTATGCTGTATATCTAAATGATGATCTCTTCGCAGGTACTGGTGCACGCTCAGAGACGACTGGCAAGTGTGAGTGATAAAAGACTTTACTGGCTGAAAGAGCAGTATCTTAAGCTGTATTTCGAGGATGAAGCCTGCAGTGGTCCCAAGCCTGCTGAAGCTATTAAGGTTAGTAGGTCTCTGGCTGTATGCACTGGGCAGAGATGGATAACTAATTAAAAATGAAAATGCTGGGACCTCGGAAAATGCTAGCTACTGCTATGCACAGGTGCTCCTTGACTTAGGTTGGTTCAGCTCGCGGCATTTCTACTTTACAGCGGTGCAAAAGCAATTACATACTTTGGAGATAAAACCTGAGATAATTACCCAGCATGAAGGTGGCAAGACCATAATTTGTATTCATTTGTTTACTTTCCAATACACTGTACTGGAATTTAGTTACAATAATTATTTGTTTCTTGACTTATTTAGTGACAGTAGTTATTTATTTACTTATTTAGCATATAATATTCATATTTGACTAAAGATATCTTCAACTTACAATGGGTTTGTCAGAAAATAACCCCATCGTAAGTCAAGGAACACCTGTACAGCATTGTAAAAGTCAAGGTGTAATCCTTCAGTTAGTAATACAACTTTTCGTTAACTAAGACACTGTTTACTCATTCTAAATCATTAACATATTTCAGATCTTTGGTGGAAGAAATTGGGTTACATCTACTGCTGGCAGCATGTCTCCACAAGACCCGGTAGCTGGCAAGAGGAGTTCAGGCTCAACTAGGTTAAAGAAACTAAAATCCCAAGCAACCATTAATGTTGCAAAGGTAAGGTTAAATATTTGTTTTAAATACCCATGTACTGGTGGCCTGGTGGTTAACGCTCTCGCTTCACACGGTGAGGGCCTGGGTTCGATTCCCAGCCAGAGTAGAAACATTGGACGTGTTTCTTTCCACCTGTTGTCTATGTTCCCCATCAGTAAAATGGGTACCTGGGTGTTAGTCGACTGGTGTGGGTCGCATCCTGGGACACTGACCTAAGGAGGCCTGGTCACAGACCGGGCCGCGGGGGCGTTGACCCCCGGAACTCTCTCCAGATAAACTCCAGATAAACAGTATCCACTACTTATGTTGTGGAGGTGGGAAGTGTAGTGCTTGTACAGTACTCTAACAGAGTAGTGTACAAACTCTAATGGAGTACTGTACAAGCTCTAACGGAGTACTGTACAGGTATTACACTCAGGAATGGAATTTTTTCTTCACTGTGGGTTCAGAGTTTTTCCCTAAATATATTATAACAGTAATGAGACCCGAGTCCTGGTGGTTGGAAAGGCAGTGCCTGCACTCTGAAGGAGGGCAGTGCCTGCACTCTGAAAGAGTGATGGGCTTGTTGTAGTTGGATTGCCAACTGATTTGAGATGTCAACACACTTCTGACAAGACAGGAGCAGTTGAATGAATGATGGTGAATGTGTTTTCTTTGGGTTACCATACCTTAATTAGAGATGGCTGTTGAGTGAAAAAGAAAATCCGAGGGTCATTTGAAGTGTGATGTATACCTGGATAAGGTTTTGGGGGTCAATGCCCCCACAGCCGGGTCTGTGACAAGCTCACACTTCTAGAAAAGAGAGCGTATGAATGGGTAATGGTGTAGTTTAATAAGACTCATGAACAAACATTGAGACATATTTATCAGAAAAAGTTTCAGTCCTGGGACCAGCGATCAAGGTCCCAGGACCGAAACATTTTCTAATAAATGTGTCTTAGTGTTTGTTCACACGTCTTTAAACCAGTTATCCAGTATCAGTTACCGAGTAATAGTATACGTGTTTTCTTCTTTGGGTGGCCCTTCCGGGGTGGGAATGGCCAGTGTGATAAAAAACAAAAATACAGTGGACCCCCGCATAACGATTACCTCCGAATGCGACCAATTATGTAAGTGTATTTATGTAAGTGCGTTTGTACGTGTATGTTTGGGGGTCTGAAATGGACTAATCTACTTCACAATATTCCTTATGGGAATAAATTCGGTCAGTACTGGCACCTGAACATACTTATGGAGTGAAAAAATATCGTTAACCGGGGGTCCACTGTACAGTGCTGCATTATCTCGATCAAGATGGTCTACAAAGGTGCTCAACTCTGTCATTCATAACAAATGTTCGGTCAACATTATATCGTTACTTCAAAAGGAAAAAAGTCATAAAATAAACATATTTTTTCATGGAAAATTCATAAACTTTGATATCCATAGTTGTACTAATTCAGCAAAAGGGGTTAAGATGTTGAGTACAATTAATTAATTCTTTCTAAATAATTAAAAATTTAGCCTAAATATGTTTTATGTATTATTTATTTCAACATTCAATTATTGTATAGTACAGTGGACCCCCGCTTAACGATCACCTCCGAATGCGACCAATTATGTAAGTGTATTTATGTAAGTGCGTTTGTACGTGTATGTTTGGGGGTCTGAAATGGACTAATCTACTTCACAATATTCCTTATGGGAAAAAATTCGGTCAGTACTGGCACCTGAACATACTACTGGAATGAAAAAAGTTCGTTACCCGGGGGTCCACTGTACATTGACATAAGGTCCTGAATATAACAGTAACTTTTATAGTTGTCAGTATAAATGTTCCTCTATTGGATGTTCATGAATCATGTTTGTGCTGCCAGATGGGAATGAAAAGACCTGATAATTATAATAATAATAATGAATTTATTTCCCAATAGATACACTAGTTTGTTAATATTATTACAAGGTCAGGCCAAGAGTTATCCATAGAACTTCAGGCAAACTTAAGATAGGATTAATACTAACAATAGACAAAATATGAGCTGTGATGCCACTATGCCTTTGGCAACACAGTAATTGAATGAATGATGGTGAAAGTGTTTCTTCATTTTCAGGTCACCCTACCTTGGTGGGAGACTGCTCTTTTAAGTAACTATCAAAAGTAACTTTTTTTTTGTTTCCTGATATTCCTGCATCCTGTATACTGGCTGTATAGGGCTAACACTTTAACCTCATTATTTTATTTGTAAAAATGTTTTTAAGCAATATCTTTTTATTTTAACAGGATGGTACAAAAATTCCTGATGAATCTAGAATGGCGCCATCTCCAGTTCTTTCCACTAGCAGCCGGCGTACAATTGTTCCTCCTGTTCATTCATCTCCACCTCGTTCACGTTCGTGTGAAGCTACCTCTGAACATTTAATTGGTCCGGTTACTTATGCACCTGTTATTCACTCTCCGGCTGTCCCCAGAGCTTCGTATGATATTGCTACTGGCTTACCTTCCCCTCCACAACAAGCAATTGGTTATAGGTTTGTAAACTTTAATGTTATTAACTACAGTACTGTACACAAATATCCTGCACATAGAAGAAAGAAACTTGTGATGTTTTGGCCCAGCTTGGACCATTAATTAGTCACACACTGTGAGACTAGTTAATGGTTCAAGTTGGTAGCACACTGTGAGACTAGTTAATGGTTCAAGTTGGTAGCACACTGTGAGACTAGTTAATGGTTCAAGTTGGTAGCACACTGTGAGACTAGTTAATGGTTCAAGTTGGTAGCACACTGTGAGACTAGTTAATGGTTCAAGTTGGTAGCACACTGTGAGACTAGTTAATGGTTCAAGTTGGTAGCACACTGTGAGACTAGTTAATGGTTCAAGTTGGTAGCACACTGTGAGACTAGTTAATGGTTCGAGTTGGTAGCACACTGTGAGACTAGTTAATGGTTCAAGTTGGTAGCACACTGTGAGACTAGTTAATGGTTCAAGTTGGTAGCACACTGTGAGACTAGTTAATGGTTCAAGTTGGTAGCACACTGTGAGACTAGTTAATGGTTCAAGTTGGTAGCACACTGTGAGACTAGTTAATGGTTCAAGTTGGTAGCACACTGTGAGACTAGTTAATGGTTCAAGTTGGTAGCACACTGTGAGACTAGTTAATGGTTCAAGTTGGTAGCACACTGTGAGACTAGTTAATGGTTCAAGTTGGTAGCACACTGTGAGACTAGTTAATGGTTCAAGTTGGTAGCACACTGTGAGACTAGTTAATGGTTCAAGTTGGTAGCACACTGTGTGGACTAGTTAATGGTTCAAGTTGGTAGCACACTGTGAGACTAGTTAATGGTTCAAGTTGGTAGCACACTGTGAGACTAGTTAATGGTTCAAGTTGGTAGCACACTGTGTGACTAGTTAATGGTTCAAGTTGGTAGCACACTGTGAGACTAGTTAATGGTTCAAGTTGGTAGCACACTGTGAGACTAGTTAATGGTTCAAGTTGGTAGCACACTGTGTGACTAGTTAATGGTTCAAGTTGGTAGCACACTGTGAGACTAGTTAATGGTTCAAGTTGGTAGCACACTGTGTGACTAGTTAATGGTTCAAGTTGGTAGCACACTGTGAGACTAGTTAATGGTTCAAGTTGGTAGCACACTGTGAGACTAGTTAATGGTTCAAGTTGGTAGCACACTGTGAGACTAGTTAATGGTTCAAGTTGGTAGCACACTGTGAGACTAGTTAATGGTTCAAGTTGGTAGCACACTGTGAGACTAGTTAATGGTTCAAGTTGGTAGCACACTGTGAGACTAGTTAATGGTTCAAGTTGGTAGCACACTGTGAGACTAGTTAATGGTTCAAGTTGGTAGCACACTGTGAGACTAGTTAATGGTTCAAGTTGGTAGCACACTGTGAGACTAGTTAATGGTTCAAGTTGGTAGCACACTGTGAGACTAGTTAATGGTTCAAGTTGGTAGCACACTGTGAGACTAGTTAATGGTTCAAGTTGGTAGCACACTGTGAGACTAGTTAATGGTTCAAGTTGGTAGCACACTGTGAGACTAGTTAATGGTTCAAGTTGGTAGCACACTGTGAGACTAGTTAATGGTTCGAGTTGGTAGCACACTGTGAGACTAGTTAATGGTTCGAGTTGGTAGCACACTGTGAGACTAGTTAATGGTTCAAGTTGGTAGCACACTGTGAGACTAGTTAATGGTTCAAGTTGGTAGCACACTGTGAGACTAGTTAATGGTTCAAGTTGGTAGCACACTGTGTGACTAGTTAATGGTTCAAGTTGGTAGCACACTGTGAGACTAGTTAATGGTTCAAGTTGGTAGCACACTGTGAGACTAGTTAATGGGTTCGAGTTTGGTAGCACACTGTGAGACTAGTTAATGGTTCAAGTTGGTAGCACACTGTGAGACTAGTTAATGGTTCAAGTTGGTAGCACACTGTGAGACTAGTTAATGGTTCAAGTTGGTAGCACACTGTGAGACTAGTTAATGGTTCAAGTTGGTAGCACACTGTGTGACTAGTTAATGGTTCAAGTTGGTAGCACACTGTGAGACTAGTTAATGGTTCAAGTTGGTAGCACACTGTGAGACTAGTTAATGGTTCAAGTTGGTAGCACACTGTGTGACTAGTTAATGGTTCAAGTTGGTAGCACACTGTGAGACTAGTTAATGGTTCAAGTTGGTAGCACACTGTGAGACTAGTTAATGGTTCAAGTTGGTAGCACACTGTGTGACTAGTTAATGGTTCAAGTTGGTAGCACACTGTGAGACTAGTTAATGGTTCAAGTTGGTAGCACACTGTGTGACTAGTTAATGGTTCAAGTTGGTAGCACACTGTGAGACTAGTTAATGGTTCAAGTTGGTAGCACACTGTGAGACTAGTTAATGGTTCAAGTTGGTAGCACACTGTGAGACTAGTTAATGGTTCAAGTTGGTAGCACACTGTGTAGACTAGTTAATGGTTCAAGTTGGTAGCACACTGTGAGACTAGTTAATGGTTCAAGTTGGTAGCACACTGTGAACTAGTTAATGGTTCAAGTTGGTAGCACACTGTGAGACTAGTTAATGGTTCAAGTTGGTAGCACACTGTGTGACTAGTTAATGGTTCAAGTTGGTAGCACACTGTGAGACTAGTTAATGGTTCAAGTTGGTAGCACACTGTGAGACTAGTTAATGGTTCAAGTTGGTAGCACACTGTGTGACTAGTTAATGGTTCAAGTTGGTAGCACACTGTGAGACTAGTTAATGGTTCAAGTTGGTAGCACACTGTGAGACTAGTTAATGGTTCAAGTTGGTAGCACACTGTGAGACTAGTTAATGGTTCAAGTTGGTAGCACACTGTGAGACTAGTTAATGTCAAGTGGTGCACCTGTGAGACTAGTTAATGGTTAAGTGGTCACACTGTGAGACTAGTTAATGGTTCAAGTTGGTAGCACACTGTGAGACTAGTTAATGGTTCAAGTTGGTAGCACACTGTGAGACTAGTTAATGGTTCAAGTTGGTAGCACACTGTGAGACTAGTTAATGGTTCAAGTTGGTAGCACACTGTGAGACTAGTTAATGGTTCAAGTTGGTAGCACTGTGAGACTAGTTAATGGTTCAAGTTGGTAGCACACTGTGAGACTAGTTAATGGTTCAAGTTGGTAGCACACTGTGAGACTAGTTAATGGTTCAAGTTGGTAGCACACTGTGAATAGTTAATGGACCGAGTTAGACCTAAGTGTCGTCATAAGTTTCTTCTGTGTGATAGCTATTTGTGTATTGTTCCAGTCATGGTATTGTGCTTTTTTATTTTTTGCAGTATTGTGCCTTGTGATTGTTTTGACCTTTATCTTGATAATTTCTTAATGTGAAAAATGCTAGGAAAGCACTAACAATAACAAAGGAACAATATCATTACATAATATCACATGTCCCCTTGAGTGGGAAGGCTATACAAGTCATGTGATGTGTAATGTTGCAGGCTCTTTGCTTTGTTAAATAAAGAATTGCTCTTAGTTGAGTTTTTTATATATGCAGCATAAAATTAACTACAGTTTTATTCTGAAGATGTGTGTGAGCACATGAAAGTGCTCAGGTTTTATTTCCTATTTCACTGTGGTACTTTTACATATTTGTAGTCATGCTTTTTATTGTGATTTCTTCCAGTATCAGCATACAATTTTTTTAAGCATAAAATTTTCCTCTACAGAGAACGTAGTCGATCTAGTGGAGCGGGAGAATTCATGGCTCCTGCACCTCGAGGATTCCGAGGCGAGTCAATCACACAAGCTGCTGAACTGGACTTCACAGATTTTGTGGTGCTCTACAAATCATTTAGCTTGAGGGCAAGGAAGGATCTCAGAGATGTATTTAAAACCTTAGCTGTGACGCGTAAGAGTCTTTCCGATAGTTCCCTTGATGATCCTACCAGCCCAGCCTCACCTCCCAGCCCTGGCCACAGGACTCCCCTTGCTAAACCAACACTTGGTCTGCTCACCAGAAATACCTCATTGGATCTTCTTGTCTTCAGAAATAATTGCCAAAAGAAAAAGATTTTCGATGCCATTGCAGCAGCAAGTATCGTCACCAATTGTGCCGGTGTGGAAAGCTCAAAGAGTCAGGTAAGGTTATATCAAACACTACTCTCTCTCTCTCCCCTCCATTTATAGGGAATACTTTGTTTTGATTATTTTCGACCACTGTCAGCCTCAGAGTCATCTCTGAATTACCAGACCCTGCCACGTGGAGGCAGGTGATTCGTCTTTAACGTCCAAATAGTATATGCGTTCTCCCATATATACATGTAACAGTGATTATGTATGAGTGATGGTGAAAGTGTTGAATGATGAAAATTTTTCCTTTCTTTTTGGCCTTTTCTTTCTTTTTGGGTCACCCTGCCTCAGTGGGAAATGGCTGATGTGTTAAAAAAAACAAAATTGTTTTGTGATGAATGGTTTGAAAAACCGACAAGTTGAAGATTGAGACACTTATGCAGCATATGGGAATCTTTATTCAGGAAACGTTTCGCCACACAGTGGCTTCCTCTTTGTATTGAACTGATGAAGCCACTGTGTGGCGAAACGTTTCCTGAATAAAGATTCCCATATGCTGCATAAGTGTCTCGATCTTCAAAATTGTTTTGATGTGCTGTTGGAGTGAGAGCAAGGAAACTCTTGTAAGGGATTCAGGGAGACCAGTTGGTGGACTTAGTTCTGGAGGTGGAAAGTACAGTACCTGTACTCTGAAGACTGGGCAGGAATGTTGCAATTCAGAAGGTCGTTTGAGTGATGGTGAATGTTTTGACTTTCATTTGTCTGAAGCTAAGAATGTGGAATTTTTCACCATTAAACATCGTGGTATTTTATGTTATCAACCAGATGTTAAGAAGGTTGATTGTGGTTCACAATCTTCGACCAGTGAAAATTTTTATTTTGGTTTTAGCATTGCAAAAGATACCATGAAAGTGAAGTTTGTATTCTCTATCTGTTGTGAGGATAATTATTATTATCTTTGGAGGAGCTAAAATAATAATGGAGGGTAACTCCAGATCCTTGGATCAAGAACTTCTCACCAACATCATCCTATTTCAAGGTTGGCAAGTTGAAAAAACAATCACAAAATTAATACTGTATATTTCATTAAAGTTAAATTGTGTGTATTTTCATAAGAGTTACAGTTGTTGCAGATATAAAATGTATAAATCAGTGCTCAAAAATAACCCACATGAAGACAAACTCAGAAAATTGATTGATCTGTGTTATTTCAACTCTGTTCTGGGATCCTCTTCTGCTGAGGGTCCCAGAAGAGGGTCAAAATATACAGACAAATTAATCTCCTGAGTTTCTGTCTCCATGTGGGTTATTACTGAGTATTGACAAGTATTCATCGCACTTCAGTTATCCATACAAGTTAACGTTTGGTAGTTTTGTAAGGTGCCTCTGCTGCCAGTCTTGAATATGAGGGTAATATTAGTACATTTCTAATTTCAAGGTATTCATTGTTTGAGTAAATTAATGAATAGTCCTCTTAGTAGTATAATTTTAAGAGTAAATTAACTCAGTCTGATGCTTTAACATTATTATTCTATAAGTAAATAGAAAATTGGATAGTGACTGGAAGTATAGGTCATGCATATAGCAGGAACACAGTTCAAGTCTCCATCCATTCCTCTGTTTATTTGTTAAGTCATTACAACTTATCTGGAGATTATTAGATATTCACAGGAAAGTGCTGAACCTATAAGGGTCATACTGCCCCTTGGGAATGAGAGGTAATAGGGTTTGATCCTGAGAGAGGGAGAGCCAGGGGACCAATATTGCAGGGTGCTGCTTTAAAGAGTCATAGAATTGTTGAACATTTCTCTGCACTTGAGGTGTAACAGGTGTATTCCTCGACTCATATTTCAGTTCCTGCATCGAACATCCTCGCAGGAACTGGTATGTACGGTTCATTATTATATATCTATGTCAGGAATATATGTTATGGTTATGCCTTTTCCCTGTTGTTCCATTTGAATGATATCTCAAGAATGCCCCAATAGACTTCACACTTGAAATATATTCAGGACCCATAGATATTTTTTACATTTATTTCAGTAAATGTTCAAACTGACCTTTGACTTGTGTGAGACGTCTAGTGGAATGACCAGTTTAGTCACTGCTTACAGTCTTATAAATTATTCTTATGTTTTGATGATTGAGAAAGGCTGGGTATGAGGACAATGCAGTAGAAGCAATATGGCAGGCCAGTAGGCCTAGTGCATTGCTCCTCTGTTGGTATATTAACTGACTCTTACTACTTGAATTTTTTTTGTGGAGTCACCTTAAATCTATTGTTTATCAAACTCATTCAAAAACCTTTGGGGATTTTAGGCATGAAATTATAAATGAGTATTCCAAAATCATGCCTTTTTGCATACAAAATATTCTAGTTCAGTTTTAAAAACAACTGAGAAATGCATCAGAGTTGATGAAGGTCAGTAAATCTAAGACACAAGGCTGAGTGACCTTTATGTGTAAAGTTTTTACTAAGCAGGATCTGAATTTTCCACAAAGTTTTTCTCTGTCTTTACTATATATTGGTACACTGTCTGTCTTTAATTGACTGAAGACAGTTTGATCATTCACTCGAAATAAATAGGAAAGCTGAATTTAATGGACTAATAAGGAGAAATGGGTGGCTGGTAATGATGATTGTGGTGATAACATTAACAGAGTCTTGTGTGCCAGTGGACTTTATCTCTTGTTTCTGAACCAATTAACCCAGCAGATTTTTTACATTTTTTCCACAGTCCATTAAATTGAGGTTTCACATGAATCCTGAATCATGTACCATCTTGTATAGTGGAATGATACAGCACATACCTTATACAGTGGAACCTCGGTACTCGAACAGCTCCCTACTCGAACAATTCAGTATCCGAACACTTTGTTCTGTAAAAAATCGCTCGGTAGTCAACCATTTGCTCAACATTTGACCGAACAAACACTACCTGCCAGAACTTCGCTGTAAACTCTTTCATGTATCTTTGCATTTTTTGGTGCTTTCTTTTTATATTATTTGTATAAATAAGTCACTCGGACAGCCTTCTGGAACAAATTAAGTTTGAGTGCCGAGGTTCCGCTGTTTTGCTTTTGAATAATGTAGAACCTGGGCAGCGATTTATGACAGATGTTATTTGATTTTGTGAGGGAGACTCTTTATTCCTATATAAATATAGCAAAATGGGAGAAGGTAGGGGTCATTCTAGGAAAGTATAGAGGGACAGGGGGGGGGGGAGTAAAAGAGGTCTTATGTGCAAGGGGCTTGGACATGCAGCAGGTATGTGTGAGCATGTTAGATAGGAGTAAATGGAGACGAATGGGTTTTGGGACTTGATGTGCTGTTGGAGTGTGAGCAGGGTAATATTTTATGAAGGGATTCAGGGACACTGGTTAGCCAGACTTGAGTCCTGGAGGTGGGAAGTACAGTGCCTGCACTTTAAAGGAAGGGTTTCGAATATTTGCTGTTTTGAGTGACAGCTGAGCTGTTGTATCTGGGCACCTCTGCAAAGACGGTGATTATGTGTGAATGATGGTGAAAGTGTTTTTCTTTTTTTGGGTCACCCTGCCTCGGTGGGAGACAGCCAGCTTGTTGAAAGAAGAAAAAAATATTTATAGCAAAATAGACATTTTGATTTTGGTCTGGTGCTCACTGCTTATTATCATTAGATAAGTTGTTCATTTTTCGAGGACACATGGTCTCATATCTAATACCTATACTGTGTTACTTTATACTGTTTGTTATAATTTATTGCTATAATTACAGCAGTGTATGATTATTTTGCATATTTTTATGGGATGTGCTCAGCCTGTTGGAAGATACAATAGCTAATTTATATTTTATAAACTCAGGGGACCATGGGAGTGTGACCACCATGAAGTATCATGGCTGGTCACTCATAGCTCTGAATGATTTTCTTATCTCTAATTTGCTGGTTAATTGTAATCTCTGGCATAGCTCCACAGTCAGTCAAGCTAGCTGCTTGAAATTAGACACAGCTA
Organism: Cherax quadricarinatus; assembly: GCF_026875155.1. Taxonomy (NCBI): domain Eukaryota; kingdom Metazoa; phylum Arthropoda; class Malacostraca; order Decapoda; family Parastacidae; genus Cherax; species Cherax quadricarinatus. Next base: position 23,910,563 of record NC_069458.1, on the reverse strand, counting down.
TAGCTTAAAATCATATTCTCGATGTATATTTTTATTAGTTTGGCCTCACTGTTGTTCATTAGAACATACAAAATGTAGTATAAAAAATATGGAGATCAGTTATGCATGATATTAGATACTGTATACAACACATGTGATACATTATATACTCTATATACATAAATATACATACACATATAAATAAATACATACATTGTATATAAGTTGTACTGGTAAGTATCTACACATGAGGAAGACATATGGTAAGCTCTTTTATAAGCTCAACAATATAGTGAGATTTTTTTGTAAATGTGACTGAAAAAGAGCATCCAGTACTGAACATTGCTGACCATGACCTTCCCACATGCTGAGCAATTTTACAAGTAAATTTTCTATGGCATTTACCAAAAAATACACTATATATAGGAGCTTTATAATACTGTACCGTAAATAATTGATGAAATGGTAATAGTATATAATTTGATTTGAAAGAGGCTTGATGTTTTCTAGCCAAGCTTAATGTAGAATTTATTTCTGTTTAGTATTTAAAACTGCTCTGCTGCCTTGTTCTTTAAAAATTTGATTTAACTTTCTCATATAGAGTAGCAACCAATGTAACTTGCCACAACAGTAGTGTGTGTTGAGTGTGTAGTCCTAAGCAAGTGGATATTATTATAGTGATGTTTTAGAGAGTTTAAGTCTAGTAAAATGTTTCAAAGGCTCAATGCACGTGACCAGACAAGAATGACATTGGTGCACACTATCGTTGTAATCTCAGCTCTCACACTCGCTCTATTTTGCCCAAAATATGTTACATACTAGTGGCTTTCTTTTGTACCTGACAGTTTTATTACATGTAAACTATATTATATTTATACCTCTTAAATATAAATAAAAAATTTAAGAGACCGGGATGCAATCCCCAGTACGAGTGAAAACATTGGGCTCGTTGCCTCACATCTTCCCATGGTTAGATGACTTGTGTGATGCACAGCCTGTGGGAGAGAATTATAAGACCCTGGTGGAAATAACACACAGTCCTTGGTGACATCCAGACTTTATTAGGTTATCCTGGGTTTCCATCTCTCCAGGTAAATAGTCCAAATAAAATCTTCCAACCTTTAAAATTTTGAGTGGAATCTTATGAATAAATCTTTCAAATAATATTTTTACTAGAAATTTAAGACATGAGTTACAGAAGGTGATTGGTGTCCACAGTATGACTCATTCTTATCTGATCTAATTGTAATTACCTATTTGAGCTTATAAGTGGTGAGCTCAAGCTCTTGGCTCTAGCTTGCAAGCTTTCAACTAACTGATGCAAAACTAACTGTCATATCTGCTGCAGAGTGCTTGTTTGAAGTCAGCCTGTACTGTCTCACCACCCAGATCATTATTTCCATATTCCCATCATGTACTCATATTCCCATCATATACTCATATACCCATCATATACTCATATACCCATCTGCAAACAAGTCCACTCCAAAATATCTGAACACATCCACTTCCTCCATACTTCCTTCTTACAATCTGATATCCCATCTTTCATTATTTTCCCTTTTTTCTTGCTGCAACTGATCCTTTATAGTGAAGAAATGTCTGCGCATATCCCTCTGGCTTACTTAGGTTTGTAGTTTCCATCTATGCCTCCTTCTAGTTAGTTTTCTGGGGGAAATTCATCATTGTGTGTTCTCCCAGGACCTCACAGTGTTGTGTGTCATGATTATAGTCTTTGTTATTCTTCATTCTTTCTGAGAAACTGGATGTAGCTGGCTAATTCTGTCTTCATGGCTCCTTCTTCTTAACTCTGGCACCATTCTGAATACAGTACAGTAAACCTTTAATATAACACAGATTTCTGAATTATTGGTCAAAATCAGCTGGATACATTGTGTTTTTAGCTCCTTTATTGCATTATATATGTAAATTGTGTGTACAGTAATATGTGTAGTGTACTTTATTGTTTTCTGCTAATTTTTAACATTCTGATTTAACAGACATTCTGACAACCCATGTAAATCCATTTTATTGAAGGTGTACTGTATACAGTGCCCAGTACATGTTGACAGATCCATTATTAAGTTTATGCTGTTACATTAGCTGTGTTATATGATATCTTGGGATGACAGTTTCCATATGTCAAGAAAATCAATGCTAATCAAACAATAAGGTCATCATTATCAAGTCTGAACAGACTAAACATTATCCAGTAGAGGAAGGCCCTGCATGTTCACCACCTATATTTAGTGTTTCACATTTTGTACATACATGAATGGTATACGGCACTGACAAGGTGAAAATTAGATACATGTGCAACATCTGGGTATCTTTATTGCAGATGTTTCACCATCTGGTTGGCAAAATGTCTACAATAATGATACACAGATGTTGCATATGTCTAACATTTCACATTTACATTGGCTTTCAATTGAGCTTTTTTTTCCAACCAAAAAATGGAAATTTTTGAAAAGAGAAGGGTTTTGGAAGTTTATGGGGGGCCTCCTTATTGTTTTCAAAACCATCAGTTTTTCCCCGGGGAAATTTGGTTTTGGTCATTTTAACTTTTTAACTTCAGAGTTTGAAAGGGTAATTTTTTATTTAAAACCAACCTCTCCCACCTTGCGCAAAACCAAAAAAAAGGGGGAAAAAGGAAAAATCATTTATAAGGTTTTTTTTTCCTTTTTCTTTTAATAAGTTTGTGGACAAAATTTTCTTTTTTGCGCTTTTTAAAACAACCTTTTAAAGAAAACCTTTGGGGAATAATGAAAATTTTTTAATTAAAGGGGTAGTAACAGTGCCCAACATTTTTAAGATTTTTTAATTTTATTTTTAACATTATCTTTTTTTAATTTTGGGAAAAAATTTTCCCATTTTGGAAAATAAAAAAATAAAAATGGTTTTTTTTAACGGGCAGTAAAATTTTTTAAAAGGAACCCTTTTTCCCCAAAATGTTTACTTTTGTAAAAATTGGGGTAATCGCCCCCAACAATTAAAAAATTTTGTACTGACAATATTTTTCTTTTTCTTGAAAACCCAAAAAAATTTTTTTCAAAAAATTGGAAAAAATTTTAAAAATTTTAAAAATTTAATTTTAAGTTTAAATTAAGCTGTTTTTTTCCCCAAAAACCCAGGCCTAAAGAAAAGGTGATGGGGGTAAGGGTTCCCTCCTTCTTGAAATCACCCAACACAGTTTTTCCCCCTCTGGGGAAATTTTTTAAAAAAACCCCTTGAATCCCAAATTGTTTTGGAAAACCTTTTTTTTTAAAAAACAAAACCCCCGTTTAAAGGGCAAAATTTTTAAAAAAGGAAATGTTTTTGAACCCCTTTTTTTAACACAAAATTTTGAAAAAATTTCTTTTTAAAAAAAAAAAAAGGGGGTAAAATGTCTGGATACCCAATTCCCAAAAACCAAACCTTTTTTTTTGAAAAATTTTAAATTTTTTGGAATTTTTTAATTTAAGCCCCAAAATTTTGGGGGAAAATTTTTTAAAGATTTTACGGGCCTTGAAATAGTAAAAAATTTAAAAACGGTGAATTTTCTAATTTGTTGTCCCGGGGCCCCCCAAAAATTAAATTCCCTGAATGCCCCAAACCTTTTTGGGTAACCCCCAAAAACAAATTATTTGAAACCGGGTTTTTAAAAAATTTGGGGAAAAAAAAAATTAGTATTTGAAAGAAAAAAGGCCCCAAAAAGGGCCAAACGGGAAAATTTTATGGGGGAGGAAAACCCCCCAAAACCCTTTGTTTGGCCCAAAAGATTTCCCCTGCTTCCGGAAAATTTAAGTTAAAACAAACCTGAAAAGGGGAAGAAATTCACCTGTTAACAATTTTTTTCCCTTCCCAAAACTTTTTAGTTCAAAATTAAAACGGGGAATTTTTAACACCCTACCCAAAAGAGATTTTTTTAAAAAAAAATTAAACCCAGCGATACCTTTAAAACCCCCGAATTCCTCATTGGGAAAAGCAAATTAAACCTCTTTTAAAACAAAGTTAACCCCCCGGGAAAAAAAGACAAATTACCCCTCCCGTTAGCAGAAAAAATTTAAAACCGGGGAAACCAAGTACCTTTACCCGGGGAAAAAAAAGAAATTTACAATTATGGGGGGAAACATTAACCGCCCCCCCAAAAATTTAACCCACACCATCTGCCGGGGGAAAATTAATTTAAAAAAACCTGTGCCAAGCAGAACCTTAAAACCTGGAAACCATTCCAAAATTTTAGGCTTACACCTGTTTCCAGCAGAAATTTTACCCCTTCTACAGCGGGATACCTTACACCTGAAAAACCAGCAAAACCTTCACCTGCCCACCCGATACCTTACAACCTGCTCCCACAGAAATTTTACCCCTGCTACCAGCAGAAAACCTTAAAAAACCTGCTCCAGCAGTTACCTTAAAAACCCTTTGTTACCAAGCAGATCCCTTTAAACCCCCCTTTTCCCCAGCAATACCTTCACCTGCAACCCAATACCTTAAAACCTGCTACCACAGAAAAACCTTTCCCCCTGCTCCCACCCAAAACCTTACCCCTCCCTCACAGAAAATTTACACCTGCTACCAGCAAAAACCTTTAAAAACCGGCACCAGCAGAATCTTACACCTGCTCCACAGTTTCCTTTTACACCTGCTACCAGCAATCCCAAAAACACCTTTCCCAGCAGAAAAACCTTAACCTGCTTCCAGCGGGATCCCTTTACACCTGCTACCACAGATACTTCACCTGCTACCAGCAGATATTTTAACCCCCTCTCCGCAATACCTTACACCTGCCCCTACAAAACCTTACACCCTGCCACCCGGATACCTTACACCTGCTCCCAGCAGATCCCTTTCCCCCCCTTCTACCACCCAATACTTAAAAACCTCCCACAGAAAATACCTTAAAAAAAAACCTTTTACCAGCAGAAAATTTACCCCTTTGCTCCAAGCGGAAAACCCTACCCCTTCTCCCAGCAAAAACCTTACACCGGGCACCAGATCCCCTTACACCCTCCCACAGATATTTTTACCCCTGCTCCCCAGAAATATATTTAAAAACCTGCTCCCAGCAGATACCTTAAAACCTGCCCCAAAATACCTTAAAACCTCCCTCCAAAGATACCTTAAAAAACCGCTACCAGCAGAAAATTTTCCCACCTGCTCCCCCACAGATACCTTACACCCTCCAAAGCAGATACCTTCCACCTCAAACCACAGATACCTTAAAAACCTGCTCCCCAAAGCAGATACCTTAAAAAACCTGCCCATCAGATACCTAAAACCTAAACCCAGCAAAAATTTACACCTGCTCCATCAGATACCAAAAACACCTGCTAACAGCAAAATCCCCTTACCCCCTGCCGAGCAGTATTTACCCCCTTCAAACACAATACCTTACACCTGCTACCAGCAGAAAGGTTCCACCTGCGACCAGCGATCCCTTACCCCTGCAAAAAAAGCAATATCTTACCCCTTCTGCCCAGCAGATACCTTACCCCTTTCTCCCAGCAGATATTTTACACCTGCTCCACAGTTTACCTTACCCCCCTGCTCCCAGCAGATCCCTTTAACCCCCTGCTCACAGATACCTTACCCCTTTCTCCAGCAGATCCCTTTAACACCTCCCTACCAGCAGAAAACCTTAAAACCTGCAAACCACGATACCTTAAAACCTCCTCCAAACAGTATTTTCCACCTGCTACCAGCAGTTTCCCTTACACCTGAACCCAGCAGTTTACCTTACCCCTGCTACCCCAGATATTTTAAAAAACCTGTTTACCAGCAATATTTTACCCAAAAAACCCCAGCCAAAGGAAAACCTTAAAAACCGGCCCCAGCAGATACCTTACACCTCTCCAGCAGATCCTTACAACCTCTCCCAGCAGAATTTTCCACCTGCTCCCCAAGCAATACCTTACACCTGCTCCCAGCAGAAAACCTTAAAAAGCCCCTTCCCCAGAAGATCCCTTTAAAAAACCTGTTTAACCACGAAAATTTAAAAACCCTCCCTACCATTCAGATACCTTACACCTGCTCCCAAACAGATCCCTTTAACACCTGCTGCCAGCAGAAAACCTTACACCTGCAACACAGTTTCCCTTTACCCCCGCTAACCCAAAATTTTTAACCCCCCTTTAAAACCTGCCCCAAAGCAATACTCCCCCTTTCTACCAGAAAATTTACCTTCACCTGCTACCACAAAAACCTTTTAAAAACCTCCCTCCCAGCGGGAACTTAAAACCGCAACCACAGATATTTTACCCCCTCCCCACAAAATACCAAACACCTGCTCCACAGATACCTTACACCTCCCCTACCCAGCAGAAAACCTTACACCGTTTACCAGCAATCCCCTTACACCTTTTCCACAGATACCTTAAAACCCTTGCTACAGCAGATACCTTACACCGGCTCCCAGCAGAAAAATACCTTCCCATTTCAAACCAAAAAGATATTTTAACACCTGCAACCCAGCAGAAAACCTTAAAAAACCTCTCCAGCAGAAAACCTTTAAAAACCTGCCCCACAGAAACCTCACCCCTTTCCCCAAAGCAGATTTTCCTTACACCTGCTACCATGCAGATTTTTTACCCCTGCAAACCACAGTTTACCTTAAAAACCCTACCAGCAGATCCTTACCCCCTGCAAACCAGCAGATCCCTTTACACCGCAACCAAACCCAAATCCCCCTTCACACCTGCTCCCCAAAGCAGATATTTTTCCCACCGCTACCACAGATACCTTACACCTCTCCCCGCAGAAAAACCTTACACCTGCTACCAGCAATCCCTTTCCACCTGCTACCAAAAAAACCCTTTACCCCCTGCAAACCACAGATATTTTAAACCCCTTCAAACCAGAAAATTTTTCCCCACTTCCCACCCCCCCCCAGGCCAAATTTACACCTGCTACCAGCGATACCTTAAACCTGCTACCACCCGATCCCCACAACCGCTCCCACCCAAGTTTATCTTACACCTGCTACCAGCAAAATCCCTTTACACCTCCCTCCCGCAGATATTTTAAAACCTAAAAACCACAGATCCCTTTAAAAACCCCTCCCTACCAGCAGAAAATTTTTCCCCCTTTGCAACCAGCAATACCTACCCCCCCTGCCCCAGCAGAAAATCTTACACCTGCCCCAGCAGATACCAACACCTGCTACCAAGATATCTTAAAACCCCCTGCTACCACAGATCCCTTTACACCTCTACCACCCGATATTTTACACCTGTTTCCACAGATACTTAAACCTGCCCCCAGCAATCCCTTTAAACACCTGCAACCAGCAATACCTTACCCCTCTACCGGGCAGATATCTTACCCCCCGAACCAGCAGTTTCCTTTAAACACCTGCTCCCATAAAAGATATTTTACACCTCCCTACCACCAAACCCTTTAACAACCTGCAACCGAAAGGAACTTAAAACCCTGCTACCACAAAATACCTTACACCGCACCAGCAGATTCTTAAAAACCCGCTACCACAGATACCTTACCCCTTTGCTACCAGCATATACCTTACCCCTTTAAAAACCAGCAATCCCTTTACACCTGCTCCCCAGCAGATACCTTACACTGCAACCACAGACCCCCTTTAAACCACCTGCTACCGGGCAAATTTTTACCCTCCACAAAAAACCTCCCTTCCCCAAGCAGATCCCTTAAACCTCAACCACGGGATACCTTACCCCTGCACCAGCAGATATCTTACACCGCCCCAAGCAAATACCTTAAAACCTGCTACCAGCAGATATTTTAACCCCTTTCAACCACAGATCCCTTTACACCTAACCACAAAAACTACACCGCTCCCCAGCAGATACCTTACACCTCTACCAGCAATATCTTACCCCAGCAACCTGCAGATACCTTAAACACCTGCAACCAGCAGATACCTTACCCCCACAAACCAGCAATACCTTACACCTAACCTCCCCAGCAATACCTTACACCCTACCAGCAATAACCTTTACACCTGCTACCAAAAAGATCCCTTTACCCCTGCTCCCAGCAGATACCTTAAAACCTGCTACCACAGATACCACCCTTACACCTTGCTACCAGCAGATCCCTTAAAACACCTGCTACCACCCAGATACCTTAAAACCTGAAAAACCACAATATTTTAAAAACCCTGCAACCACAATCCTTAAACCCCTTTTACCACAGATACCTTACCCCGGCTACCGGGCAAAATACCTTAAAACCCCCAAACCCCAGAATCCCTTTAAAACCTCACCAGCAGATACCTTACACCGCAAAACCAGCAGATATTTTAATACAACCTCCCTACCAGCAGATACTTTAACACCGCTCCCAAACAGTATCCCTTACCCCTCCAAACCACAAAAAAACCTTTAACCCCCCTTTGCTCCCAGCAGAAAACCTTACACCTGCAAACCAATCCAAAATCCCCTTTACACCTGCAACCCGCAGAAAACCTTAACCCCTGCAACCGAGCAGATATTTTTACACCGCTACCAGCAGATACCTTACACCTGCAAAAAACCCGATACCAAAACCCCTGCAAACCAAACAGATACCTTACACCTGCTACCAGCAGATCCCTTTACAACCTGCAACCCACAGAACCTTACACCTGCACCAGCAGAAAACCTTACACCTGCAACCCCAGCAATACCAAACACCTGCTACCAGCCGATACCTTACACCTGCTACCAGCAATCCCTTTAAACCCCTGCTCCCACAGATACCTTTACACCATTTTCCAGCAAATACCTTCCCAACCTGCTACCACAAAAACCCTTAACCGCTACCAGCAGATCCCCTTAACCCTTTTTCAAACCAGCAGATACCACCCCCCGCACCAGAAGATACCTAACAACCTGCTACCAGCAGATACTTAAAACCTGTTTCCCAGCAGATCCCTTTAAAACCTGCTACCAGCAAAATTACCTTACCCCTGCTCCAGCAGATATTTTAACCCCCCCCCCACAGATCCCTTTAAAAAACCCTCCCCTACCAGAAATTCCCTTTACACCTGCTACCACAAATACCTACACCTGCTACCAGCAGATCCCTTTCAAAAAACCCGCTACCGGCAATACCAAAACACCGCCCCAAAAAGATACCTTTAAACCTTTCAACCACAGATACCTTAAAACCGGCTACCAGCAGAAAACCTCACAACCTGCTCCCAGCAGAAAACCTTTAAAACCCTACCAGCAGTTTCCCTTTAACACCTGCTACCACCGTTTAACCTTACACCTGCCCCCAGCAATACCTTACACCGCAAACCACAGTTTACCTTACACCTGCTACCACAATACCTTACACCTTTTACCGGGCAATCCCTTTTACACCTGCCCCAAAGGCAGATACCTTACACCTGCTACCAGCAAAATCCCTTTACACCCTACCATCAGATATTTAAACCCCTGTTTAACCAAGAAACCTTACACCGCTACCACAATCCCTTTACACCTTCCCCCCAAAACCACAATCCAAAATTTAAAAAAAAAACCCAACCTGCTCCCACCCAATACCTTACACCTGCTACCAACCAAATACCTTACACCTGCTACCACAGATCCCTTTAAAACAACCTGCTACCAGCAGTTTATTTTAAAACCTGCCCCCAGCAGATACCTTACCCCTTTGCACCAGCAATATTTTAAACCCTTTTTACCCAGCAGATATTTTCACCTCTACCAGCAGATATTTAACACCTGCAAACCACAGAAACCTAAACACCTGCAACCAAAATTTCCCTTTAAAACCTGCTCCCACAAAAACCCTTTACACCTCCCTCCCCAGCAGATACCTTAAAAACGCAAACCAGCAATACCTTTTTTTAACACCTGCAAACCATCAGATCCCCTTAACACCTGCTACCAGCAAAATATTTTAACACCCTGCTCCCCAGCAGATACCTTACACCTGCTCCCAGCAGTTTTACCTTACACCTGCTACCAGCAGATACCTTCACCGGGCTCCCAAAGCGGGAAAACCCCCCCTTCACCCAAAAACCCACCCTGCTACCGGGAAAACCCAATGGGGCGCCGGGTTTAAAACCGGCAGGGGCCTAACCGGGAGCATATACCTTAACCCTGGGCGGGTTTCACCGCCCCCCGGGGGAATTTAAACCCCTTTCAAAACCAGGGATTTAAAAGGGGGGAGTTAAAACAAAAAGGGGCGATGAATTCACCAGGTAAAGGAAACCCTTCCTTAAGGGGGGGTTAAGAAATATTTTAAAACCCTTTAAACCAAGGCGGGTTTTAACCAAAACCCTGCAAGGCAATCCCAACCCTGCTACCACCCGATCCCTTTTACACCCAACCAAGATACCTTAAAACCTGCAACCCGCAAAAAACCTACCCCCTGCTGCCAGCAAAAACCTTAAAAACCGCTACCACAGAAAACCCACACCTGCTACCACAGATCCCTCCCCCCTTTCCCCCCAACCACAGATAGTTTACACCCTCCCCACAAAAAGCTTAAAACCTGAAACCAGCAGATAGCTTAAAACCTGCCCCACAAAATCCCTTACACCTGCTCCCAGCAATACCATACCCCTGCTACCAGCAATACCTTAAAAAACCTTTCTACCAAAAATTCCCTTTAACACCTGCAAACCACAGATCCCTTACACCTGCACCAGCAGATACCTTACCCCCTTGCTACCACAGATCCCTTACCCCGCTCCCCAGCAGATATAAATTAACACGGGTTCAGCCCAATAAAGTAGAATTTTTCCCAAAAGGAAACTGGACCCCTTTCCCCAACCAAGTACCAGTTTAACCAGGCTCTACTCACCAAATTTGGGTGGTAGGGCAGAGGTCGACTCATGCTCCTGGCCCTGATGTAAATTTGATTTTTTGGGCCAGGGGTTTGCTAAAAACCAACACCGGGTTGACTGGCAAGCAAAAAAAAGCCTAGCCCCGGGCAGTGGAAAAGGTAAAAGGTATATCAAACATAAAATAAACCCCATTCAGTGTAAAGAAACACAGAAAATCAACTTTAAAATTTTTAATATCTTAGCAACATAAATAGAAAAATAAAGGAGGGTTTTCGGGTTTGCTTTTGCTTATACATTAAACCCCCCCTTGTCCCGAAAGGTTGGGTTTTCCGGGCTACAGAAAAGGCCCCACTTTTTACGCGGGTTATTTTCCGGGCTCAGTAAGGCCCCACTTGTACAGCAGGTTAGGTTTCCAGGCTACAGAAAGGCCCCCACTTTCAGCGGGTTGGGTTTCCAGGCTACATAAGGCCCCATTTTGTACACCCGGTTAGGTTCCGGGCTACAGAAAGGGCCCCATTTTGTACAGCGGGTTTTGGGTTTTCCCGGCTACAGTAAAGGCCCACTTTTTACAGCAGGTGGGTTTCCCCGGGCTACATTTAAGGGCCCCCATTTTGTACAGCGGGTTAGGTTCCAGGCTACAGAAGGCCCCACTTTACAGCGGGTTGGGTTTCCCCAGGCTACAGTAAGGCCCCACATGTACAGCGGGTTAGGTTCCGGGAAAAACAGAAAGGGCCCCCACTTGTACAGCAGGTTAGGTTCCAGGCTACAGAAAGGCCCCCCTTGAAAACGGGTGGGTTAGGTTCCGGGCTACAGTAAGGCCCCCCCTTGAACAGCGGGTTTGGGTTTCCCGGGCACAGAAAGGCCCCATTTGTACAGCGGGTTGGGTTCCCGGCTACAGAAAGGGCCCCCACTTGTACAGCAGGTTGGGTTTCCAGGCTACAGGGGGGCCCCCCACTTGTACAGAGTTGGTTCCAGGCTAAAAAAAGGCCCCCCACTTTTTACAGCAGGTTAGGTTCCGGGCTACAGAAAGGCCCCCATTTGTACGCAGGAAAGGTTCCAGGCTACATTTAAGGGGCCCCATTTGTACAGTGGGTGGGTTCCGGGCTCCCGGAAAGGGGCCCCACTTTTCAGCATTTTTAGGTTCCAGGCTACGGTAACCCCCCACTTGAAACACCCTTTTTTGGTTTCCCGGTTTAAAAGAAAGGCCCCATTTGGGTACGGGCATTTTGGGTTTTTCCAGGCAAACAGTAACCCCCCCCATTTGTCCCGCAGGAAGGCCCCGGGCAAACAGAAAGGGCCCCCATTGAAAAAGTGGGTTTGGGTTTCCGGGGCTACAGTAAGGCCCCACTTGTACAGCGGTTGGGTTTCCCGGGCTAAAATAACCCCCATTTGTACAGCAGGTTAGTTCCGGCACAGAAAGGGCCCCCCACTTGTACACATTTTTGGGTTCCCAAAGGCTACAGTAAGGCCCCACTTTCCCAGCGGTTGGGTTTCCGGGGCTACAGAAAAGGCCCCCAACTTGTACAGCGGGTTTGGGTTTCCGGGCCCACAGAAAGGGCCCCACTTGACGGGCGGGTTAAATTTTCCCCCGGGTTTTACAGTAAGGCCCCTTTTTGTAAGTGGGTTGGTTCCGGGCTACAGAAAGGGCCCCATTTGTACAGCGGGTTGGGTTTCCCGGCTACAGTAAGGCCCCACTTGTCCACGGGAAAGGTTCCGGGCTACAAAAAGGCCCCCATTTGTACAGCGGGTAATTTTTCCGGGCTACAGAAAGGGCCCCACTTTGTACACGGGTTTGGTTTTCCGGGCAACAGAAAGGGCCCCCCCCTTTTGTACAGTAGGTTTAGGTCCAGGCTACAGTAAGGCCCCAAAATTTACACAGGTTGGGTTCCGGGCTACAGAAAGGGCCCCCAAAAAAGGAACAGCGGGTTTATTCCCCGGCTACAGAAAGGGCCCCCAAACTTTTTACACGGGTTTTATTTTTCCGGGCTACAGTAAGGCCCCATTTGTACAGCAGTTGGGTTTCCCGGCTACCGTGGGCCCCACTTGAAACCCGGGTTGGGTTTTCCGGGCTACAAAAGGGCCCCCCCTTGAAACAGCAGGTTAGGTTCCCAGGCTAAAAAAGGGGCCCCACGGGTACAGCGGGTTTAGGTTCCAGGCTACAGAAAGGGCCCCATTTTGGAAACAGCGGGTTGGGTTTCCGGGCAACAGTAAGGCCCCAACTTTTACAGCAGGTTGGGTTCCAGGCTACAGTAAGGCCCCACTTGTACAGCGGGGTTTTAGGTCCGGGCTACAAAAGGGCCCCACTTGTACGGCAGGTTGGGGTTTCCAGGCTACAGTAAGGCCCCCCTTGTACAGCGGGTTTAAAGGTTCCGGGGCTACAGAAAGGCCCCCCACTTGAAACCCGGGTTATTTTCCCCCGGGCAACAGAAAGGCCCCACTTGTACAGAAAAAATTTTAAGTTTCCCCGGCAACGGGAAAGGCCCCACTTGAACAGTAGGTTGGGTTTCCCGGCAACAGTAAGGCCCCATTTGTAAAAGCAGGTTAGGTTCCGGCTACAGTAAGGCCCCACTTGTACAGAAAGGTTAGGTTCCAGGCTCCCAGTAACCCCCCACTTGAACAGACAGGTTGGGTTTCCCAAAGGCTACAGAAGGCCCCACTTGTACAGCAGGTTAGGTTCCAGGCTACAGAAAGGGGCCCCACTTGTCCCAGCGGGTTTGGGGTTTCCAGGCTACATTTAAAGGGCCCCATTTGTACACCCGGGTTTGGGTTCCCCAGGCTACAGAAAGGCCCCCACTTGTACAAGGTTGGGTTCCAGGCTACAGAAAAGGCCCCATTTTAAAAGCAGGTTTTTTCCCCGGGGCTACGAAAAAAGCCCCACTTGTAAAACAGGTTGGGTTTCCGGGCCCTACGAAAAGGCCCCATTTGGTACACTGGGTTTTTTTTTTCCCCGGCTAAGAAAAGGCCCCACTTGTAAGCGGGTTTGGGTTTCCCCACTACAGTAGGCCCATTTGTACGCGGGTTTGGGTTCCGGGCCCAACAGAAAGGGCCCCACTTGTAAAGTATTTTGGGTTTTCCGGCTACAGAAAAGGCCCCCACTTGCACACATTTTAAAGGTTTCCAGGCTACGGGAAGGGCCCCATTTGGGTTACAGCATTTGGTTCCGGGCTACAAAAGGCCCCCCCTTTTACAGAAATTTGGGTTTCCGGGTTTCCCGAAAAGGCCCCCACTTTTTTACATCAGGTTTGGTTCCGGGCTACAGAAAGGGCCCCCACTTGAAACAGCATTAGGTTCCGGGCCCTACAGAAAGGGGCCCCATTTGGGTTACGGGCAGGTTGGGTTCCAGGCAACATTAAGCCCCACTTGACAGCGGGTTAAGGTTCCAGGCTACAGAAAAGGGCCCCACTTGTACAGCGGGTTTGGGTTCCAGGCAACATAAGGGCCCCACTTGTACAGCGGGTTTTGGGTTTTCCAGGGCTAAAAGAAAAGGGCCCCATTTGAAACCAGCAGGTAGGTTCCGGGCTACAGAAAGGGGCCCCCCTTGTACAGCAGGTTAGGTTCCGGGCTACAGTAAGGCCCCCTTGTACAGCGGGTTTGGGTTCCAGGCAACCGTGGGCCCCCCCCCTTGTACAGCGGGTTTAAGGTTCCGGGCCTACAGTAAGGCCCCATTTTGTACACGGGTTTTAGGTTCCGGGCTACAGAAAGGGCCCCCAAACTTGTACAGTGGGTTTGGTTTTCCAGGCAACAGTAACCCCCAAACTTTTACAGTTTAAAGGTTCCAGGCTACAGAAAGGGGGCCCCATTTGTACAGCAGTTAGGTTCCAGGCTACAGAAAGGGCCCCCACTTGTACAGCGGGTTTAGGTTTCCAGGCCGGGAAGGCCCCACTTGTACACGGGTTGGTTCCGGGCTACAGAAAGGGCCCCCATTTGGTACACGGGTTAGGTTTTTTTCAACAAGGAAAAGCCCCACTTGTACGGGCAGGTTTAGGTTCCAGGCAACAGTAAAGGGCCCCACTGTACAGCATTATTTTTCCAGCTACAGAAAACCCCCCCTTTCACATAGGTTAGGTTCCCAGGCTACAGAAAGGGCCCCACTTGTACAGCGGGTTTTAGGTTCCGGGCTACAGAAAGGGCCCCACTTTGAAACAGCAGGTTGGGTTTTTCCGGGCTACAGTAAGGCCCACTTGTACACATTTTAAACGTTCCAGCAAAACAGAAACCCCCACATTTACGGGCGGGTTAGGTTCCAGGTTTACATTAAGGCCCCACTTGTACAGCGGGGTTAGGTTTCCCCGGGTTTCAGAAAAACCCCCCATTTGGGTACCATTTTATTTTCCGGGCAACATTAAACCCCCCTTTTGTACGGGCGGGTTTTAGGTTCCAGGCTAAAGAAAGGCCCCATTTGTACAGCAGGAAAATTTTCCGGGCTACAGAAGGCCCCATTTGTACAGCGGGTTGGGGTTTCCCGGCTACAGTAAAGCCCCATTTGTACACAGGTTAGGTTCCAGGCTACAGTAAGGCCCCACTTGTTACAGCAGGTTGGGTTTCCAGGCCCCAGAAAAGCCCCACTTTCCCGCGGGTTGGGTTCCGGGCTACAGAAAGGGCCCCCACTTGTTACAGTAGGTTGGGTTTTCCCACAACAGAAAGGGCCCCCCACTTGAACAGTAGGTTGGGTTCCAGCAACAAAAGGGCCCCCACTTGTACAGCGGTTGGGTTTCCGGGCTACAGAAAGGCCCCACTTGAAACAGCGGGTTATTCCAGGCCCTACAGTAAGGCCCCACTTGACATGGGTTTAGGTTCCAGGCTACAGTAAGGCCCCCCCTTGTACAGCAGGTTAGGTTCCACCTTAACAGAAAGGGCCCCCACAGTTACAAAAAGGGGTTGGGGTTCCAGGCTACAGAAGGGCCCCCACTTTACACCCAGGTTAGGTTCCGGGCTCCCAAAAAAGGCCCCACTTTACAAAAGGTTAGGTTCCAGGTACAGAAAGGCCCCCCACTTGTACAGAAAGGAAAGTTCCAGAAACAGAAAAGGGCCCCACTTTACAGCATTAGGTTTCCAGGCAACAGAAAAGGTCCCTTTTGTACAGCAGTTTTTTCCCGGCTACAGTAAGCCCCCTTTTGTACTGCATTAGGTTCCGGGCTTCAGTAACCCCCCACTTGCCCAGCAGGTTAGGTTCCGGGCCTACAGAAAGGGACCCCCAAAAAACACAGGTTTAAGGTTCCGGGCTACAGTAAGGCCCCATTTTTAACAGCGGGTTGGGTTCCAGGCTACAGAAAGGGGCCCCACTTGTACACATTTTGGGGTTCCAGCAACTAAGGCCCCACGGACAGCAATTTAGGTTCCCGGCTACAGTAAGGCCCCATTTTGAACAGCGGGTTTAGGTTCCGGCTACATTTAAGGGGGCCCCAAACCTTTGTACACAGGTTGGGTTTCCCAGGCTACAGTAAGGCCCCACTTTTTAAAACGGGTTATTTTCCCAAAAGGTACATAAGGCCCCCCCTTATTACAGCAGTTGGGTTTCCCAGGCAACAGAAAAGGCCCCCCATTTGGGAAACAGCAGGTTTTTTCCGGGCAACAGAAAGGCCCCACTTTTTCCCGCGGGTTAGGTTCCGGGCTAAAAAAAACCCCATTTTAACAGCATTTGGGCCCCAGGCACATTAAGGCCCCCGTACAGCAGGGGGTTTTCCAGGCTACAGAAAAGGCCCCCCCACTTTTACAGCATTAAAGGTTTCCCGGGCCCTACATAAGGCCCCACTTGTACATATTTAGGTTCCGGCTACAGAAAGGGCCCCCACTTGTACAGCATTGGGTTTCCAGGCAACAGTAAAGCCCCACTTGTACAGCAATTTGGTTTTCCCGGGTACAGAAAGGCCCCACTTGAACAGCGGGTTTTGGGTTTTCCAGGCTACAGAAGGCCCCACTTGACAGCAGGTTGGGTTCCCGGGGGCTACGTAAGGCCCCACTTGTAACACGGGTTTGGGTTCCGGGCTCCAAAAAGGCCCCCTATTTAATACGGGCAGTTATTTCCCCGGCTACAGAAAAGCCCCCCCTTGTACAGCGGGTTTTGGTTCCAGGCTCATTTAAGGCCCCACTTGTACAGCGGGGTTTTGGGTTTCCGGGGCAAACAGTAAGGCCCCATTTCAGCAGGTTTTTTTTTCCAGGCTACATTAAGGCCCCACTTGTACAGCAGGTTGGGTTTTCCGGGCTCCCTAAGGCCCCATTTGAAACAGCGGGTTTGGGGTTTCCGGGCCTGCAGAAAGGCCCTTTTTAATACAGAAATTTAAAGGTTTTCCGGGCTCCCAGAAAGGGCCCTTTTTTTAATACGCGGTTATTTTCCCGGGCTATACGTATTTAATACGGGTTTATAAAACCCAAATACAATTTGATACATTTTAAAAATTGGGCTTCAAATGAAAGCCATTTTACTGTTTTAATACAAATCTTTTCTGAAAAGAAAAAGGGCAAAAACCAGTTAAATTTCCCTTTCAAAGTTTTATTCCACTTATATTACACCCAGTCTATGAAAGTATTACTTTTGTTTTCATGTTTGGGGTTGGGGGGTTAAAAAACAATCCCTTAAAGTTTCGTCGTTTTTCGGAGACCCACCAGGGTGAGTCTCGAAATGAAGATGAACTGCGGGTCCTCCTTTATCGCCACGAACCAGACCCGACCCCTCAGGGGAAACAACCACAATTTTAAAAAAATAAAATTAACCAAAAGATTAAAAAAATTAAGGGAATTCAAGATTTATACACTGAAAAATGTGTTTTCAATTTTATATACACTGAAGTGCACACTTAACAGTTTTTTTTTTAAATAAAACCCTCAGCCATCTCCACCTAGGCACTACCATGGGCTAATCGATCTCTTTCAGATCACCGGGGCTATGTCTTTTTAGGGATTTGCAAGATTTTTGATTTGGTAAATAACTATGCTTTCCTTGATGAGCGAAAAATTTCCCGACGAAGATGATTTTGACGATGCCTTTATCAAATTATTTCATACTTCCTCGCACAACACTTTCCTGCCCGGTCAAAACAGCTTAAAGGGGAAAAAATTTTGTTTTAGTTATAAAGCCCGGGAAGAAAATCTTAAAAACCCTAACACTTAGGGGCCTAACTCATGTTCTGCTGAATCTCTTCAAAAAAGGGGGCCCGGACAGGCACCCCCCCAAATCTTTCCTGACAAACCGGGCTGAAGTTTGTACGCAATTTTCATGGGCCAATATTTAAAAGCCTGGTTGATCACTCGGGTTTACCACAAGGGCCGGGACAGTATAAATTTGGAAATTTTTTTTGTGCTAGCACACACTAACCAAAAAATTTGCAAATTTTTTTGATAATTCACAAGCTTTTGTATAGTGGGATTTGTTTTTTGGCCCTTTAAAGCATGACTTCGTATTTAAAGCTAGCCAAAAGAAAATTTTTTTTTCCACAATTTTCTCAAAAGAATTTTTTAGCCCCCAAAATTTTTGCCTTTTCCCGGGGAAATTTTTTTAAAGAATGTCAATATTTAAACAATTAGAGGAAAAATTTTAAAAGATATGTGGGCTCTCAAGGGAGGTAACCCAAAGATAAATAAGATAAAAAAGATTTCGTTCGATTTTTTTAAACCCCGGGGGGTTAGCCACCCAGGATAACCCAAAAAGTCGGGCCCTCATCGAGGGCTGGGCTAACTATTTCCATTGGGGTCCTTTAAACTTGGCCCCCAGATGCGACCCACACCCTCCCACTAACACCCCCGGGACCCATTTGCTGCTAGGTTAAACAGGGCAACAGGTGTAAAGGAAAAAATTTTCGAAAAGTTTTCCCCCCCGCCGGAATCGAAACCCGGGGCCCCCCGTGTGTGAAGGGTTGAGCTTTTGGGCCCCCAGGCCCCCCGGGGCCCGGTGAGGGGTTCTGAACCAAGGAATTTGACCTTCTTCTTTTTTTCCTTTTAACAAACCACTTTTCATACCCCTTCCTTAGGAAAACCCCAGAACGGACAGAGTTTGAACCACAGCAATTAAAACCCGTGATTTAAATTTTGGGTTTTTAAAGATTGCTGGGTCCCGCACAAGGAGAAGACCGAGCCAGGGCCCCGTCTTGGCAAAACCTAACCCTTGGGTTTTTTGTGATTATGGGTCCCGGGACATGGGGAAAACTCGAGCCAGGACCTGTCCTTTTGGGAATCCTACCGGGGGTTTTTTGAGTTGCGGTCAGCACATGGGGAAAACCCGGGCCAGATCCTCCTGGTGACCCTAAACCCTTTTTATAATTTTTGGGGGTCATTTTCCCCGGTATTGTAATTCCTCTGTGGGGATAAAACCCCTTTCCCCCTTTCCCCCCAAATAAAAATTAGGAATAAGACCTCTGAAAAATCAAAAATTCCCCCGTTTTGAAAAAAAATCCATAGAACTTCTTAAATTTAAAGGAACTCTAGGAACCAAAAGCCCTAAATTTGGAACTTACTGTAAACAAATTAAAAATACACAAACCCTAGGGGGCATAAACTGCCCCGGGGAAACCCCCCTGGGGTTTCCCCGGCATTTATGCCCCTAGGGTTTTTTTACTTCCCATTATAATAAAAAATTCCCGGTTTGAATTCCCCCCCTTGGGAGGGTTTGATTTCCCTTTTCCTTTGGGTCGAACTCTTTACCTTCCCTTGAAGGGTTGAGCATTTTACAAATTCACTACCAGGTCTCTTTTTTAGATAATACAAAACTACAATCAGGGGATTTCCAAGAGGGCCCCTAAACTCCCCCAAAAAAAAAACACAGCCTCCCAAATAAAAAAAAACGGGTTTCATAAAATAAGTTCCCTACCCCCTTTTATGTACAAAAGCCCTCGGATCTCCTATTAAGGGAACACTGAACCAAAACCTACTTCAACACTTGCTAAAAAAAGCACTAAATTGAAATACACTTTCTTTTCTTTTACTTTTTTTTTTAACATAGGCTGCCAACGCCCACTTTGGTAATGTTATCCAAAAAAAGTTGAAACTTAAATTTTCTTTTTACATTTAGAGGGTTCCCTACAGGAAAGGGGAACTACCCCCCTTTCTTTTTGGCATTTTAAATCGCCTCTAATGAAAAATACATTTAAATTTTGGAGGAAAAATTTTTTTCTCCACTTCCCCATGGAGTTTTTAAACTTTTTTTTTTGGGGAAAATGCTGTTTTACTGGAAAGCCGATTGGACTTGACTGCCCGGGACGGTGAAAATGGCCCCCCCATGATATACCAAAGGAACACTTTCACAAAAAAAAATACCTTTCAGGTAAAATAAATTTTTTCGTTTTATTAATGGGGAATTGGGGAACCCATAAGCAGAGCCCGATTAAGGGGATGTTTCTTTGGGGGAAAAAAAAAAGGTTTTTTCTCAAAACAAATAAAATTTTTCTCTCTTAAAAAGATTTCCATGGAGGAATACCTTAGTGAGTCTCAAAATATTTTTTTTTTAAAATTTAATTTTCAATAAAAACGAATTTTTATTTTTTTTTTAGTTAAAATTTACTGTACTATATAACATTATTGAAGGCAAAGGCCATTTTTTGTGCTTTTTTTGTCTCACACGCCCTTTTTGTTTTGTCTTAATCTCTTAATTTCCCCCGAAAAATAAGCATTTAAGGGGGTAGTAACCCTTCTCAAAGTGGCATTTCTAAATTTTTAAAAAAAAAAAAATTTTGGTTTTTAATTTTTTTTGGGGGCAGCCTACCTTGGTTTGGGCATTTGGGGATTTGTTTAAAAAAAATTATTATTATTCTTTTTTCCTTTCTCCTTGTTCTTTCTTTATCCTCTCCCCGCCTATTAGAGGGTTTTGAATTTTTCGATAGAAAACTGTTTTTTAACCACAAAATTGGGCCTAAAAATTTTTGTGTCCATTTTTTAGAAGGTTTTAAAAACCATCAAAAACAGTGGGCCTTTTCACATCGCCATACCAATCATCCTCCCATCGAAAAACCACCCGCTCACTTATGCCCAAACAAGAAGGGGCCCAAAACTCATGCAGGTGTTTTTTGGGGGTAAATTTGGGAAAAAAATTTTTTTTGAGTCCGAATTTTTTTGAAGAGGTTCACCTGCCAACCCCCACAACTTAAATAAAAGGAAAAATTTATCAAGGTTTGGGGGCCCTGATTTTTTTAGTTTTTTTGGTTTAAAAACTTATTGGGCCCAAATTTAGGGTCATGAATACTGCATGTCACCTTTTCAAACCCATCTTTAAATGCCAAAATTCATGCCTCTGGCAAGACTGAAAGTGTTTAAAAAAAAGGGAATGTTTTTTTTTGGGGGATCACTTTTCCTCGGGGGAATAAACCACATATAAAAAAAATATTTTTTTTACATGACTTTCGTTTAAAAAATTTAAAAAAAGTCCATAATAATTTTGCAGAATAAAAATTGGTGGCGATGTTTCTCCAGGGTTGAGTGTGAAGGGTTCCCCACAAGAGACCCAGGGTCGCACTAACTCTCAGGTCAGCAATGCCTCTACTGGGTTTACCAAAAAAATCCGGAGACTGATGAAGATGACGAGGAAAGAAACTAAGATGACGAAAGGGGATTTTTTTTTTTTTTTAAATATTAGACAAAAAAGTTTGGAACCCCATATCCGTGGGGGTACATCCCCCGGGGCCTGCCGGTTTGGAAAACTGAAACCCCCAGAAGTAACAACCCTGTATGTAAGTCCTAAACAAAACAAATTTTTAAAAAATTTAATTTATAAAAAAAGGGAAAAATAAATGGAGACATCACTTTTTTTCTGATGGGAAATAAAATAGTGGTTTCCCCTTAGGCTTAGGAAAAACTTTTACCAGCATTTTAAGCAATTATTAAACAAAATTAAGGGGTTTTTTCAGCCATGGTAAAAAACCCTGGGTAACCGAAACCAAAAGGATATCAACCCACGGGAAAAGGAGGTCCTACTGTTTTTCTTCCACTTGTTTTCATAAATGCCTTGCAGGGGGCAAAGTTAAAATATACTTTCTTTTTTAACCCCCCCCACCCTTGCCAACACCTTTAGCATTTTACTTTTCTTACAACTCCATCTTTAAAATTAAAAATTTAACAACCAGACCAAAAAACGTAATGACACGATTGCCCAAATTTTAAAACCCTACCCCCCCGGGGATTGAAAAAACCCCGGGCATAGAGCCCCAAAAACCCCCCCGTCCCCGATAGCCACTAGACCCCTACCACAATAAAATTCCCTCCCAAAAATGCCTGTGCTAACTTTCCCATGGGGTAGAAATTAAAACCTATTGGGTGAATCTTAAATTTTGGGTAGCGGTCCAAAAGGGCTAACGCGACGGGGGGAGTTTTTTAAAACTCTAAGACCGCGGGTTTTTAAACCCGGCCGGGGGATGGTTTATTTAACAAAACCCTTAAAGATTGTAATAGATAAAAACATTAAAAACCTGTGGTTCATTGCCCCTGTAAAATAGTTATCAGAGCTTTTGGGGGACAGTCCCTGGAAACCATTATGTGCCTCTGTGATAAATTTTAAGTACAGTTCCTGGACCCCTTTTGTGCCTCTGTAAATTTCGAGGAAAAGTTCCTGGACCCCTTTTGTGCCTCTGTAATACTGAGGAAAAGTTCCTGGGCCCCCTTAAAGAAAGACACCACCCCACATCATGGGGATGTAGGCACAGTACAGCTTTTAAACCTACATGAAATCAGGAAAAATATTAATAATTTGCAAAAAAAAATCAGTGAAGTAGCTGTTTTCGTATTTCAAAAATAATAATACACAGAGTTTTTCCCCCTTATGCTTTTAATAAACATTGAAAAAAAAGAGTTTAAAAATTTTAATTTAAAATTAAATGGGTTTTTCACAAAGATTTCAGAGGTTTGTTATATCTATAGTTAAAATGGGACAAATTTGTAAAAGTTTTATTAAAAAGTTTTAAAATTAACCCTTTAAGACGGCATTAAAAAAATGAAACCTTTTCAAAATTTTGAAAGCCCCCAAAAAAACCTTTGAATTAATGGAGCAAAAACCCTTTTTATGGCTGTCACAAAACAACTCCCTCACGGGGGCCAGGGTCCCCCTCACAAAATTCTTAAAACCTTTAAACCCAGCTCGCCAGAAAAGCTGTGAGGGTAAATTTTTGGCCCTAGAGGGGGGAAAGGAACTGTGCAGAAAGGGCACAGGTGAAAAAAATCTTGCCCCACTTGGGGCAAGCGGGAAAAGCAAAATTTTTTTTGTGTATTTTTTTTTAAAAATAGCAAACTTGAGGTTTTTTTCTAGAAAGTTTTTTATGGTTTTGGGTTTGGCCCGTTTCTTCATATCATTTAAAATAATTTGGGAAAAAAACAAAAATTTTAAAAGATAGATTTTGGGGGTTTCAGGGCCCGGGGAAAAAGCAAAAAATTTTTGGGTCAAAGAAACAAAAAATTTAATTTTTGCCAATTTTTCTGAGGACGGGGGAAGGGCCCCCCCCATTTCCCCCAGCTGTTCTTTAAGGGGGGTTTTTTAAAAGGACTGGGTTTAATTAAAAAGGGCACTGTAAATCATGGCCAATCATTCCGGTTTTTAAATTTTTTTATGTGGGAAATAGAATAAAACTTCCCATTTTTGTGGAAAAATGAATTCCCAAAAAGGAAGGCAATGTAATTTTAGGGAGAGGCGGGGGGTGTAAAAAATAACAGAAAAAGGTTTGTGCCAGGACTGTCAACCCGTGTTTAAAAAATTTTTTTTTTAAAACTGGACAAAATTTTCAACTTCTGGCCCTTTATAAAGGGTAGTTTTAATAGTTTTTAAAGGGTGGGTTTTTTTCACTCAACAATAAAGAAAAAGAAGGGAAACAAACCCAAAAAACCGAGAATCTGGTCAGATGGAAAATGAATTGACTTAAAAAAAGAACTTGGGGGGGCAGAAACCCTCATTTTTTTTTTTTATTTATTTATTTATTTTTTGCTTTTCAAACAGTACATTGAGATCAAAAGCATAAAATTTTGTCCCCGACCACTAAGTTTTCCATAAAATTTTGTACTTTTGGGTTTTTTTTCATTAAACCTTTAAAAAAAAAATTTTCTAAACATTTTAATTTTTTTTTTTTAAAAAGCAAATGGGGGCAATTTTTAAATTTTTAGGAATTTTGGACAGTGAAAGGGTTTAAATTTAAAAAGGCCCTTAAAATTTTAATGACCTGATTTTAAAGGGGCCCTTTGGTTTTTAAAAGACCTTGATTTAATGGCCTTTTTTAAAAAACCTTTATAGATAAACCCTTTAGTTAAAAAAACCCCAAAATAAGAAAACAAAATCCCTTTGAATTTTTTTGGAAAAAAGCAGGACAATTTGTTGGTTTACAGAATTTTCCCTTATTTTTTATGAATTTTGGCAAAACAAACTCCTCCCTCCCCCACCACAATAGCCATTTCTGACCATCAAAGCCAAACGACCATTACTGACACACATTTTTTTTAATTTTTAGTGCAAAAAGAGTAAGAATTTTAACCAATTGTTTTTCAGCGAAGCCCAAAAAAGTGAACAATAATTTTAAAAAAGGTTGGGAAGTTTTCATTGCTTTTTGGGTTTTTAAAAAAACATATGATAAGTGATAGGGAAAACAATGGGCAGTGGCAATAAATGGGGAAAAGTTAGTAAGTTTTCTAAATGCTGTAGAGATTTTATGAGGAAAGGCTCAGGCTAGGGTTTTATGAAGGGAAAGGGGGATTTTCTTTCCACCAGTAAAAGTAGGCAAATAAACTTTTCCCCGGCAGTAGTAACGAATGTTAAATAAACAACGCTAAAAAAGTAACCCCAAAGCCAAACCCTTTTCCCCGACCTTAAGCAATTTAAGGGGGCTGGTGATTTTCCAAGACTTTTTGTGGAGAAAAAAGCACGTTTTGTGGTGAAAATACAGTAAATAGCAGAATTTGATAAATAGTGAATCAGAGATGTAGAATCAGTCACCCTTTATTTAACATATATACACTTTGTAGTTTGATTCATAAAGGGAAGCAGGTGCCCAAACTGGCATCCTGTGGCTAGATTTTTTTTTTTTTTTTTAATAATTTTGGGTTTTACAAACAATGAACATGGTAGCATACTGACAAGCATTAAAAAAGACAAAATGAAAACACACGACCTCCCCTTTTTTTTTTTCTTTAAAGTTTCACCCGGGGGCTTGGTCACAAAGGGGACAAGGGTCCCAGACGAAAGCTTCCAATAAAACCCCCTAGTGTTGTATTTTGTGTCTTTTTTGCAACGCTCAGTCAGTACAGTTTTGACCGCATTGAATGATGGTATTGGGTCACTGTTACTCCTTACTTTATAATTGGCATTATGTTCATACTTAATTTATTTTTAAAAAATTACAGAACCCCATCCATTGAATTCCATCACACGTTGTTTGAAACAAAAACTTTGTCCGTCATCAAGAGTGTGTCATGGGAAACGTACGAATCTTACCATGCTGAAGGCGCCACTCACCAAAATCCCAAAGTGATGAGTATTAAAGAAAATTGCCCCACCAAAACAAAAAAAAAAGAGCAGCAAAATTTCCAAGGAACTTTTAATCTTGTCAATTAGCCAACACAAGTTCCACGGCTTTAACCTTACTAGTCCCAAGAATCGTTTAAAGGGAAAAAAAAGGTTTGGTGGAAGGAAAAGTACAGTTCACCCCCCAATTTTAAACTAAAAACACCCCTTTAGTTCACCACAAATGGCTTTTAATCCTAGTCGTTAGCCTATATTTCAGCCGCCAATCCAAAACCCATGGGGGGGCCATCCCGTTATCATGTTCGTCTTTTTAAAAAAAAACGGCAAAGCGCTTGTGCCGTCGTCAGCCTCTTTATGCTAACAACACACAGAAACCAACTTATCGACTTATCCAGCACCTGAGATAACTCTTCAAAATTTTAACCCTCTCTATTTTTGGGGATTTGGGTCCCAAATGGCTGCACTAAACACAGACTGATAAAACTTACATCTTAATTCTATGTTTTTTTAGCAAAGGGAGATGTGGTTATTTCCTAAACCAAAAGTGATGTGGGATGACACTCATAATGTACAGAAATTCAATCCCTTGACAAAGAGTTTTTTGGGGGTCCAGTGTTTAAAACTTAAGGTAGAAAATGTATCAGGTCAAGGGGTGCCAAAAAATAAATTTCAGGGGGGCCTCAAGAGAAGTGGAATTTTTGCATCCTGTTGATTGTAATAAGTTCAAAACAAAATTATTCAGAGGGAATTTATTTAATCCAAAGGAATGACTCCTTTTCAATTCGGTTATTTCAAGCATCTGGGTTTTTTCGATTAACTATAAAAAATTCCACGGGGCACATGACACTCAAAGGGCTTCCCCCGTTGTTTAAGAAGATATCGCCACGTCTCTCCGTAACCAACAGAATCAACCCCTCCCTTCCAGCTCACCCCTTTTTTTTAACCTTATGGGAAAAAAGGAATATGAGATCCACAACTCTCCCCAAATCAAATCTTAAAAAGACCAATCAAAAATTTAAAGGGAAACAATATAGAACATCACGATACACAAAACCCCAGTACCGTTGAAAAGACGGA
>NC_069458.1:23879480-23883847 GCF_026875155.1 Cherax quadricarinatus | reverse complement strand
CAGCACTTGTTGGGACCCCTCTGTTCTGATTTATGAGTCCTACGGGTTTCCACTGTAAAAAATTTTTTAAATCTCGTGTTGAGCTCCTCACATACCCCCTCAGTCGTTTCTTGGGGAATTCCCCACCCCCCTTTCCCTCAGTCTGATTACCTGGTCCTTGACTGTTGTTTTCCTCCCTGATGTGGCTATACAACAGATTCGGTCAGACTTGACTTTCGATGCTATGTCATTTCATACTGTCGCTGAGCCTCCCTTCTTACTGTGCATATTCGTTTCTTGGCTCTTCGGCTAATCTCTTTATTTTCCTGAGTTCTCTGTCTTCTGTACCTTTTCCATTCTGTAGTACACCTAGTTTTTGCCTCCCTACACCTTTGGGTGAACCAAGGACTCGTTCTGTTCTTCCCGTTATTTCTGTTTCCCTTGAGAACAAACCTCTCCTCTGCCTCCTTGCATTCTGTTCCCACATAGTCCATCATTTCTTGTACTGATTTTCCTGTCAGTTCCCTCTCCCACTGAATGTCTTGCAGGAAGTTCCTCATGCCTGAGTAGTTCCCCCCTTTTGTAGTTTGGTTTTCCCATCCTATTCCTGCTGCTCTCTCCACTTGAAGCTCAGCTATGTAGTCGAAGCACAGAACCACATGATCACTAGCTCCTAGGGGCCTTTCATACATGATATCCTCGATGGCCGAGCTATTCAAGGTGAATACAAGGTCCAGTCTTGCTGGTTCATCCTCAACTCTCTCTCTGGTAGTGTCTCAAACATGTTGATGCATGAGGTTTTCCAGTACCACATCCATCATCTTGGCTCTCCATGTTTCGGGACCCCCATGGGGCTCCAGGTTTTCCCAGTCAATCTCCTTGTGATTAAAATCACCCATAACAGTAACTTTGCTCCCCCCATGTGTGCTCTCCTGGCCACCTCGGCTAGTGTGTCGACCATTGCTCTGTTGCTCTCATCGTATTCTTCTCTGGCCTCCTGCAGTTCTGTGGTGGGTTGTACATTACTGCAATTATCACCTTATGTCCCTCAGACTGGATTGTCCCTACTAAGTAGTCCCTTTCGCCCGTGCCATCCATTCCTTTCATTCTCAAAACCCCACTGGTTTTAATGAGCAGTGCAACTCCTCCTCCCCCTCTCATCCCTCTGTCTTTCCTGAGAATTGATATCTGGATGGGAAAGATTGCATCTGTTATTATGCTGGTGATTTTTGTTTCTGTGAGTGCTATTATGTCTGGGGATTCTCCTTGATTCTTTCATGCCACCACTCCACACCTTATTTGTTATTCCATCTGCATTTGTATACCACCCCTTCAACTTCTTTTCTAAGACTGTGGTCTGGGAGGTATATTGGGTTGAGGAAGTGGGAGACCTGATAAGGAACTATGGGTGGTTGCTGTGGGGGTGGAGTTTTGTAATGCAGTGGGTGGGGGCATTGGATATGGCATGGTGTTTTTTGGTTTAGAATGTTTGGTTCACTGGGGTTGACCGGTTGGGGGACTTCTATAGGAAGTTGTAAGGGAGGCTGTATTTGATCTTCCATGTGTCTGGGATCTCCTGTCTGTCCCCTCCATCCCTCTCTTTTCCTTTTTCGCCTTTGTACCATCTCTCTCAGTTTCTGCCTTTCTTCTCGTGTTCTGTCGCAGTCGAGATACACTTTCCTGTATGCCGGCATGTCCCTTAATCTTGCTTTCTCCTGCAGGATCCTGTTCCGAGTCGATTCTGCCTTGAAAGTCACTTTCATTGGCCGGGTTCTTCTTCTTGCAAACCCCCCTATTCTCCAAAATTTTTCCAGCTGGGTCATGTCATCTTCTCCTATTGCTTTTAAGAAGCTTTCAATTGCTTTTTTTTCCCTTGTTTTCTTGCTTCATATGCTTCCCCTTCAACTTCCTGGAGCCCATACACAAAGACTGACCTCTCCCTTTCATTCTCCCACTGCATATCCTTGTGTATCCACTCATTCAATTTAATTTCCTCCATTGCAGCTTTCCTTTCTTCAGTTTCACTATCTCTGTGGCCTGTCATTTTCCCTTCTCGGCTTTCCCTGGGCTCTGATGTGGGCTGTTAGGGCCTCCACATATAGCTTAGCTCTTTCATTTACTACAGTCCCCTCTGATAGAGCTTCTACATGCAGTTTTGTTCCTTCTTTCCCTACAGTCCCCTTATTTGTGACTGAGGTAGCAGTCTCTGGAGCCATTCCCAAAATGTTCTTTAGTTCTTTAGGCTGTTTCAGATTTTTCAGTTCCTCTTCTAATGTCTGTATCCTAGCCTCTGCTGCTATGACTTGCATCTCCCACTTCCAGCTTTCCATATCTATCCTCTCTTCCATTCTCATGCTAAGTTCTTCTAGTTTCTTTTTCCCATTCATGTTCCCTTCTTGTGAGCTCTGCTGCCCAATCTTCCTTCGCAGATTCATCCTCCTGCCTCCTTAGTTTTCCTTCCTGCTCTCTGGCAACCAATTTTTTTTGTTTTGATTGCCTCAGAATGGAAAACTACGTATTCTGTGTGTTAGGTTAGTAGTGTGTTTGTCAGAGTGTGGGGGGGAGGTAGAGGAGGAACTGTGTGTGTGTGTGTGTGTGTGTGTGTGTATGTGTGTGATTATGTATATTATATATATATATATATATATATATATAATATATATATATATATATATATATATATATACATATATATATATATATATATATATATATATATATATATATATATATATATATATATATATATAACACATATATATATATATAATATATATATATATATATATATATATATATATATATATTATAATATAATATATATATATATATATAATGGAGAGAGTAGATAGATATATTTCTTCTAGTTATTTGTATTGAGTCTGGCAATTGATCGTGCAGCATAATGATATAAATGCAATAAATATCATATGACAAATTATATATTTTATGTCCTCAGCTGGCCACAGTCTGCCCTACAGCTGGCCCACAATTGGCTCCACAATCTGGTCCACACAGCTGCACACAGCTGTCCCACAGTGGCCCACAGTGGTCACCTGGCCACAGCTGAGCCCACATGTGGCGTCTTTGAAATATTCGAAACAATAAAGAAAATTTTTCTTACTGAGCCGAGGTAGGCCAACAGCTCTAGCTTGTAATGGCAAGGGCAGTGGAACTCTAACCCTAGCAATGTAAAAATGGTTTTGTATTTAATAAAAACGGTGAGAGAGAGAGAGGGAAAAGAATGAGATAAAGAGAGAGAGAAGAGAGAGAGAGAGAGAGGAGAGAGAAGAGAGAGAGGGAGAGAGAGAGAGAGAGAGAGAGAGGGAGAGAGAAGGGAGAAGGAGAGAGAGATTTAGCAATATCTGTCTCATATTTGGTCTCTTGCTTTTGGTGCCAATTCTTAACTAAGATGAAGCACTGAGATTCACTGCTGTTAGTAACTCCTTACAGTGCTTCGTTGTCAGGGCAGCAGTGAGAACAGCGAGTTGCAATGCAATTATCGTGCTGAGACTAGTGCAGCTGGTGCAGCTGGTGAGTTCAAGGCTGTTAAACAACAGCTCATGCAGCAGGTGCATCATATGCAGCACGTGTATATCATGCAGCCCGCCGTGCTTCCCGTGCAGCACGTCGTACAGCAGGGGCTTTATACTTCACTAACCTCTCATCTCAAAAACCTCTGAACAAAGTGCATTTTTTCGAATTCCTTTATTTCACTCAAAGTGGATGCCGCACTCATCTCTTTCCATGATCACTTCCCATGTCTTTATTCATTTATGCACTCCTGATACAAGAGTGGTGGTGTTCAGCAGGGTGACCACTCTCCCCTCACCTCTTTGTAAACACAGCCTCTCTTTGCTTAGTGAAACTCCGGCTGCAGCGTACCTCATAGAGGACATCGGTATTATCAAAGAGCAACGAGAGAATCTAGGTCTTTCCCTGAACACTGTTTCTTTAGAAAAGTTACACAGTGGTAAGAAAAAATGTTGTTTCCCTGTTATATTCCATCACGCAGGACAAGGTTCATACTAGGTGTTGATCTGTGTTACCCTGAGCTGGGAGACTTCAGTAGGTCGATGAGGATATCGTCAAGTACTTCAGTTAGGGTTCACCAGCTACCGGAGCTTCGAAGGGTTCATTCCAGCAGAGCTCGAGTTACTATTACTACAATTAGCTGTTGCCCTGCCAGAAGTGCACTCTCCTTGGTGCCCCTCGGAGATTTACGCTACTGGTGAGATTATGGAAAAAAAAATAATCCCTAGCTTCAGAATGATGGACACCAGGATCGTATACTGCGATACGCACAATGATAACCACGATGATACCCACGGCGATACCATCTACCCCCTCACCTGGTGTCCCTCCCTAAACTAACCCCTTTTTTTTTA
>NC_069458.1:23856980-23869480 GCF_026875155.1 Cherax quadricarinatus | reverse complement strand
CTCCAAGTCCTAGAATCAAGAACCCATCAGGAGCCTGGCGACAGGGTGACAGACAGACAGGGAAGCTGTCTTTAAAGTAAGCAAGAGAATATGCCTGATTGAATATGCTAACTGATAAACTCATGGATACTTATGGATATACTCATGGATATATTCATGGATATTATCACAGATATACTCACGGATATTTTCACGGATATACTCATGGGTATACTCATGGATATAATCATGGATATACTCATGGATATACTCACGGATATAACCCCACTCCACAAAAGTGACAGCAAACAATAGCAAGAGAACTCTAGACCGATAACTCTAACGTCCCACATTATAAAAATCTTTGAAAGAGTTGTAAGAAGCAGGATCACTATCCAGTTGCCTTCACAACAGCTGCACAACCCAGGCCAGCATGGGTTGTGCAGGTCGCTCCTGCCTCTCACAACTACTGGACCACTATGACATGGTCTTGGGTAGTCGCTCCTGCCTCTCACAACTACTGGACCACTATGACATGGTTTTGGATGGTCACTCCTGCCTTTCACAACTACTGGACCACTATGACATGGTCTTGGATAGTCGCTCCTGCCTCTCACAACTACTGGACCACTATGACATGGTCTTGGGTGGTCGCTTCTGCCTCTCACAATTACTGGACCACTATGACATGGTCCTGGATGTACTGGAAGTCAAACAGAATGTAGATGTAGTATTCACAGACTTTACAAAAGCCTTCGACCAATCATGGTGTAGAGGCACATAAAATGTGTTCAAAAGGAATAACTGGAAAAGTGGGCAGATGGATCTTTAACTTTCCATCCAAAAGAACACAAAGAGAGTTAAGTCAGAGGCAGCCACAATGAAAAGTTTTGCTCCACAAGGCACAGTACTCGCCCCCATCCTTTTCCTCATTTTCATGTCTAACACAGAGACGTAAATCATAGCACTGTATCATCCTTTGCTGACGATACTAGAATTTGCGTGGAAGTGTCATCGACTGAGGACACTATATCTTCAAGCTGATACATAGCAAGTCTTCCAGTGGTCCACTGACAACAAGTCTTCCAGTGGTCCACTGACAACAAGTCTTCCAGTGGTTCACTGACAACAAGTCTTCCAGTGGTCCACTGACAACGAGTCTTCCAGTGGTACACTGACAACAAGTCTTCCAGTGGTCCACTGACAACGAGTCTTCCAGTGGTCCACTGACAACAAGTCTTCCAGTGGTCCACTGACAACAAGTCTTCCAGTGGTTCACTGACAACGAGTCTTCCAGTGGTCCACTGACAACGAGTCTTCCAGTGGTACACTGACAACAAGTTCTTCAGCGAGGACAAGCTTCATTTACTTCGTTATGAAAAAGAAAACTGAAAGAATGAAGACTGGAATTAAGTGCACGATACATTCAAATTGCTAAACATAACGAAAAACTACAGTGACGGTCTGACTTGTGATAATTCCAGAGAATCTCACTGTTACAAAAAACGCGATTCTAAAAGCTTAGAGATCTCCAGTGAATACTAGAAAGGACTGCCCTTCTAGCATCCAGCCTGATACTGGGTTTTCGTAACAGTATCCTTGTCCAATTATCCATTAGAATTCAGTACGATTCAATAGTGCTTCAGGATTACAACTGGTAGGCTACTAACTAGAGAAAATAAAATTTAATAAATTTATTGAGTATCGTCTAGAGGTATATTATCAAAATAAATTTAATCAAAATAATAATAATCACTTCTCTCGTGTATAATATTATTGTGCTGAAAGCACATATCACATTTATAATTCTTAAGTACCGTCTGGTACATTAACATTTAATAAGATATTACAAATATGTACAAGTAAGTTTGTGTGTATGTGTGTAAGTGCTCTAAGTAGTTCGCTATGTCTCACGACTCGACTAGACTTAAACAAGTGACTGACAGTCCTCACATAAACTAACTTCTTGACCAACTGGCAATCAGAACAGTCTGCTTGAACAATAAAAAGAATGCTAAGCCCAATAGCAATATAACAAGCAACTGCGACACAATCAGGATCAAGGAGATAATATAACGACACTAAGTAGGGACCATCAGCAGATCCTCCACAAAAGTCGTAAAACTCCCATATTACTGAATCTAAGTTCAGCATAAGAAAATCCCCGACTGTGATAATACACAGATACCAGTACAAATTAGGTCAGAAGCTACAGCTCAGGACCTGAGTTGCTCAGAGTGTCTTAGCGACACACAACCTCAGTACAACGTCGAAAATCACTAAGTCTATACAATGTTCTGTGAACAGAGTCTCCAGAACTAACAAGAATAATGAGACAGACGATCTGTCCAACCACCAAGAGAGTCTAGATCAGAATGAATACTTCAGGCGAGGTGAGGACACCCTCCCCTCGATCACGTGATAGCTCCTGTGGGTCGCTGCAGCTCAGAAACAGAAGCCGGCAGTCTAACGAGCCACAAGCGATAATTACAGTAGTTAGACAATCAAGACTTGAACTGAGCACATAATATGCTACATCCTACCTAACCAAAGGAAGCTAAGTCAAATAACAATGCAAAGTAATACATTTACGATTTAGCTATTATCGCAAATATAAACAATATAAAATTATATGAAAAGATAATAATTATATATATACATAATAATTATTGCAACCCATTCAGGGGTTGCAACACTCACCTTCAAGGATCAAAACAGTGTCACAATTATTATTATTATAATCAAGGGGGAAGCGCTAAACCCGGAGGATAATACAGCCCAGGGGGATTGGAAAGGCAATTTAATTCAACTGAACAGATCAATTTTCAAACCCTCACAACCATCAAGGCCTTTCCTTAAAAGTTAAACACAGGAAAATGCTAGGAGGACAACTGACCTTCAAAAAAGGGTTCAATTATGTCAAGTATGCCCCTTAACACTGGACCACTTTTTTTAACCACCCCCTTTTAAGACAGCCAAACTCCACTGTAAATTCGAAACTTAACTCTTTTGGGATCACCCACACTGGACTGGAACTCTTGAATACATTTTATTATTGGATGCCCAAAGATACATTAATTACCCTGAAACGTAGAGAATTAAACTTCACTACAGGACAGTCTTGTTAAAGTTCTCTACTGAAAAGCAAGTCAACCGACCTGGAAAAGTCAAATTTCCTAGACCTCAACCTTTCATATATTAAAGATTTGCTACGTAAATTTTTGCGATAAATAAGTAAGAAACACAAGTGTCTTGTGACCGGCAAACTAATACAACAAATAAAAACAAGTACTAACTCGGTTTGCGCAGTTTGCATGATGAGAGCAGGTCCAGGAGCTGCACTCATGTTCACGTTAAGAATTATATGCATAACTACACGAAAATGACACTTATGTACACACGGAAGTAAACACTTATGTACACATGGAAGTGACACTTATGTACACACGGAAGTGACACTTATGTACACATGGAAGTAACACTTATGTACACATGGAAGTGACACTTATGTACACATGGAAGTAACACTTATGTACACATGGAAGTGACACTTATGTACACACGGAAGTGACACTTATGTACACACGGAAGTGACACTTATGTACACATAGAAGTGACACTTATGTACACACGGAAGTGACACTTATGTACACATAGAAGTGACACTTATGTACACACGGAAGTGACACTTATGTACACACGGAAGTGACACTTATGTACACACGGAAGTGACACTTATGTACACATAGAAGTGACACTTATGTACACATAGAAGTAACACTTATGTACACAGGGAAGTGACACTTATGTACACATAGAAGTAACACTTATGTACACACGGAAGTAAACACTTATGTACACATGGAAGTGACACTTATTACACACGAAGTGACACTTATGTACACAAGAAATAACACTTATGTACACGGAAGTGACACTTATGTACACACGGAAGTGACACTTATGTACACACGGAAGTGACACTTATGTACACATAGAAGTGACACTTATGTACACATGGAAGTGACACTTATGTAAACATGGAAGTGACACTTATGTACACAGGAAGTAAACATTTAAATGAAACACATGGAAGTACACTTATGTACGCATGGAAGTGACACTTATGTACACACGGAAGTGACACTTATGTACACACGGAGTGACATTATGTACACAAGAAGTGACACTTATGTAAAACGTGGAAGTGACACTTATGTAAACATGGAAGTGACACTTATGAAACCCCATGGAAATGACACTTTACACAGGAGGTAACACTTATGTACACAGGGAAAAGTGACACTTATGTACACATGGAAGTGACACTTATGTACACATGAAGTATACACTTATGTACACATGGAAGTGACACTTATGTACAAAACTGAAGTGACACTTATGTACACAGGGAAGTGACACTTATGCACACACCAAAATGACACTTAGTACACACGGAAGTGACACTTATGTACACACGGAAGTGACATTTATGTACACATGGAAGTAACTTATGTACACACGAAAATGACACTTATGAAACACACGGAAGTGACACTTATGTACACACGAAAATGACATTTATTTTACACATGGAAGTGACACTTATGTACACACGAAAATGACACTTATGTACACACGGAAGTGACACTTATGTACACACGGAAGTGACACTTATGTACACATGGAAGTGACACTTATGTACACACGAAAATGACACTTATGTACACACGGAAGTGACACTTATGTACACATGGAAGTGACACTTATGTACACATGGAAGTGACACTTATGTACACATGGAAGTGACACTTATGTACAAAAGGAAGTGACATTTATGACACATGGAAGTAACACTTATGTACACCGGAAGTGACACTTATGTACACAGGAAGTACACTTAGAACACATGGAAGTGACACTTATGTACACACGGAAGTGACACTTATGTACACATGGAAGCGACACTTATGTACACACGAAAATGACACTTATGTACACACGGAAGTAACACTTATGTACACACGGAAGTAACACTTATGTACACACGGAAGTAACACTTATGTATACATGGAAGTAACACTTATGTACACACGGAAGTAACACTTATGTACACATGGAAGTAACACTTATGTACACACGGAAGTGACACTTTTGTACACATGGAAGTAACACTTATGTACACACGGAAGTGACACTTATGTACACAGGAAGTGACACTTATTTACACACGGAAGTGACACTTATGTACAAAACGAAGTAACACTTAGGGTACACACAAAAATGACATTTAAAGTACACAGGGAAGTAACATTTATGTACACATGGAAGTGACACTTATGTACACACAGAAGTGACACTTATGTACACACGGAAATGACGCTTATGTACACACGGAAGTGACACTTATGTACACACGGAAGTGACGCTTATGTACACACGGAAGTGACACTTATGTACACACGGAAGTGACGCTTTTATACACACGGAAGTGACACTTATGTACACACGGAAGTAACACTTATGTACACACGGAAGTGACGCTTATGTACACACGGAAGTGACACTTATGTACACACGGAAGTGACGCTTATGTACACACGGAAGTGGCACTTATGTACACACGGAAGTAACACTTATGTACACATGGAAGTGACACTTATGCTCGCACGGAAGTAACACTTATGTACACACGGAAGTGACACTTATGTACACACGGAAGTGACACATATGTACACATAGAAGTGACACTTATGTACACAGGGAAGTGACACTTATGTACACACGGAAGTGACACTTATATTCACACGGAAGTAACACTTATGTACACACGGAGGTGACACTTATGTACACATGGAAGTGACACTTATGTATACACGGAAGTGACACGTATGTACTCATAGAAGCGACACTTATGTACACACGGAAGTGACACTTATGTACACACGGAAGTAACACTTATGTACACACGGAAGTGACACTTATGTATACACGGAAGTGACACGTATGTACACATAGAAGGGACACTTATGTACACACGGAAGTGACACTTATGCACACATGGAAGTGACACGTATGTACACATGGAAGTAACACTTATGTACACATGGAAGTGACACTTATGTACACATGGAAGTGACACTTATGTACACATGGAAGTGACACACATGTTTCCATGACATCGACACACATCTACGCACAAAAGTAACACTTGTGTGTACACGAAACGTACACACGAAAGCGACACCCATGTACGCGTGTACATGAGTGTCACCCATGTACGTACGAAAGCGATAAACAAATTCACGAATGTAACATGCATGTGCACACAAAGTAGCACACATGTGTACAATAAAGTTACACAGATGTAGACACCTGTGTGACACAGCAACACAGGTGACACACACGTGTGACACAGATGACACACACACGTGACACAGGTGACACGGTAGACATGCTCTTGCCTGCGGCAGTGCCTGGAGCAAGCAAATCTAGCCTCTATAGTGTGCACATGTGTGCACGCGAGAATAATACGCACATGAGCACATACACGGTCACATTACACAGGGGTAGCCAGGGCAACGGATGTGTGCGTACGATGTACCGGTGTGTACATGTTGACAACACACACTCACACACTCGATATTTTGCGTGTGTTATGAGTGTGCACACGCATAGTGTACGCCTTCATGGTGTACACACGCTCTCATACACCTGTACATTCTCTGTACAGTCATAAACAAGTGCAATATCTCGGTACCAACAGTGACCCCCTCCTTCTGCCCACTACAGCAACGACCCCCTCCCTCTCCCCACCTACAACAACGACCCCCTCCCTCTCCCCACCTTCAACAACGACCCTCTCCCCACCTACAACAATGACCCCCTCCGTCTCCCTACCTACAACGATGACCCCCCTCCCTCTCCCCACCTACAACAACGACCCCCTCCCTCTCCCCTCCTACAAGAACCACTCCCTCCCCAGCTCCCATCCCCACTTACAACGACGCCAGCCTGGAGACAACCAGTGACCTCAAGAGTGTCGTCACTGGCTTAGCATCTCTTGTTTTGAAAGTTCTAGTTATCCAACTTATCATTTGTCTTGCTGTTGCGATAATAACATTGTTGTGATCCTTGAAGGTGAGATCTGACATTATCACTCCCAGGTCTCTCACATTTGACTTACGTTCTATCGAGCGATTTGAGTTTGTCTTGTGCTCTGATCTTGTGTAAGTTTCCTCCATTCTTCCGTGACTTAGTAACTGAAATATATCCTCATTGAACATCATATTGTCAGTGGCTCATTGGTAGACTTGGTTTATATCAGCTTGGAGGCTGACTGTGTCTCCTGTGGCTGACACTCTCCTGCAGATTCCGGTATCGTCTGCAAGGGATGACAGTGCTGTGGTTTATGTCCCTGTGTATGTCAGATATGAGAATGAGAAATGGAGTGAGTACAGTGCCTCGGGAAACACAGCTCTTCACTGCAGCAATCCCTTATTTGATTCTGTTAGTTAAGAAGTTAAAGTCCATCTGCCCACCTATTTAGTTTTTCTATACACAAATAACCCGCACATAAAAGAGAGAAGCTTACGACGGCGTTTCGGTCCGACTTGGACCATTTACAAAGTCCGAGTCGGACCGAAACGTCTTCGTAAGCTTCTGTCTTTTATGTGCGGGTTATTTGTGTATCGTTCCAGTCACGGTATTGTCCCTTTTTTTGCTATTTAGTTTTTCTCTTTGCATGTATTTTGTGCACAGTTACCCCATTGTCGCATTTGTCGAAGTCTTTTAAAAATCAGTGTACACTACATCTGCATTTTCCTGGTATTCCAGAGTACCCAAGACTATGTCACAATGGTTCAGCAATTGCGAAAGGCAGGAGCGACCTGTTCTGAACCCATCTTGACTGCGTTGTGCAAATGCTACGATTCCATGTAATTAGCAGTCTTACTTCTCGTAAAGTCTTCAAAAAATAATTATAATGTGGGATATTAGGGCTATTGGTCTATAGGTTTTCTTTGTCATTGCTTGCCTACCAAGTTTGTGGAGGGGGCTATATTTAAGGTCCGTGATAAAGGCGTCTTGCAATGGAGTTGCACGAGTCTGGGCC
Organism: Cherax quadricarinatus; assembly: GCF_026875155.1. NCBI lineage: Eukaryota > Metazoa > Arthropoda > Malacostraca > Decapoda > Parastacidae > Cherax > Cherax quadricarinatus. The sequence continues at coordinate 23,861,388 of NC_069458.1, read as the reverse complement.
TGAGGCAGAGTTGCATGGCATGCTATCAATGACTTCTTCGAGGTCCAGGGAGGTCCAGTGAGCTCCAGTGAGGTTAGAGTTACATCAGAGATGATGGTGGTGATCAGCGTTTCAATATTTAGGCTGCTTAATGGTTCATTCATCACTGAATCATGATGGAATTTAAATATTTTAACCATTTCTTTGTTATCATCAGTGCACAAATTCAGTGAAAAACTGCAGACTGCGAAGAGCCTTAGATGTAGTGAATGGAAAGTGTGAATAGCTTAGTCATATGCAGATATTATAGCTGTTGGGAATTATAGTAGAGATATAAGGATGAACACAATAAAAGAACGGCTCAAGATCCCAGCAGCTGCGAGTCTGGGATCTCCTTCGATGTCGGTTAACTTAGCTCTCACCGGGCTGAAATAGAGCAATTATGACCAGGGTTAACACTCGCCCTGAAGACCGATATTATCCAAGTATTTCAAGTATGTCACCTGGAAAGTCGTGGGCGAGTCTTACCTTGGTGTGGGCAATCACCCTCGTGTCACAGTATCGAATTGGTTAGTCTTATCAACCCCAAATAAATACCTATTCACTGCAGCAGACATGGTATAACGTGTTGTGATAGGACTTACCTGGATGTGTGTATCATACCTATATGGTATGACGCCGGTATTGATGCCTGGATTGAAGATACGACATTGAACGTCTTCACTTCTGTTGTCACTGACCATGTCGGCACTTGAACATCATTTGTGCACGAGATTCACATGACAATGGTAATATGTCCAGGCATAAAATATTCAGGGAGAATATTAGCAATACTTCGCTTAGCAAAGACAATGATTGGAGTTTCAACACTATATTTACTTCAGTTCTCCTTTAATGATTGTTTGTACAAGAATGAGAGTCACAGAGAAGAGTTCCGCTGCAGTACTTGCTCTCTCACTCACATGTCCATAATTATTCATTTAAGGGAGAGTTTGGTAGGTGAGACACATAGGCAACAGTTAGGGAACTTTATTCCCAAATGTTTCGCCTACACAGTAGGCTTCTTCAGTCGAGTACAGAAAGTAGGCAGGAGCAGTAGAGATGTAAAGACGATATAATTAGTCCATTACCCTTGATGTAGATTTGAGGTTGTCAGTCCCTCAGCCTGGAGAAGAGTTCTGCTTCATAGTCTGCAACAGTCTGAAGAACCAAGAGACAATATGGAGACTTATATACTGTCGGCAGGAGAGATGTAGAGTATATAAGTCTCCATATTGTCGCTTGTTTCTTCAGACTGTTTCAGACTATGGAACAGAACTCTTCTCCAGGCTGAGGAACTGACAACCTCAAATCTACATCAAGGGTGATGAACTGATTATATCGTCTTCACATCTCTACTGCTCCTGCCTACTTTCTGTACTCGACTGAAGAAGCCTACTGTGTAGGCGAAACATTTCGGAATAAAGTTCCCTAACTGTTGCCCATGTGTCTTACCTACCAACCTGTCGGTATTGTATACCTTTTTGATATTCATTTAAGGGAGAGTTTCATTCTTCCTGGAGACTGTTGATGCACGATTTGAGTTGCACGAAGTTCACACGGATACAGCCATAAATGTTTCTACATTTCATTGTAACACAGCCCCACCGGCGACACTCGTTCGCTCATTACATCTTCTGTCATCAATTCAAGCATCATAATAGCAATCTGGCTGTTGCAGCTCCCAGCACTTCTACTCACAATCTAGTTTCTGTTGACATAATATCTACAGGCATATATGCCAGCTCTGATAACTTTTCTGGATCAAAAAGTGCAGATTCCTTGACTTCAAGGTGCAGGTTAATGAGTATAATGCCACTAGCTATTTTATCAGGGTAGAAACGTATTATTCCATTTCCTTAAGTGTTGTAGATTCTCCTGCAAGTGGGGAGAGCTGTTGTCCACATGCAAGTCTCAGGTGTTCATATTATCTGCTCTTGATCTGCCCCCAATTTAATGAGGGCCTAATTCTGCAGAGTAAGGAACTCATGCTGAGATGTATGGCTTTCCTAATATGGCTTTATTGCAAGACATAAGATCTTGCTTCATCTCTGCTTATGGAAAAGGGAAAGGTGATGACCCCTTCAACCCACACCTGCATAGCCAGTGTGGGAAAGTAGACAGAAGGGTCTTAGCCCCCTTGGCAGGGGTCTCTGCCCTCTGTTGGAGAAAATTTCTCCAGAGTAGCTCTTAAAGGGACGATAACAGATGCAGTTTTCCCAGTAGGGTAGCATCTATTGAGGAAACAATGTAGAAACAGGAACAGCAGAGGAGTGACACTAGTAGAAGGAAGTGGAAGGAGTGAGATGATGGAATGCCTAGCAAGAAGGAGCAGAAGTTCATACTCAGAAGATGCAGTGGTAAGATGCCATGCCGACTCCAGGAGCCGTGAATCGACCCCTGCAAACACAAATAGGTGGGTGCACGTTCATGTGAGTAATGATATGTTGACGTCCACGTGCCTACGCACATGAGTATATACATACATACATACATACATCATACATACATACATACATATCATACATCATATACACAATACAACATTTCTCATACATCATCATACTTCATACTTCCCCTCTTCCTCCATAACTCCCCAGACACACAACACCAACCATACCAACTCCAGGCTCCCTTCTCCATCCTCCCTCTCTTGCCTACCTCCTTCACCTCCTCTCCTCCACTCCTTTTTCCTCCTTACCTCTTACTCTTCCTTCCCTCTCCTCCTCCTCCCTCCCTCCCTCCCTCCCTCCCTCTCCTCCTCCCTCCTGCCTCATTCTTCTTCCCTATCCCTGTCCAAGCCTCCACGTTCTCTTCAGACTACCCATATGTTCCTGTCCACCTTCCCTCCCTACTCCTCCTCCTCCCTTCTCCCTCTCCCTTACCCTCCCATCACCTCCTCCCTCACCTGCGTCGCTTCCTCCTCGTCCCTTATCCCTCCAGCCTCAGACGTCTACGGTCCTTGATTACCCCCCCCATCCCTCCTATACTTCACCATCATCCCTACCCACCACCTCCCTCACCCGTCCCTCACCCCTCCTCACCCTCTACCACCCTCCCTCAATACTTCCTCTCACCCTCTCCTCATCCCCTCCCTCACCCCTCCCTCACCCCTCCCTCACCCCTCCCCATCCCTCCCTCAATACTTCCCTCACCCCTCCCTCACCTCTCCCTCACCCGTCCCTCACCCCTCCCTCACCCCTCCCTCACCTCTCCCTCACCCCTCCCTCACTCCCTCCCTCCCTCACCCCTTCCTCCATGGCTCCTCAAAACAATGATAATTTCCCGAGTTTTTGATGTTAGTGTAAAGGAGGGAGATAGGGAGGGAGAGAGGATGATGTGAGGAAGAACAAAATGAAGGATGGAGAGAAGGATGGAAGGAAAGAAGGAAGGAAGGAAGGAAGGATGGAGGGAAGGATGGAAGGGATGCTCAAGTATCTCATCCATCCTAATTTGAGGAACTTGTCAAGTTCACTCTTGGAGACAGCCAGGAATGTTCAAGACAGCAAGGAGTATTCAAGACAGCTAGTAGTCTGGAAGACAGCCATGAATTTGTTGGTGATTTCCCTTATGTATTAAGGGAGGGCGGTAAAGAGTACTGGTACTGCTGTTAAGGGAGGGCGGTAAAGAGTACTGGTCCTGCTGTTAAGGGAGGGCGGTAAAGAGTACTGGTCCTGCTGTTAAGGGAGGGCGGTAAAGAGTACTGGTACTGCTGTTAAGGGAGGGCGGTAAAGAGTACTGGTCCTGCTGTTAAGGGAGGGCGGTAAAGAGTACTGGTACTGCTGTTAAGGGAGGGCGGTAAAGAGTACTGGTCCTGCTGTTAAGGGAGGGCGGTAAAGAGTACTGGTCCTGCTGTTAAGGGAGGGCGGTAAAGAGTACTGGTACTGCTGTTAAGGGAGGGCGGTAAAGAGTACTGGTCCTGCTGTAAGGGAGGGCGGTAAAGAGTACTGGTCCTGCTGTTAAGGGAGGGCGGTAAAGAGTACTGGTCTGCTGTTAAGGGAGGGCGGTAAAGAGTACTGGTCTGCTGTTAAGGGAGGGCGGTAAAGAGTACTGGTCCTGCTGTTAAGGGAGGGCGGTAAAGAGTACTGGTCCTGCTGTTAAGGGAGGGCGGTAAAGAGTACTGGTACTGCTGTTAAGGGAGGGCGGTAAAGAGTACTGGTACTGCTGTTAAGGGAGGGCGGTAAAGAGTACTGGTACTGCTGTTAAGGGAGGGCGGTAAAGAGTACTGGTCCTGCTGTGCTCTTTCACTGCTGTTCACTGGCGTAGGCTGCACCGTCTACCAAACTTTCAGAGGGAGTGATTTCTGAGTGTAGGTTGGAACCGACTCCCTCCAGAATTTTCTACCTGGAGTTTACCTGGAGAGGGTTTCGGGGGTCAACGCCCCCGCAGC
>NC_069458.1:23841980-23854480 GCF_026875155.1 Cherax quadricarinatus | reverse complement strand
TACACAGAGTTTTGGCTTCAGCTGGTGTAAATGTTGATTCTTCAAGTGTTCGACGCATGTTCCTTGAAGTTGGCAGAACTACCAGAGAGCCAATATAGAAACAATTATTGACTGCTGCTATGAAGAAAAAACGGCTGCGGTGAGCACTCGATTATATGGCATGGATGACAGATGACCGGAGAAAAGATATATTTTCAGATGAGGAGCATTTTCAAGTACATGAGTACAGATCAGTGGTAGTGAGACGGAGTAAAGGCGAAACATCCACCTAGGATATTTTGAGGTAGTTTTATTGCTAAAGGCCCTGGACAGCTTCTTACTGTTGAAGGGGAGATGACCAGTGACAGATACAAAGCATCCTAGCAACTCATTATTAATATATATATTTTATATATTATATAAATATATATATATAATATATATATATATATATATTATATATATATAATATAATAGTGTGCATATTAATTTGGGACAGTAACGAAAAAAGACATTTATTTGGAAATTTAATCTATAATTAAGAAAAACATAGATGATATAATTTATTAAATAAGAGATTTGATTACTCTTTGCTTTTACAAACATTGTTACAAAGTTTAGCATAAAACTGGTTAAACATATTTTAACAAGTTGTTCGTCGTGATGGAGGTCTTAATAACAGCAACAGTTAGCTTGTCCACAGTTGATGTCACCTGGAGTTTACCTGGAGAGAGTTCCGGGGGTCAACGCCCCCGCGGCCCGGTCTGTGACCAGGCCTCCTGGTGGATCAGAGCCTGATCAACCAGGCTGTTGCTGCTGGCTGCACGCAAACCAACGTACGAGCCACAGCCCGGCTGATCAGGAACTGACTTTAGGTGCTTGTCCAGTGCCAGCTTGAAGACTGCCAGGGGTCTGTTGGTAATCCCCCTTATGTGTGCTGGGAGGCAGTTGAACAGTCTCGGGCCCCTGACACTTATTGTATGGTCTCTTAACGTGCTAGTGACACCCCTGCTTTTCATTGGGGGGATGTTGCATCGTCTGCCAAGTCTTTTGCTTTCGTAGTGAGTGATTTTCGTGTGCAAGTTCGGTACTAGTCCCTCTAGGATTTTCCAGGTGTATATAATCATGTATCTCTCCCGCCTGCGTTCCAGGGAATACAGGTTTAGGAACCTCAAGCGCTCCCAGTAATTGAGGTGTTTTATCTCCGTTTGCGCGCCATGAAGGTTCTCTGTACATTTTCTAGGTCAGCAATTTCACCTGCCTTGAAAGGTGCTGTTAGTGTGCAGCAATATTCCAGCCTAGATAGAACAAGTGACCTGAATAGTGTCATCATGGGCTTAGCCTCCCTAGTTTTGAAGGTTTCTCCTTATCCATCCTGTCATTTTTCTAGCAGATGCGATTGATACAATGTTATGGTCCTTGAAGGTGAGATCCTCCGACATGATCACTCCCAGGTCTTTGACGTTGGTGTTTCGCTCTATTTTGTGGCCAGAATTTGTTTTGTACTCTGATGAAGATTTAATTTCCTCATGTTTACCATATCTGAGTAATTGAAATTTCTCATCGTTGAACTTCATATTGTTTTCTGCAGCCCACTGAAAGATTTGGCTTGATGTCCGCCTGAGTCTTGCAGTGTCTGCAATGGAAGACACTGTCATGCAGATTCGGGTGTCATCTGCAAAGGAAGACACGGTGCTGTGGCTGACATCCTTGTCTATGTCGGATATGAGCATGAGGAACAAGATGGGAGCGAGTACTGTGCCTTGTGGAACAGAGCTTTTCACCGTAGCTGCCTCGGACTTTACTCTGTTGACGACTACTCTCTGGGGTTCTGTTAGTGAGGAAATTATAGATCCATCGACCGACTTTCCTGTTATTCCTTTAGCACGCATTTTGTGCGCTATTACGCCATGGTCACACTTGTCGAAGGCTTTTGCAAAGTCTGTATATATTACATCTGCATTCTTTTTGTCTTCTAGTGCATTTAGGACCTTGTCGTAGTGATCCAATAGTTGAGACAGACGGGAGCGACCTGTTCTAAACCCATGTTGCCCTGGGTTGTGTAACTGATGGGTTTCTAGATGGGTGGTGATCTTGCTTCTTAGGACCCTTTCAAAGATTTTTATGATATGGGATGTTAGTGCTATTGGTCTGTAGTTCTTTGCTGTTGCTTTACTGCCCCCTTTGTGGAGTGGGGCTATGTCTGTTGTTTTTAGTAACTTTGGGAAGACCCCCGTGTCCATGCTCCCTCTCCATAGGATGGAAAAGGCTCGTGATAGGGGCTTCTTGCAGTTCTTGATGAACACAGAGTTCCATGAGTCTGGCCCTGGGGCAGAGTGCATGAGCATGTCATTTATCGCCTGTTCGAAGTCATTTGGCGTCAGGATAACATCGGATAGGCTTGTGTTAATCAAATTTTGTGGCTCTCTCATAAAAAATTCATTTTGATCTTCGACTCTCAGTCTGGTTAGCGGCTTGCTAAAAACTGAGTCATATTGGGACTTGAGTAGCTCACTCATTTCCTTGCTGTCATCTGTGTAGGACCCATCTTGTTTAAGTAGGGGCCCAATACTGGACGTTGTTCTCGATTTTGATTTGGCATAGGAGAAGAAATACTTTTGGGTTTCTTTCGATTTCATTTATGGCTTTTAGTTCTTCCCGCGATTCCTGACTCCTAAAGGATTCTTTTAGCTTAAGTTCGATGCTTGCTATTTCTCTGACCAGTGTCTCCCTACGCATTTCAGATATATTGACCTCTTATACCGCTCTGTTATTTTTTCCGTCCTGTAAAGGGAGCGCCTGTCTCTTTCTATTTTACATCTACTCCTCTTTTTCTTAGAGGAATAAGCCTTGTGCATACATCGAGTGCCACCGAGTTAATCTGTTCTAGGCATAAGTTGGGGTCTGTGTTGCTTAGTATATCTTCCCAGCTTATATCGGTTAGGACTTGGTTTACTTGGTCCCACTTTATGTTTTTGTTATTGAAGTTGAATTTGGTGAATGCTCCCTCGTGACTAGTCTCATTATGTCGGTCTGGGGCTCCACGCATACATGTCTGAACCTCAATTATGTTGTGATCTGAGTATATTGTTTTTGATATGGTGACATTTCTTATCAGATCATCATTGTTAGTGAAGATGAGGTCTAGTGTATTCTCCAGTCTAGTAGGCTCTATTATTTGCTGGTTTAAATTGAATTTTGTGCAGAGATTTAAAAGTTCGTGTAAGTGTGAGTTTTCATCAGAGCTGCCTCCTGGTGTTATTACTGCAACAATATTATTTGCTATATTCCTCCATTTTAGGTGCCTTAAGTTGAAATCCCCCAGGAGCAAGATGTTGGGTGCAGGAGCTGGAAGATTTTCCAGACAGTGGTCAATTTTTAACAGCTGTTCCTGGAATTGCTGGGATGTTGCATCCGGAGGCTTGTAGACTACCACAATGACTAGGTTTTGGTTCTCGACCTTTACTGCTAAAACTTCCACTACATCATTTGAGGCATTAAGCAGTTCTGTGCAAACAAGTGACTCTGCAATGTACAGGCCAACCCCCCCCCTTTTGCCTGTTCACTCTGTCACATCTGTATAGGTTGTAACCTGGGATCCATATTTCGTTGTCCAAGTGATCCTTTATGTGGGTCTCAGTGAAAGCCGCGAACATTGCCTTTGCCTCTGCAAGCAGTCCATCAGAATTTCCTGGAGAATTTAAAATATTTAGCCCACTCATGTTGAGAATTTTTTTTAGAGAAATCCACGTCATTATTAATAATTTTTCATTACAGTTTTTTCCTTGAAGAAGTATGTGTTCCCATCTTAAGATTTTTTAAGACGATCAAGATGATCATCACAATGATGATTAAAAGGCGAGGCGGTGGTGAGGCCCTAAGGGTCATTGTCCCATTGAAAGTGAAGCCTGGTGGAGCTCTAACACCTGGTGAAGATGACACACGTCTTGGCAGCTTGCAATCTTTCACCAGTAATGTGTAACTGTTATAAATTCTGGGAATATATACCTTGTTTATCCCCGTATATACCTGGATATACTGTCGCAAGCAGCGGTAAAAAAAATTATCATTTTATTGTCGGTATATTGAGTAGACAAGTTGATGAAGGACACATGTAACTTTGTTTCAGAAACGTTTAACGTGTACAGACTGCAAGGCCAAACGTTTAACGTGTACACAGTGCAAAGCAAAACGTTTAACGTGTACAGACAGCAAGGCCAAACGTTTAACGTGTACACAGTGCAAAGCAAAACGTTTAACGTGTACAGACTGCAAGGCCAAACGTTTAACGTGTACAGAGTACAAAGGAAAACGTTTCGCCAATAAGGGGCAAGTTTTGCACACGTAAGTGTGTGAAACTCGGTTAGAGTTAAAGAGACTTGAGATCTCTCGTCAGGAGGTGAGCGTCCTGGAGTAAGGAATAACAGCTGTTACCTACGAAATCTGGATTAAAAAAAAACGAGAAATCCCTGAGTGTTATTAAAACAACGGTACTCACGAAAACACTCCTGTTGCTTTTCTGTGCACCTCTCTTTAAATATTTCTCTTTAAGTGAATCTATAAAACTTATGTCAACATTTTTTTTGAATTTTCGGCAATAAACTCATTGAAGTGTTGTGAATTATTATCCCTTATGAATATGGTGTTGATGTTATGAAGAAAAAAAAGGATAATGATTTATTAATATATGTAATATATATCATTGCATACATGTCTGGCAACATGGCAACTGAGGGTTGCCCATTGCCATACCAAAATTTTGACAAGAAACGTAATTGCCATTAAAAAAACAATCATGGATTGGGTGGGACTTGACCCTATGGCAAGTGAGTTTTAAAATTGACAGGCGAGTGTGCTAATAACTTGGCCAGCTGGCTCTAATAATATTCATTCAATTAGGTATATTTCTATGCACAGTCATGCTGGTGTGGGATTCGCCTGCAAAAACCTGCATTTGTGGTGACAGTAATGGCCCATGCTAACCTCCCTACGGTGTATAAATATACCTAGTTGAATGAATCTTATTACAGCTAGCTGGTACAGTGGTTAACGCACTGGCCTATGAGTTTCAGCACTCACCCGCCATGAATTCGAGCCCCACCCGTTCCCTGATTTGTTTTCAATCGTCCTTTTTACGATTTCGTGAGTCATAGTTGCTATTAACCGTGAGATCTTAGACAAGAGAGTGATTTGGAAGTGATTGAAGGTTATTAAGGGCGAAAAGTCTGGTTATAGCTGAGGGAAACGTGCAAGACCTCGTTATTTGCCTTCGGATAACCCTGAGTGGTTCAGGGGGTAAAGTGCTTATGTGTGTGTGTGTGTTGTGTGTGTGTGTGTGTGTGTGTGTGTGTGTGTGTGTGTGTGTGTGTGTGTGTGTGTGTTGTGTGTGTGTGTGGTTGTGTTGTGTGTGTGTGTGTGTGTGTGTGTGTGTGTGTGTGTGTGTGTTGTGTGTGTGTCCAAGTGACTTGCAATTAAGACAGTTTAAACCATTGTTATAATATCGTGAAATTTCAGTTTGTCAACATTAGTCCCTAATTTGGGGATAATAATTATTTGTGTGGTCTTAGCCAGCTAGTCTGTGAACCTAGCCAGCTAGTCTGTGATCCTAACCAGCTAGACTGTGATCCTACCCAGCTAGACAGTGATCCTGGCCAGCTGGTTTGTGATCATAGTCAGCTAGACAGTGATCGTGGCCAGCTGTGATCATAGTCAGCTAGACACAGCACGCCACCAACGTGCGTAACTACGTCTCCCCGAACATGCATCATTAGTGGGCCGTGAACACCTGCCCACACCTGTCTACGACCAGCTGGTGTGGTTGGTGGGGTTGTGTGTGTATCACCTACACAGAGCACGCACCCGTCCACGTACCGTATGTGTACTTGCTTTGTAATTACCTGTGCCTCAAAGTACGAACGAACGAGTTGTTGATTTTTTACCCTAAGTACGCCAAGCCAATACGTACGCCAGGCAAATACGTACACAAGAAAACATGTACACAGGAGAATACGTACACCAGGTAAACAAAGGAGGGGTTGTTTGGGAGGATGGAAAGAGAGAAGAGGAGCAGAAAGGACTAGGAGGAGCATAATTAAGAAGGATAAGGGAGAGGGAGAGAATGAGAGAAAGAGAAAGAGAGAGAAAGGATGATGGAGCCAGGACAGGCAGTGCGGGTGGGAGTTAGCATTCGGATGAGCTCATGATGCCGGATGCTGTCACCACGGGATGATAGACCGGCTAGAATGATGGATTAAACCCAGTGAGGGATTGCGCCCGCAGAATGATGCATTCACCAGACTCATTATAAAGGATTAGGCACGGATGATAAATCGCTTCAACAGGCTCAGTATGATGGAATGCTCGGGGGGGGGGATATTGCTTTAGAGAGTTTTAAAATGGAAAAAATGGAGTAGAATGATTAGATTGATTTTAAGAAGATAGACTGATGATTTTAAGGACATAGAATGATGATACTAATAAGTTAGAAAGATGTTTTTAAGGAGTTAGAATAATAATGTTAATAAGTTAGAATGATGATTTTAAGGAGTTAGAATAATGATGTTAATAAGTTAGAATGATGATTTTAAGGAGTTAGAATGATAGTTTTGAAGATATAGAATAATAATTTTGAAAGTTAGAATGATTATTTTAAGAGATAAAATGATGATTTTTAGGAATTAGAATGATGACATTAAGAGTTAAAAATGATGACTTTGAGGAGTTAGAATGATGGCTTTAAGGAGTTAGAACGATGACTGTAAGAGTTAGAAGGGTGACTTTAAAGAGTTAGAATGATGACTTTAAAGAGTTAGAATGATTATTTTAAGGAGTTAGAATGATAGCTTTAAGGAGTTAGAATGATAGCTTTAAGGAGTTAGAATGCTGTATTTAAAGAGTTAGAATGATTACCTTAGGAGTTAGAATGATGATTTTAAGGAGTTAGATTGATGATTTTAATAAGTTATAATGATTATTTTTAGAAGTTAGAATGATGACTTCAAGAGTTAAATGATGACATTAAATGTTAGAATGATGACTTTAAGGAATTAGAATGATGACCTTAAGAATTAGAATGAAGATTTTAAAGAATTAGAATGATGATTTGAAGGAGTTAAAATGATGAGTTTAAGAGCTAGAATGATGACTTTCAGAGTTAAAATGATGATTTTTAAGATTTAGAATGATGATTTTAGGAAGTTAGAATGATGAATGAGATGGAAACATGGATTAAGAGGGTTAGAATGGTGGTTTAAACAAGTTTTGGTATGGTTTAATCTTGTAGAATGATTGTTTACGTAAAAATGATCTTTTAGCTAATTAGAACTATGAATCGTATTAGTTTAAAGTTAGCTAGGATGATGATTTAAGCCAATCAGAATAATGACTTAATTGAGAATGATTATTTAAGCTAGAATGATTTTAAGGTTAGAATGATGATTTTAGTTAGAATGATTACTTTAAGTTAAAATTATTATTAAAGTTAGTATGATAGCTTAAAATTGTTTGAATGATGATTAAATATAGAATGATAATTCAAGGTAAACAGAACTGTGGTTCAAGTTAGCGTGGTAGTACCTCCCTGGGGGTAGTACCTCCCTGGGGGTAGTACCTCCCTGGGGGTAGTACCTCCCTGGGGGTAGTACCTCCCTGGGGTAGTACCTCCCTGGGGGTAGTACCTCCCTGGGGGTAGTACCTCCCTGGGGGTAATACCTCCCTGGGGGTAGTACCTTCCTGGGGGTAGTACTTCCCTGGGGGTAGTACTTCCCTGGGGTAGTACCTCCCTGGGGGTAGTACCTCCCTGGGGTAGTACCTCCCTGGGGGTAGTACCTCCCTGGGGTGTAGCACCTCCCTGGGGGTAGCACCTCCCTGGGGGTAGTACCTCCCGGGGGTAGTACCTCCCTGGGGGTAGTACCTCCCTGGGGTAGTACCTCCCTGGGGGTAGTACCTCCCTGGGGGTAGTACCTCCCTGGGGGTAGTACCTCCCTGGGGTAAGTACCTCCCTGGGGGTAGTACCTCCCTGGGGGTAGTACCTCCCTGGGGGTAGTACCTCCCTGGGGGTAGTACCTCCCTGGGGGTAGTACCTCCCTGGGGTAGTACCTCCCTGGGGTTAGTACCTCCCTGGGTAGTACCTCCCTGGGGTAGTACCTCCCTGGGGGTAGTACCCCTGGGGTAGTACCTCCCTGGGGTAGTACCTCCCTGGGGGTAGTACCTCCCTGGGGGTAGTACCTCCCTGGGGGTAGTACCTCCCTGGGGGTAGTACCTCCCTGGGGGTAGTACCTCCCTGGGGATAGTACCCTCCTGGGGGTAGTACCTCCCTGGGGTAGTACCTCCCTGGGGGTAGTACCTCCCTGGGGTAGTACCTCCCTGGGGGTAGTACCTCCCTGGGGGTAGTACCTCCCTGGGGTAGTACCTCCCTGGGGTAGTACCTCCCTGGGGGTAGTACCTCCCTGGGGGTAGTACCTCCCTGGGGGTAGTACCTCCCTGGGGGTAGTACCTCCCTGAGGGTAGTACCTCCCTGGGAGTAGTACCTCCCTGGGGGGTAGTACCTCCCTGGGGGTAGTACCTCCCTGGGGGTAGTACCTCCCTGGGGGTAGTACCTCCCTGGGGGTAGTACCTCCCTGGGGGTAGTACCTCCCTGGGGGTAGTACCTCCCTGGGGTAGTACCTCCCAGGGGGTATTTACCTCCCTGGGGGTAGTATACCTCCCTGGGGGTAGTACCTCCCTGGGGATAGTACCCCCCTGGGGGAAGTACCTCCCTGGGGTAGTACCTCCCTGGGGGTAGTACCTCCCTGGGGTAGTACCTCCCTGGGGTAGTACCTCCCTGGGGGTAGTACCCCCCTGGGGGTAGTACCTCCCTGGGGTAGTACCTCATTGGGGGTAGTACCTCCCTGGGGGTAGTACCTCCCTGGGGGTAGTACCTCCCTGGGGGTAGTACCTCCCTGGGGATAGTAGCCTCCTGGGGGTAGTACCTCCCTGGGGGTATACCTCCCTGGGGGTAGTACCTCCCTGGGGGTAGTACCTCCCTGGGGGTAGTACCTCCCTGGGGGTAGTACCTCCCTGGGGGTAGTACCTCCCTGGGGGTAGTACCTCCCTGGGGGTAGCACCTCCCTGGGGGTAGTACCTCCCTGGGGGTAGTACCTTCCTCAGGGTAGTACCTCCCTGGGAGTAGTACCTCCGTGGGGGTAGTACCTCCCTGGGGGTAGTACCTCCGTGGGGGTAGTACCTCCGTGGGGGTAGTACCTCCGTGGGGGTAGTACCTCCGTGGGGGTAGTACCTCCGTGGGGGTAGTACCTCCGTGGGGATAGTACCTCCGTGGGGGTAGTACCTCCCTGGGGGTAGTACCTCCGTGGGGGTAGTACCTTCCCTGGGGGTAGTACCTCCCTGGGAGTAGTACCTCCCTTGGGGTAGTACCTCCGTGGGGGTAGTACCTTACTGAGGGTAGTACCTCCCTGGAGGTAGTACCTCCCTGGGGGTAGTACCTCCCTGGGGATAGTACCCCCCTGGGGGTAGTACCTCCCTGGGGTAGTACCTCCCTGGGGTAGTACCTCCCTGGGGTAGTACCTCCCTGGGTAGTACCTCCCTGGGGGTTAGTACCCCCTCCCTGGGGGTAGTACCTCCCTGGGGTAGTACCTCCCTGGGGGTAGTACCTCCCTGGGGGTAGTACCTCCCTGGGGGTAGTACCTCCCTGGGGATAGAACCCTCCTGGGGGTAGTACCTCCCTGGGGTAGTACCTCCCTGGGGGTAGTACCTCCCTGGGGTAGTACCTCCCTGGGGTAGTACCTCCCTGGGGGTAGTACCCCCTGGGGGTAGTACCTCCCTGGGGTAGTACCTCCCTGGGGGTAGTACCTCCCTGGGGGTAGTACCTCCCTGGGGGTAGTACCTCCCTGGGGGTAGTACCTCCCTGGGGATAGTACCCTCCTGGGGGTAGTACCTCCCTGGGGTAGTACCTCCCTGGGGGTAGTACCTCCCTGGGGGTAGTACCTCCCTGGGGTAGTACCTCCCTGGGGGTAGTACCTCCCTGGGGGTAGTACCTCCCTGGGGTAGCACCTCCTGGGGGTAGAACCTCCCTGGGGTAGTACCTTCCTCAGGGTAGTACCTACCTGGGGGTAGTACCTCCGTGGGGGTAGTACCTCCTGGGGGTGTACCTCCGTGGGGGTAGTACCTCCATGGGGGTAGTACCTCCGTGGGGGTAGTACCTCCGTGCGGGTAGTACCTCCGTGGGGGTAGTACCTCCGTGGGATAGTACCTCCGTGGGGTAGTACCTCCCTGGGGGTAGTACCTCCGTGGGGTAGTACCTTCCTGGGGTAGTACCTACCTGGGAGTAGTACCTCCCTGGGGGTAGTACCTCCGTGGGGGTAGTACCTTACTGAGGGTAGTACCTCCCTGGAGGTAGTACTCCCTGGGGTAGTACCTCCCTGGGGATAGTACCCCCTGGGGGTAGTACCTCCCTGGGGTAGTACCTCCCTGGGGGTAGTACCTCCCTTGGGGTAGTACCTCCCTGGGGGTAGTACCTCCCTGGGGGTAGTACCTCCCTGGGGGTAGCACCTCCCTGGGGGTAGTACCTCCCTGGGGGTAGTACCTTCCTCAGGGTAGTACCTCCCTGGGGGTAGTACCTCCCTGGGGGTAGTACCTCCGTGGGGGTAGTACCTTCTGGGGTATACCTCCCTGGGAGTAGTACCTCCCTGGGGTAGTACCTCCCTGGGGGTAGTACCTCCCTGGGGGTAGTACCTCCCTGGGGGTAGTACCTCCCTAGGGGTAGTACCTCCCTGGGGGTAGTACTTCCCTGGGGGTAGTACTTCCCTGCGGTAGTAGCTCCCTGGGGGTAGTACCTCCCTGGGGGTAGTACCTCCCTGGGGGTAGTATCTTCCTGGGGGTAGTACACTCATGGAAAGTAGTACCTACCTAGAGGGTAGTACCTTCCTGGAGGGTAGTACCTCCCTGGAGGGCAGTACCTCCCTGGAGAGTAGTACCTTCCTGGAGGGTAGTACCCCAGTGGAGGGTAGTACTTCCCTGAAGGGTAGTACCTCCCTGGAGGGTAGTACCTCCCTAGAGGGTAGTACCTCTCTGGATAACAGTACCTTCCTGGAGGGTAGTATCTCCCTGGAGGGTAGTATCTCCCTGAAGGACAGTATCTCTCTGAAGGACAGTATCTCCCTGAAGGACAGTACCTCTCTGAAGGACAGTATGTCCCTGTAGGACAGTATCTCCCTGAAGGACAGTATCTCTCTGAAGGACAGTATCTCCCTGAAGGACAGTATCTCCCTGAAGGACAGTATCTCCCTGGAGGACAGTACCTCTCTGAAGGACAGTATCTCCCTGGAGGACAGTACCTCTCTGGAGGACAGTATCTCCCTGAAGGACAGTACCTCTCTGGAGGACAGTATCTCCCTGGAGGACAGTACCTCTCTGAAGGACAGTATCTCCCTGGAGGACAGTACCTCTCTGGAGGACAGTATCTCCCTGAAGGACAGTTACACTCTCTGGAGGACAGTATCTCTCCTGGAGGACAGTACCTCTCGGGGGGAGGACAGTATCTCCCTGAAGGACAGTACCTCTCTGGAGGACAGTATCTCCTGGAGGACAGTACCCTACTGAAGGACTGTAATCTCCCTGGAGGACAGTACCTCTCTGAAGGACAGTATCTCCCTGAAGGACAGTATCTCCCTGAAGGACAGTATCTCTCTGAAGGACAGTATCTCCCTGAAGGACAGTATCTCTCTGAAGGACAGTATCTCTCTGAAGGACAGTATCTCCCTGAAGGACAGTACCTCTCTGGAGGACAGTATCTCCCTGAAGGACAGTATCTCTCTGAAGGACAGTATCTCCCTGGAGGACAGTACCTCTCTGGAGGACAGTATCTCTCTGAAGGACAGTATCTCCCTGAAGGACAGTATCTCTCTGGAGGACAGTATCTCCCTGGAGGACAGTACCTCTCTGAAGGACAGTATCTCCCTGAAGGACAGTATCTCCCTGAAGGACAGTATCTCTCTGGAGGACAGTATCTCTCTGAAGGACAGTATCTCCCTGAAGGACAGTATCTCTCTGGAGGACAGTATCTCCCTGAAGGACAGTACCTCTCTGAAGGACAGTATCTCCCTGGAGGACAGTACCTCTCTGAAGGACAGTATCTCCCTGGAGGACAGTATCTCTCTGAAGGACAGTATCTCCCTGAAGGACAGTACCTCTCTGGAGGACAGTATCTCCCTGAAGGACAGTACCTCTCTGAAGGACAGTATCTCCCTGGAGGACAGTACCTCTCTGAAGGACAGTATCTCCCTGGAGGACAGTACCTCTCTGAAGGACAGTATCTCCCTGGAGGACAGTACCTCTCTGGAGGACAGTACCGCCCTGGACAATAGTGGTAATGACAATATTAATAATCCTTAATGACAATGACAATAATAGCATTGATAATTACACAAACAATAGCCATCATTAACAAATAATAATAGTCTGGTTAATTGGCCACAACAGTGGCGAAACAATGGGCGAAATGTGATTTTTACAGAATTTTTATTTTT
>NC_069458.1:23831980-23836980 GCF_026875155.1 Cherax quadricarinatus | reverse complement strand
TTGATCTCTCTTCCTATCTCTCACTCTCTCCCCCTTTTTCTTTTTCTCTTCTCTCTCTCTTTCACTAAAAAAAAAAAAATGTTGGGACTCGCAGGAAATCAGGGATCAGATGACAATGGTACTGGTAGGGAGGAATGGATTGGAGGAACAGTGGAAAAGGATAGAGCCAGAATGGGAGAGAAAAATTAGGAGGGCTTCTGAAAAAAATGGAGAAAGAGCTCTCTGTGAAATGGGAAAAAGAGGTTGGAGAAGAAGGAGACGAAGAAGAATTGGGAGGCACAGTCACGAAATTGCAGTAGCCAGGGTAAAGTCTAGATTTAGGGATAAACAGGCTTGAAGCAATCTCAGGGGCAGTGACCCAGAGAAGACACACTTACGAAGATGAGAGGCTGACAGGGAAGGAAGGAGATATGAATGTTATGCTAAGGTCATATCAGCCTGCAAAGAAGGGCCCAATGGTGGAAGGGAAAAAGCAGATGGGGTGCAGATGGAGAGGAGTAGGTCGTCGTGGAATGTTGAACGCACAACCTGCTACCAAGAAGCCACTGGTAAAAATCAAGGGAGAAAAATGACACATTACAGACAGGCACCAGGAGTTCACAGAGGGAGAGGGCAAGGGAGAAGGAAAGGGCACAAAATAGTGGGATTATCCATTGGGCTTCGGGAGAGAGAGGAGGAAAGGACCACACTGAAAGACGGCAGGAAGAAAGAAAGGAGATTGAGAAAATCATCACGGAAATAGGGGGAGAAGACAAGGATGAGTTGTAAATTTTCAGAGAATAGGGGGTATTAATGTTTCTGTCCTGATTTCTCAGGACAGAAACAGTGGGAACAGGATCCTCCAAGAGAACCACGGTTGAAAAGCTCGGAAGAAGTACAAGAAGGTGTTCCTAGACAGAGACAGAACACAAACAGAGAGAAAGCGCTGGGGGAGAGACAAAAAAGCGAAAGGTGCTAGGAAAAGAGACAAGGATGGACAGCATGAGGTCAGTCAGAGCAGAACAGAGCGCAAGGCAAGTGCCACACAACTATCCTCAGAGCCCCACATCCTATCACACAGTAGCCCAAACACAATACAATCCACTCCCACAGCTTCCACCCCAACCCCAACCATAGAATCCCACATTATGCTAACCAGGTCTTCCCACCCCACAGGCCCCCAACCACAGTGTTGGAAAGGTAACTGAGGTATGGTACAAAACGCTGATGGAATAACAAACAAGGGGAGGAGTGGCACGGAAAGAGTCAAAGAGCATCACCAGACATCATAGCGATCACGAAACCAAGCTTACAGGTATTTGATAACAAGATTGCCATTTTTCCACGCAGGATCCCAGATCTGAGAAGAGAAAAGACAGAAGGAAACAGGGGATGAGGAGGAGTGGCATTTGATGATCAAACACCGATGGAATTTTGATGAGCTGTGAGAGAGGAGGACAGCGGAGAAGAAGTGATTACATAGCGGAAACGCTTCACTCTGGTGTCCAAGGTGATAATTGCAGTGATGTTAAACCCACCACAGACAGCAGCGAGGCAAGGCAGAGTATGACGAGAGCAATAGAGCGAAGGTTGACACACTGCTTGAGTGGCGAGAAGAGGCTCATTGCATGCAGGGCACAAAGCTTCCTGATCATGGGGCGACTTAACCTCAAGGAGATCGAATGGGAGAATTGGAGCCCCTTGGGCGGCAAGATACATGGAGGCTAAGATGATGGAGGGGTCGGTACTGGAAAACTTCTTTACAACACGTAGGGGACACTACAAGAGAGAGGAGGAGAGGATGAACACGCAGATGGACTTAGTATTCAACTTGAGTGTAGTGCAGATATTGAGGACATCACCTATGGAAAGGACCCCTTGGGGCCAGCGAGGCGATCATGTGGTATTGAGCTTTGAATACCACAGTAGAACTACAAGTGGGAGGGGGAGGAAGCGGAAACACTACAATGGGCGAATCGACTCGGACGGGATCTGCAGGATAGAAAGCACCAATTAAGGGACATGCCGGCATAAAGGAAGGTGTATCTCGACCGTGAAAGAACACAAGCAGAAAGTAGAAACAGAGAGAGATGGTTACAAAGGCCGACAGGAGGAAAGAGAGGGGATTGGAAGAAGCAGACATAGATCCCAGACACAGGGAAGATCAAATACAGCCTCCCTCACAACTTCCTATTGGAGCCTCCCAACCAGGTCAAACCCCACGGCACCAATCACTTAAAACCAAAACACCCATGGGCCTATTCCAATGCCCCCACCCACTGGCATTACAAACTCCACCCCCACAGCAACCACCCATAGTTCCTTGTCAGTCTCCACTTCCCCAACCCCAGTACACCCCCAGACCCAATCTTAGAAAAGAAGTTTAGGGGTGATGTGGTATACCAAATGCAGATGAATAACAAATAAGAATGAGGGTGGCACCAAAAGAATAAGGAGACATCCCCAGACATAATAGCCCTCACAGAAACAAAACTCAACCAGCAGAATAATAACAGATTCAATCTTTTCCCACCCGGTGATATCAAATCCTCGGGAAAAGACAGAGGGAGGATGAGGGGGAGGAGGAGTTGCACTTGTCATAAAAACCAGTCGGGGGTTGAGAAAATGAAGGACTGGATGGCACGGGCGAAAAGGGACTACTTAGTAGGAAAACAATCCAGCTGAGGGACATAAGGTGATAATTGCGTAATGTACAACCCACCACAGAACATGCAGGAGACCAAGAGAAGGAATTACGATGAGGCAACAGAGCCATGGTCGACACACTAGCCGAGGTGGCAGGAGAGAGCACACAGGGGGGGAGCAAAGTTACTAGTATGGGTGATTTCAATCACAGGAGATTGACTGGGAAAACCTGGAGCCCCATGGGGGTCCTTGAAACATGGAGAGCCAAGATGATGGATGTGGTACTGGAAAACCTCATGCATCAAATGTTAGAGACATACCAGATGAGAGAGGAGAGGATGGAACAGCAAGACTGGACCTTTGTATTCACCTTGGTAGACTCTGACATCGAGGTATCATGTACTGAAAGGCCCCTGGGAGCTAGTGATATGTGGTTCTGTTGCTTCGGGACTACATAGTTGAGCTCCAAGTGGAGAGGAGCAGCAGGAATAGGGTGGGAAAAAAAAAATACAAAAGGGGGAACTACTCGGCTTGAGGAACTTCTTCAAGACATTCAGTGGGAGAGGTGAACTGACAGGAAAACCAGTACAGAAGTGATGGATTATTGGGCAACAAAATGCAAGAGGCAGAGGGAGAGGTTTGTTCCTAAGGGAATCAGAAATAATGAAGAAAAGAACGAGTCCTTGTTCACCAAAGTGTAGGGAGGCAAAAGTAGGTGTATAGGAGAATGAAAAAAAGGTAAAGAAGACAGAGAACTCAGGAAAAAAAGAGATTAGCCGAAAAAGAGTCAGAAAAGAATATGCACAGATAAGAGGAGGCACAGCGGCCAATACGAAATGACTAGTCGAAAGTCAAGACTGACCCGAAGCTGTTGTACAGCCACAATCAGGAGGAAAGCAACAGTCCAAGGTCAAGGTAATCAGACTGAGGAAGGGTGATGGGGAATTCACCAAGAAACGACGGGAGGTATGTCAGGGCTAACATGGATTTAAAGAAGTATTTACAGTGGAAACCAGTGGACTCCAGGAAATCAGAGCAGGGGGTGTGCAGGTGCACCAGCAAGTGCTGGTGAGGTACATATAACCAAGGAGGGGGTGAAAGAAGCTGCTAATGCGAAACTTGACACCTCAAAGCGGTGGGACCAGACAACATCTCTCCGTGGGTCCTTAAGAGGGAGCAGAGATGTTGTGTGTACATTAACAAAGATCTCAACAATCATTTGAACTGGGCAACTCCCTGAGGTATGGAAGATGGGCAATTAGTCCAATTTTTAAAAAGGGGAGACAGACTTGAGTCACTAAACTACAGACCTGTATCACTAACGTGTATAGTATTGCAAGGTCATGGAGAAGATCATCAGGAGGAGCGAGTGCGTGGGAAGCACCTGGAAAGAAAACAAGTGTATAATTGACAACCAGCATGGTTTCAGGGAGGTGAAAATCCTGTGTCACAAAACTACTAGAGTTTTATGGACAAGGTGACGAAGTAAGACAAGAGAGAGAGGGATGGATCGACTGCATTTTTTGAGACTGCAAGAAGGCCTTCGACACAGTTCCTCACAAGGGTTACTGCTAAAAGGTAGAGGATCGGCACACCATACGAAATGGCACTGCAAGGATCAGAGAATACCTTATAGGGAGGCAACAAACGAGTCATGGTACGTGACGAAGGTGTCAAGTGGGCGCCTGTGACAAGCGGGGTTCCCAGGTAGTGTGTCTAGGCCTGTGTGTTCTTGGTATATGTGAATGAAATACGGAAAGTGATAGATCGAGTGTCCTTGTTTGCGGACGATGTGAAGTTAGGAGAAAGATCAAATCGGAAATGAGGATCAGGAGGATACAAGAGACTGGACAGGTACAAGCCTTGGTCAGCAACTGGCTCCTTGAGTTTAACCCTGCCAAATGCAAAGTCATGAAGATTGGGGAAGGGCAAAGAAGACCGCAGACACAATATAGTTTGAGGGCCAAAGTCTGCAAACCTCACTCAAGGAAAAAGATCTGGGGTGAGTATAACACCGAGCATATCCCCCGAGGCGCACATCAATCAGATAACTGCTGCAGCATACGGGCGCCTGGCAAACCTACGGATAGCTTTCCGATACCTCAGTAAGGATTCTTTTAAAGACTCTGTATACCATTTACGTCAGGCCCATACTGGAGTATGCAGCACCAGTTTGGAATCCACACCTAGTCAAGCACGCCCAAAAAATTTAGAGAAAGTGCAAAGGTTTGCAACAAGACTAGTCCCAGAGCTACGGGATTGTCCTACGAAGAAAGGTTTGGGGGAAATCGGCTGATGACACTGGAGGACAGGAGGGTCAGGGGAGACATGATAACGACATATAAAATACTGCGTGGAATAGACGAGGTGGACAA
>NC_069458.1:23771980-23821980 GCF_026875155.1 Cherax quadricarinatus | reverse complement strand
TGAGAGGGGCTTATAAAATCTTTCTGAAGTCCACCAGTGACATCATCACCGCCTCAGAGGTGCTGATGTCCTCAGCATTATGACATGTGATTTCAGGGAAAATTTTGCATGATATCGTAATGACATTATGAGGTTTCCCATAATGACATCATGATGACACCATAATTACATCGTAATTACATGATGATGACATAATTACATCATGATGACATCATAATTCAATCACGATGACATAATTACATCATAATTACATCGTGATGACATCATAATTACATCATCATGACATCATAATTACATCATGATGATATCATAATTACATCATGATGACATCATAATTGAATCACTATGACATAATTACATCATAATTACATCGTGATGACATCATAATTACATCATGATGACATCATAATTACATCATGATGACATCATAATTACATCATGATGACATCATAATTACACCATGATGACATCATAATTGAATCACTATGACATAATTACATCATAATTACATCGTGATGACATAATTACACCATGATGACATCATAATTGAATCACTATGACATAATTACATCATAATTACATCGTGATGACATCATAATTACACCATGATGACATCATAATTACATCATGATGACATCATAATTACATCATGATGACATCACAATTACGTCATAATGACATCATAATGACATCATTATGACATCATAATGACATCATTATAACATAATGACATGATGACATAATGGCATCATGAAGTCATCATGATGTCATCATAATGACATCATGATGACTTCACTTTCAGGACGTCCAGGATGATCAAGTTTCAATAAAGAATTTACCAGGACCTTAAAATGTGCAAACTTAATAACAAATTCAATTATCGGTTACTTTTATTAAGTTGGTCAACCTTATTATTCCATCAATAAAGTACTTTGTGGGCTCCTCTTCATATTTATTTATGTCAGTTTTATTTATCTTTTGAGTTCAGTTTATTCTGGAATCTTTACTGGGTGTTTCTTTTATTTTGTCAGAAATTTATTTACAAATTTATTCTTCCCGGAACTTCAAGGGAATAAAGGAGTTTTATTCTTTTTTTAAGATGGTGTTGAGTGTGTTTTATTGTTCTGGTGGTTAAACGTGAGAAGCACTGCAGCAGGCCTACTGGCCAATGCTAGGCAGGTCCAAGTTACCTACTGGCTCATGTTAGGCAGGTCCAAGCTACCTACTGGCTCATGTTAGGCAGGTCCAAGTTACCTACTGGCCCATGTTAGGCAGGTCCAAGTTACCTACTGGCTCATGTTAGGCAGGTCCAAGTTACCTACTAGCCTATGTTAGGCAGGTCCAAGTTACCTACTGGCCCATGTTAGGCAGGTCCAAGTTGCAAAATAACAAAAAAAGGCACAATACCGTGACTGGAACGATACACAAATAACCCGTACATGAAAGAGAGAAGCTTACGACGACGTTTCGGTCCGAGTTGGACTTGTGACTATGTCAATGGACCAAGTCGGACCGAAACGTCGTCGTAAGCTTCTCTCTTTTATGTGCGGGTTATTTGTGTATCCAAGTTACCTACTGGCCGGACCTTCACACTTAAAGGACCCCAGGAGAGAAGAGATTCTGCCAGTCTGAGGTGACGGAGGAGAGAGAGAGATCCGTTGCTGGAGAGAACTGGCGGTTTCTTGAAGAGAACTGACGGTATCTTGAAGAGAACTGACGGTATCTTGAAGAGAACTGACGGTATCTTGAAGAGAACTGGCGGTTTCTTGAAGAGAACTGACGGTATCTTGAAGGGAACTGGCGGTTTCTTGAAGAGAACTGATGGTATCTTGAAGGGAACTGGCAGAATCTTGAAGAGAACTGGCGGTTTCTTGAAGAGAACTGATGGTATCTTGAAGAGAACTGACGGTATCTTGAAGAGAACTGACGGTTTCTTGAAGAGAACTGACGGTTTCTTGAAGAGAACTGACGGTATCTTGAAGAGAACTGACGGTATCTTGAAGGGAACTGGCGGTTTCTTGAAGAGAACTGACGGTATCTTGAAGAGAACTGACGGTATCTTGAAGAGAACTGGCGGTTTCTTGAAGAGAACTGACGGTATCTTGAAGGGAACTGGCGGTTTCTTGAAGAGAACTTATGGTATCTTGAAGGGAACTGGCGGTTTCTTGAAGAGAACTTATGGTATCTTGAAGGGAACTGGCGGTTTCTTGAAGAGAACTGATGGTATCTTGAAGGGAACTGGCAGAATTTTGAAGAGAACTGGCGGTTTCTTGAAGAGAACTGACGGTATCTTGAAGAGAACTGACGGTTCCTTAAAAAAATTTTTTAACTTATTACGAAGAAAATTCTTGACACCTTCAGGAAGTCAGGAGGTCAGAAGGTCAGGAGGTCAGAAGGTCAGGAGGTCAGAAGGTCAGGAGGTCAGAAGGTCAGGAGGTCAGAAGGTCAGAAGGTCAGGAAGTCAGAAAGTCAGAAGGCCAGAAGGTCAGGAGGTCAGAAGGTCAGGAGGTCAGAAGGTCAGAAGGTCAGGAAGTCAGAAAGTCAGGAGGCCAGAAGGTCAGGAAGTCAGAAGGTCAGGAGGTCAGAAGGTCAGGAGGTCAGAAGATCAGGAGGTCAGAAGGCCAGGAGGTCAAAAGTTCAGGAAGTCAAAAGAACAGGAAATCAGGGGGTCAGGAGGTCAGGGGGTCAGGAGGTCAGAAGGTCAAGCGGTCAGGAAAACAGGAGGTCAGGAGGTCGGAAGGTCAGGAGGTCAGGAGGTCAGGAGGTCAGGAGGTCAAGTCAGCAGATCAGGAGGTTAGCAGATCAGGAAGTCAGGAAGTCAGGAGGTCAGGAGGACCATGAGTGTAGTGAGGAACGCAGCAAAGTGGGAACAGCATCTTAATAGTGAGTGAGGGAGAAGCTTAACCATCTATAGCAACGACTCTGTCAATGAGGACACTAATTCTCCTCCAAGAGAGAAGATAGAGAGGAGAGAGAGAGAGAGAGAGAGAGAGAGAGAGAGAGAGAGAGAGAGAGAGAGAGAGAGAGAGAGAGAGAGAGAGAGAGAGAGAGAGAGAGAGAGAGAGAGAGAGAGAGAGAGAGAGAGAGAGAGAGAGAGAATAATTTCACAGCAGATGACAAAGTTTCTCGACTAACACTCACTACTTTGTGACCGTCAATATGGCTTCAGAAAAGGTTAATCTGCTGATGATCTGTTCTTAAACTTCTCCACTAAGTGGCACCAGTCACTGGATGAATCCAAAGTCAACTGTGTAGTAACACCGGACATTACTGGTGCTATCGACCGAGTATGGCACCAGGGACTCTTGGCACAACTGCAAGCACTGGGAATTGCAGGCTCTACACTATGTCTCCTCAGTGATTATCGTCATGGTAGATCTCTAAGTGTAGTACTCAATGAGACCGAGTCAGCAAGACATCCTATTGGGGCAAGTGTTCCACAGGAACGCGTGCTTGGGCCATTGTTATGGAATGTCTACTTCAGTGACCTCTTTCATCTCATCCCGAAATTCCATGCATGTGCAGACGACTGTACTCTGACATTTACTTATTCAAGAGAGAACATGCCAGCTGCTCTAAGTTACATCAATCACCAGCTAAGAGCTATATTACCCTGGGTAAACGATGGCAGGTCACATTTGCTCTTGATAAAACACAAATGACGACGTTCTGTAGGCACCATGATGGTAATGCTGGAGCAGTAGTAAATATGAGAGAGTGTTGGTACCCGGGGACGAAGTTGAAATCCTTGGGGGGAAATCGGACTCCAAACTGACTATGAAGAACCACATTGTAAATCTTGCAAACAAGGGGGCCAGGAACCTTACAGCACTTCGATATATCTCGTAGTTGCTCAACAGTAGAGGTTGCAAGATTCTGTACGAGACACAAGTATGATCACACCTTGAGTTTGCTCTACTTTCTTGGACTGCCTGCCCCTCATCTCATCTGCGACTTCTTGACAGAGTAGAAAATAAAGCTAGACGCCTCATCTCTCGCCTGGATCCAGCATGGATAGATCTGTCATTTCAGCAGAGCTTTCAGCACCAGAGGGACGTGGATGGCCTTACTGTTATGTACATGGCCAGTGTTGTCAGAGCACCACGCTTGGCTCCACTCCGAGGACAGCGAGAAGTGAGCTTCTACACAACAAGACGGGCAGCAAGCACTAACTTCACTCTGTACCCTTCTCCATATTTGTATGTCTCATAACAAGAAAAAAGGCTTTTAAATGAGCTGATGTAGGTAACAGCTCTTAGCTAGTAAATAAAGTTAGGAATCCCTAACCTAACCTTGTGAAACCCTGTGTGAAAACAAAGAGAGAAGAATAAGTTTGTGTGTTGCTGGAGATGATGTGAGATATTCACCTTCACCTAACACATTACTACTAAGATCAAGAGCGTAGATCAGCAGTGCCGGACACACAACAACCCCACACACATGGACTCATGCATCTCTTAAATGATAAAAATAAAAATAAATCGCATCCGAATATAATGGAAAATTGCTTTCTGCATACTTTCTAATGGCTTTCTGCATACTTTCTAATGGCTTTCTGCATACTTTCTAATGGCTTTCTGCATACTTTCTAATTGCTTTCTGCATACTTTCTAATGGCTTTCTGCATACTTTCTAATGGCTTTCTAAACACTTTCTTAGACACTTTCTAAGTATTTTATAAATATTTTTTAAATTCTTTCTAAATACTTTCTAGACACCTTATAAGGACTTTCTAAATAAGTACTGAATACTTTTTAAATGCAATATAAATACTTTCTACATATTTAATAAATACTATACAAACTTTTTAGCCATTTTTTAAATGATTTTAACCACACTATATTCTCAAAATTCTTTCTAAATTTTTCAAAAGGATTTCTAAATACTTTAAAACTTTTTTAAAAATTTTTCAGAGCTTGTTATGGAACCCTTTGTCCTAAAATCCCATTGCTTTTAATGTTTCTAAGTATTTCTCGTTGTCTGGGAAAACTTCTTGAAGTGTTCCATTTTTTTTTTCCTATAACCCCTTACAAGTTAACTTTTAGTTTTGTTAAATTTCTTTTGGGAATATTTTTCCAAATTTCTCCTCAAATACTTTTTAATTGTTTTCTTAAATGCTTTCCAATGCCTTTCAAAATTTTTCTTTTCTTTTTTTTTTGTTTTGCAAATACCAAACTTTTTTATAAGCTTCCCCCCGAATATTTTTCAAATACTTTGTAATACTTTTAAAACTTTCCATCCCCTTTTTAAAAACTTTGGTTTCTAAACCTTTCAAAATACTTTTTAAATGTTTCTAAACCCTTTCTAATACTTTCCCAAAATGTTTCAAACCCTTTCTAAATATTTTTTCCAAATGTTTATAATGGGTTTTCAATACTTATAATTTTTTTAATGCAGTACACTTTCTACTTTCTATCAAAGACTTTTTAATGTTTTTTTCGATTAGTTTAAAAATCTAAGAGTTAACCTGGACGTCCATTGTCTGCGAGACTGACTCAGAAGCGAACCCCCCGTTGCCCTTTACTTCACTCGGCAACGCATATATTTTGATTAATTTAGGTCACAATTTTGTGGGATTTAAGGATAATGCCACCCGGGGTGTGGTGTGTGTGTGGTGTTTGGGGGTGTGTGTGTGTTTTGTGTGTGTGTGTGGGTGGTGTGTTGTGTTTTGTGCTGTGTGTTGTGTTTTTGTGGTGTGTTGTGTGTGTGTGTGTGGTGTGTGTGTGGGGTTTTGTGTGGGTGTGTGTGTTTTTGTGTGGTGTGGTGGTGTGGTTGTTTGTGTTTTTGTGTAATCACTAGTTGGGCCCCTTTGTTGAGGTCGGGGCGGTCCGGCTCCCGGCCTCTTCCCCGACGTACTTAAACCTCCCTAGTGAGGTTTTTTTTTTCTGCTAAAATAATGGTTCCCCCTCCACTACATCCTTTCCCCAAATTACTTCCCACTCCCCCCCCCCCCCTTGTTAACTTGTCCCCCCTTTTAAAAGTGTCCCT
This sequence comes from Cherax quadricarinatus, assembly GCF_026875155.1. Taxonomy (NCBI): domain Eukaryota; kingdom Metazoa; phylum Arthropoda; class Malacostraca; order Decapoda; family Parastacidae; genus Cherax; species Cherax quadricarinatus. The sequence goes on along the minus strand of NC_069458.1, from coordinate 23,815,992 downwards.
TCTGGCATCCTGCCTTGTCCCCCTTTTTCAATTCCCCAGTATTTTTTATTCTTATATTCCCCCCTTTTCTCCTGTCCTCCTGCGTCAGGTTATTTCCCTTAACCCCCTCCCCGTAGGGCATTCCTCTTAGCTCTGGGGAAATTTGTTGCAAAACCTTTGCACTTTCTCTAGTTTCTTTACGTGCTTGGCTAGGGTGGGGGGCCAAACTGGTGGCATACTCCAATATGGCCTAACGTACACGGGGTACAGGGGCCTGAATGATTCCTTATTAAGATGTCGGAATGTGTTTTGAGGGTTTTCTAGGCGCCCAATGCTGCAGCAGTATTTTTGGTTTATGTGCGCTTCAGGAAGTGGCCTGGTGTTATACCACCCCAAGATCTTTTTCCTTGAGTAGGTTTGAGTCTCGGCCCCCTAGCTTACTCCGTCTGCGGGTTTTCTTTTCCCTCCCCATCTTCATACTTTTGCACTTGGTGGGATTGAACTCCAGGAGCCAAATTTCTGGCCCGGTCCCCAGCCTTCCATATCCTTTTTAGTTCTGCCCGGTCTTCGATCGAGTGAAACTTCCACAACTTCACTCATCTCAACGGGGAAACCCCAAAAATCTATTCCTTCCGTCATGTCGTTCACAAATACCAGAAACAGCCGGTCCGGGCTACCCGCGGGACCCCCCCTGGTCCAAAGGGCCCCCTCTGACACCTGGTGTTGTGTGTGGTGTGTGTGTGTGGGGTGGTGTGGGGTTTTGTGGTGTGTGTGTGTGGGTGTGTGGTGTTGTGGCGTATCACCTATTGTACCACCTAGTTTAGGTTTCGGGGGGGGACCCAGCTCCCGGGCCCCCCTCTTCACTGCCCCTGGACTTCCCGGGGGTGACTTTATATCCCCTTTAACGTTAAACCTCCCCCACTACTCCTTCCCCAAACTTCTACACCTGTGCCCCGGTACTTCCAACTCCCGGTTACTGTGCCAACCCCTGGTTTCCCCCTTTTTACTTGTCAATCTCGAAATTGTTTTTTCCCCTTTCAAATTTCCCCCTCTTTTTTTATGTCGTTTTGTCCCCCCCAACCTTCCTCCCTGCTATTTTTCCCTTAAAATTCCCGGGCAACCTTTGCCTCTATTTTTTTTAAAATTTGACTTTTTGTTTCCACGTGCTTTCTATTGGGTCCAAACGGTGCCGAAATCCAAATGGGTCGTTGGTTCAGGCGCATTCTTTAAATGGGAAATGCGTTCGAGGTTGCGGATACCAAGTTTTTTTGAGTGGTTGGAGTTTGCCTGTTAAATCCCCCCGGCTTTTTCCCCTTAATTTTAGTCTTGACCCCTAAAAAACCCGGGCCTTTTTTCCCTTTTCCCCAATCTTCATGCTTTGCACTTGGGGGGATTGAACTCCAGGACCCAAAATTGCTGGACCAGGTCTGCACCTGTCCAGATCCTTTGTAGTTCTGCGGGTCTTCGATCGAGTGTATTCTTCTCATCAACTTCCGTCATTCCCCAAAACAGGGACACCCGGGTCACCTTCCCATTCTTAAAAATCCAGGGGGGGGGGGGGGGGGGGGGGGGGGGGGGGGGGGGGGGGGGCCCGTACCGACTCGCTGCGTCTTCCTGACAAGTTTTCCCCTGATCCTTGTAGTCCCTTTCCCCTTTTTTCCCTTTTGGGGTCCTCCGTTTTTGCCCAATCTCTTTGGGGAACTTTTTAAAACGCCTTCTTGCAGCCAAGAAAATGCAACCACCCACCCCTCTCTCTTGTCTTACTGCTGTCACATGTCTAGAATCCAGTAGGTTTGTGACACAGGTTTTTCCCGCCCTGAAACCATGTGGCTCCCTGTTGATGAGTATTCCTTTCTAGGTGTTCCCCCACTCTTCTCCTGATAATCTTCTCCATGATTTTGCTACTATCTGTCAGTGAACTGGTCTGTATTTAAATGCTTCATGTCTGTCCCCTTTTTTAAAGTTTGGGATACTTTGCGCTTCCTCCCTCGGGCAACTCCCTTTTTGATAATGTTTTGAATATTGTTGTTGGGGGGTAACATAGGCCTGCTCCCTCTCTCAATCCCCATGGGGAGATGTTTCGGGCCCCCATTGCCTTTGAGGTATCTAGCTCACTAGAACCCCTTTTCCCTTCTTCCTGGGTTGTGTGCACTGTGTCCAGCCTTGGGGGTGGCCCCACCTCCCGTCTTTCTGGATCCCTTTGTCTCCTCTGTGAACATTTTTTGAATTCTTTTTGATTTCTTCACATACTTTCACGGTCTTTTCCTGTTGTTCTCCTCCTTCCTTCCTACCCTGATTACCTGGCCCTTTGACGTTGTTTTCCCCTATGTGGCGTAAAACAGTTTGGGGTCAGATTTGGCTTTCGCTGTATTCATTTTCATATTTTCTTTGGGGGGGCCCCCCTCCTATCTGTTATATTCGTTTTGGCTCCACGTTCTCCTTTTTCCCTGGCCTTTGCCTTTATATTTTTTCCATTCCCTAGCAACTTTGGTTTTGCCCCCCTGCACTTTGGGTAAACCATGGCTCATCCTGGTTTTTCATTACTCCCGTTACCCTTGGTACAAACCTTCCCACCCCCCTTGCATTTTGTTGCTAATATTCCCTATCCCCATTAACGGCTTCCTGCCAGTTCTCTGCCCACTGAAAACCCCCTTCAGGGAGTTCCTCCTTCCTTGTAGTCCCCTTTCTTGTAGTTTGGGTTCATTCGTCCTGGGCCTTCCTCTTCTCCCCCACTTGTGCTCTATGTTATTCGAAGCTTAAAACCACATGGTCACTGGCCCAAGGGTCTTTCATATGTGATGTCCCCGAACTGCACTACTGAAGGTGAATACAAGTCCAGCCTTGCTTTCCAAACCCTCCTCTCTCTCTTGTAGTTCCCTTACGGTTGGTACATGAATTCTCCAGTACCACCTCCCTCAAATTTTGCCCTCCATTTATTTGGCCCCCATGTGGGTCCAAGTTCTCCCCAAAGATCTCCTTGTGGTTAAAGTCACCCTGATCAGGAGCTTTGCCCTGCTCTGAGTCTTTGGGCCCCTCTACCAGTGTTTTCCCCCCCCTCCTCTATTGCTCTGTGTACCTTGCCTTGGCCTCCTGCTGTTCTGTGGTGGTGTGTGTTATGTGTGTGTGTGTATGTGGTTTTGTGTGTATGTGTGTTGTTTGTGGGTGTGGGGTGTTGTGGGTGTTAGTATGTGTGTGTGTGTGTGTGTATGTGGTGTGTGTATGTGTGTGTGTGTGTGTGTGTTTTGTGTGTGTGTGTGTGTGTTTGTGTTGTGGTGGGTGTGTGTGTTGTGTGTGGTGTGTTGTGTGTGTTGTTTGTGTGTGTGGTTTTTGTGTGGGTGTGGTGTGGTTGTATGTTGTATGTGTGTGTGTGTGTGTGTGTGTGTGTGTGTTGGGTGGTGTGTGTTGTGTGTTGTGTGGTTTTGGGGTGTGTGGACTCACCTAGTTTTGGTTGCAGGGCTCGAGTCAAGCTCCTGGGTCCCCCTCTTCACAGGTCGCTACTACGTCACTCTTCCGCTCCATGAGCCTTATACCTTTCTTAAAGCTGTGTATGGATCTTACCTCCATTTACATAAATTTCCAGACTATTCCACTTCGACAACTCTTTACCGAAGAAATATTTCCCTAGCATCCCTGTGATTCATCGATTTTAAACTTCCAAACTGTGAACCCTTGTTCTGTGCCCATCTCTGGAACACCTGTCTGCCCAACCCTTGGGGTCGTTTCCCCTCCATATTTATGTCTTTTTCATATGCCCCCATCCCCCTCCCCCCCAAGGCGTCAGATCGTTTTCCCTAACCCCCCTCGTAGGAAATGCCCTTTAGCCCCGGGGACTAGCTTTTTAAAAAGAACATAAGAAAAAAAGGAACACTGCAACAGGCCTACGACCCATGCGAGCAGGTCCATTTTAAAACCCCCCCGGGATTAGCCCAAAATTCCCCCCCCGGTTTAAACCCCAATGACCACCCATTTGGCCCCCTCCATCAAGGAAGGAGCCGGCACCAACCCAGCAGCAAAAGCAGCCCGGTCCAACTCACACCCACCCACACCCACTCATGTTTTTAACTAACCTTTTTTAAACCTACACAACTTTTTGCCTGAATAACTGTACTCAGGGTTTTTTTTCATCCCCCCAACTCTATTACCAAACCAGTGTTTTCCCAATCCTTTCCGAATCTGAATTTTTCCAACTTTAAACCATTCGCTAGTCCTTCTTGGCTGGAAATTTTTAGCCGCATTTATATCCCCCTTTTTTATTCCTGTTTTTCCCTTTATGCACCTCGATCATTCCCCCCCAATTTTACGTCTTTTTCCCAAGAGTGCAGATTCAGGACCTCATCTATCCTCATAGGGAAAAATTTTTGATACATGGGTCATCTTTTCATCCTCCCCTGTACGTTTTTTCCCTCCATTCTGTAATACGGTCCAAACTAGCAGCATAGTTAAATGACTTTCCAAGGATATATAGAAACCCGAGGGCTTCTATTATTTATCTTCAATATGAACCAAGAATTCTGTTTGCTTTTTTGCAAACACTAATGTATGTTTCTTGGTTTTGATTACTTAACCCGAACTCCTAAATCCTTTTTTGCAAACGGTAGTATTAAGATCTACAATTTTTTGTTTTAAAATGTGGCATGGGTTTTTTAACTGTCCACATTTAGAAAAATTTTCATTTTTTCAATATTAAACTGATCTGCCACTTCTCCGACCATTGCATCGTCTATTCAAAACACTTGCAGTGCTCTAGGTCAATTTATTTGAATGAATTGGATGGCCATTTTTTGGTGTCACCAGAAATTTGCTTATTCGCTTATTTATTTTCCCCCATCTATGCGTTTATGTAAATTGTAACAACAACGGGCCCCAAAACACCCCCAGGAACCCGTTTGGACGTAACCCCCCTTTTGTTACCCAATTCATGAAAAATCTCTGCTGCCTATTTGTCACCATGCCTTACCCGGGAAAAAAAATTTATCCCCATTCCGGTGCCTTAATTTCCTCAATAGCCTCTGATGTGGAACCACAAAAGCCTTACTGAAGCCAATAAAACAAATCATTTCATTACCTGACTACTCCTCAAACACCTTAGTGAAAAAAAGTAAAATTCTAAGGCGGGAAGCCCCTTTGTAAAACCGTTTGAATTCATTAATCAATCTGTGCCTGTCAAATGGCTACGAATTGCTTCGGCAATTATTGATTCCAAAAATTTTCCCCCACTATGGAGGAAAAGGCTTTTTGGGTCATAGTTCGAACAAGGCCCCCGTCCCCTCCTTGTAAATAGGTATTACATTTGTCTTTTTTCCATTTAAAGGGCACTATGCCTTTGAGTGAATTTTAAAAAGATTAGCCAAAGGTATTACCTGGAGTTTACCTGGAGTTTACCTGGAGAGAGTTCCGGGGGTCAACGCCCCCGCGGCCGGTCTGTGACCAGGCCTCCGGGTGGATCAACCTATCAACCGGCTTTGCTGCGGCTGCACGCAAACCAACGACAGCCACACCCCGGCTGATCAGAATGCAATTCCTCTTTACTTTCCCTTTAAAACCCCTTTCAAACATTCATCGGCCCCGGAATTTGCTAGGTTTAGTTTCTCTATTTTTTGGGGGACCTTGTCACCAGTTACCCCATCGACAAGTTTTTTTTCCCTGTTCTACTAACTGTTATTTCGGAATATCGCTATATTTTCCTGGTGAAAACTGAGAGGAAGTATATTGAAATTTTTAAAATTACCCTTACACGTCAGTGATCTGACCAATTTATCTTAAGGGGGCCAATCTTGTCCCTAATCTTACTTTTATACCTGAAAAAAACCCTTTTGGGTTAGTTTTGAACCCCTGCGACCTTAGCCTCATAATCCCTTTTTCTTTTCTTTTTTTTCCTTTTTTTATTTTTCTCTTTAATTAATATTTTGATTTCTTAACTGTTCATCCCTCTTGGATACCCCTATATATGCCTTTCTTTTGACCGTGAATGTTTTAAAAACTATTGTTCACCATTTGGGATCATTTTTGTTAATCTAATTTCCCTATCAGACAAAAGTTGCTGGGCGCTAGAACTTGCTCTGAAAAACGTCATTTTTTGCAACCAAGACACCTACTGCCCCAAGTCGGACATAAAAATTTAGCCCACCCAGGTAATTTTTCAGTCCCATGAAGCGACCAAGCAAAAATCGGGAAAAGAATTTGATTGCAGTTATCTGGGTAATTTCCCCTGATAATTAAAACTAAGTATTTGTGATCACTTTCCCAAGATCATTAACCCAAAAATATTAATTTTGAATCTTTGTTGGCAAAAACCAAGTCAGCAGATTTTTCCTCTAGTTGATTCTTCACAACCTTTTCTAAAAAAGCAATCCTGAACCGTATAAAGAAATCATAGATCAAGTTTCCCTGTCATTTGTTCCAACAATTTTTTTCTAAAGTTAAAAATCCCCCTTACAAAACATTTTCATATCTAGATCCTTTAGAATTTCGCCCCAAACACTTACTGCACCCCCTATCAAATTTTGGGGGCCCTATAAATCACACCCAAAATTAATTTTCCTTTCCCGAGAAACTGTACCCAAACAGATTCTGTTTCGATTTTTCAAATCTTAACATGTCAAAGACAAAAATTTTAAAATTTTTTTCTGACATACACGCCACTCCCCACGCTTCCTGTTGACCCTATCAGCTGGAATTTTTTATAACCTGTAGTTGCATTCAGAAGGCATTTCTCTATCTTTCAGGTTAAACAAGGTCTCTGTTATCCCAAATAATATCTAATTACCTGCACTTGAAATAATCTTAGCCATCATTTTTTTCTTAGACTCCTACATTTTAAAAAACCTTAAGGGGGGTTCACTCGTTGCCCTTATATTTTTTTTTCTTTGTTGATAAATTGTTTGCCATTACTAGCAACTTTTTTCTGAATATTGTCTTTTAAACATACCCTGAGGTACCCCGGTAAAAACTGCTTTTTTTTAACCCAATACTGCAGCCTGATTTTTTTCCCACAAACCCCCTACCTCTATAATCTACAGTTTAAATCCTAGACAAATCATCAATTTCCCCCCTCAATTGAATTGGCTAGTGCAACCCTCCATCCCCCGGAGATGAACCCCCCTCCCTTGCATACATATCACATTTTCCAAAAATAGGCCCCAGTTTCAAAATGAAGGGATTTCAATTCCTTGCAGCACCTGTTACCGAATTTATACCAATTGCCCTAGACATCCATTCATTTCCCCCTCCCTTTCTAGGGAAGATGCTACAATGCGGGATCCCTCCCCTTTAAACCTAACTATTCTAGGCGACCTGACTTTCCAAGCTCCCCTCTCCTGCCCTTCCCAATGTCATTTCCCCACACTAAGACAATAATGGGGTTTTCCCCTTACCCGGCATAATTTATCCAAACCCGCTGACTATGTCACCAAAACCACCCAGGAAGGCTACCCCTGTCTGACCTTTTTGTCCTTTTACAAAGCACGGGCATATATCTTTTTCCTAAATTGCCCCCCTATTAAAATATTCTTTCCTTGATTAGCAGGGGGAAACAGTGGTACCTTTAAACCCCACTAAAACTGAATTACACTCGTCTTGGGGAAAAAGAGAATCGATTTCCCACCCTTTACAACTTTTCTATTAATTCCTCATTCTTCTTCTTCCCGAACTGTGAACCCCTTGCCCTTAAAATGGCGCCACTGAAATGCTGGGGCCATTTCCTTACCACTAAATCCTTCTCAAATTCTCTCCCAAATATCTATGCGAACTTTAGCCTCCATTTTTTTCCTGAAGAAGTAGAATCTCCCTTTTTCAACACCTGAACCTGAATTCTAAAACATACAACAACCATGGTGCCTTTGGAACGCCCACGCTACCTTTGCCTTTCTCAAGTTCCTTATGTTTCTTGGCTAGGTTGGATTCCAAAAAAGGTGTGCATACTCCAATATTGGCCAAAGAAAACATTGTAAAAGGGGCCTGAAAATTCCTTATTGAGATGCCGAATGGTGTTTTAGGTTGTAGGCGCCCTATCGCAGCTTATTTGGGTTTATGTGTGCCTCAGGGGCATGGCCGGGTTTACTCATCCAAGCCTTTTCCCGAGTGAGGTTTGTAGTCTCTGGCCCCCTAGACTGTGCTCTGTCTGTGGTCTTCTTTGTCCTTCCCCAATCTTCAAGATTTTGCACTTGGTAGAGTTGAACTCCAGGAGCCAGTTGCTGAACCAGCCTCGCCTGCTAAATTTCCCCTTTTTACTTCGCCTGGTCCTCGTCCGATTGAATTCTTCTCATCAACTCCACGTCATCTGCAAACAGGGACACTTCTGAGTCTATTCCTTCCTTCATGTCGTTCACAAATACCAGAAACAGCCCCGGATCTAGTACTGACGCCTGTGGAGCCCCGCTCGTCACAGGTGCCCACTGTGACACTTCACCACTTACCATGACTCATTGTTGCCTCCCTGTCAGGTATTCCCTGATCCATTGCAGTGCTTCTTTTTATCCCTGCCTTTTTCTCCACTTTTAAAACAATCCTTTTTTGGAACTGGTCAAACCCCTTCTTAAGTCCAAGAAAATCAAACTACCCCCCCCTCCTTTCTTGTCTTTCTGCTGTCACCCTTCATTGAACTCCAGTAGGTTTGAGACCAGTATTCTCCCCTGATACCGTGCTGGGTGTCGCGTAAACTCTCCCTTTTTGGTGCTTCACGCTCACTCCTGTAACTTCTCCATGACTTTGCAAAACAACAGTCGTAACACTGGGTTTTAATTAGTGCTTCGTGTCTGTCGCCTTTTTTTTTAAAATTGGGGTTACATTTGCGTCTTTCCTACCTCAGGTAGCACCCTTTTCGATAGATGTGTTAAAGTTTTTATTTATGGAACTTGGCGCCTCTGTTTTCCCCTCTCAGGGCCCATGGAGAGATTTAGCAGTCCCCCGCCTTTTAGGTATCTTACAGCCTCTTCACTTTCCTGGTTGTATGTGTGTGTGTTCACCAGTTGTGGTTGCAAGGTCGGGGTTTCACTCCGGCTCTGTCTCTTCGCTGGGGCCCCCCACTAGGGGCACTCTTCCCACCCATAGCTTTATCATACTCTTTTAAAACATTATGTACCTGTCTCACTACATCCTCTCCAGAGTATTTCCCTTTTTTGACAAAACCATGGCTGAATAATACTTCCCTAATATCCTTGTGATTCATCCGATTTCAACTCCGGTTTTTACCCCCCGTTGCTGTTCACATCTCTGGAACATTCTGCTCTGTCCACCTTGTCAGTTCCTGTAGTATTTTATATGTCGTTAGCATGCCCTTTCCCTACCCTCCTGTCCTCCGGGAAATCGGGTCGATTTATCAAAAACCTCCCCCTCGAAAAGCACCCCCCTTTTACCCGGGACTAGTTTTGTTGAAAAACCTACCTGGATACCTGGGGGTTTTTCCCGGGGATCAACGCCCCCGGGGGCCCCGGCCACGCCCGGGCCTCCCATGGATCGGGGCCCTGATAAACTAGGCTTTTACTGCGGGCCGCAGGGAAACCCGACGTACGAGCCACACCCCCGCTGATCCGGCACTGATTTTTAGGAAATTTTGTCCAGCTCTCTCTTGAAGGCAGCCGGGTTTTTTAAAGGGAAAACCCCCCCAAATGCTTGAGGGGAGGTGTTGAAAATTTTTGGGGCCCCCGGGACACTTAGTTTTTTTCCTCTTAGGTCCCAAATGGCGCCCCTATTTTTTTATTGGCGGCTTTTTTGCATCGCCTCCCAGCCCTTTTACTTTCGAAAGGGAGTGATTTCTGTGTGCAAAATTTTGGGACCTTTCCCTTTCCCAAAGTTTTTCCCCAATTTTAAAGATTATGATAAAACTCCCCCCGCTTTTCCAACGAGTACAAGTAAAAGTGCTTTCAAGCTTTTCCCAGTATTTTAAGGTGCTTGCCAGAATTTATACGGGCCAAAAAGGGAAACTCTTAAAACCCCCTAATCTGCGTTTTCCCACCGCTTTGTACGGAGATTTTTAATTACAGCATTTTTCCCCACCAAAGAACAAGTTTTTTTTGGAAAAGGGAAATCATCAGGGGTTTGGCATCTCTCTTTTTGAAATTTTCTCTTTTATCCAACTTTTTCATTTTCTTTGCACGGTGACCCGTGAAACTTTTTGTGACCTTGAAAGTGAAAATCCCCCAGCCCATTACTACTCCCTTTCCCTTACATTTTTCCGCTCTGTTTGAATGGCCGGAGTCAGTATATAACTCGGTTTCTATTTTATTACTCCCCTTTTTCCATAAGGGAAAAAAATTTGGAATTTGTCCTCATTGAACACCCTTTTTGTTTCCCCTTTGGCCCACTGGAAAATTTTTGTTATATCTTTTTTGGGGGTTTAAACCGCGTCCTCAGCAGATGAAAAGCCTAAAGCAGACCTAGTTTTCATCCGAAAAGGTTTATAGGGTGCTGTGGTGTATATCTCTTTTTTAAATTCCCGGGATATGAGGATAAAAAATAAGATGGGGCGAGTACTGGGGCCTTTGGGGAAATACAGAGCTCTTCACTAGGGCACCTCCGATTTAACTCTGTTAAACCCAACTACTCTTTGGGTTCGATTTTTTTAGGAATTTTGAAGACCCAATCTCCCCATTTTCCCAGTTTTTTCCCTTTTAAAGCACGTTTTTTTGGGCCCTATTCCCCATGACCCGCTTTTGTAAAATGTTTTTTGCAAAGTCGTATTTTAAACATCTGAAATTCTGATTTTTTTCCCCAGTGCACCCAAAGGGCCCAAATGTCATAGTAACCAGTAGTTTTTGAGAGGCAGAGCACCTGCCCTAAACCCCAATGGGGCCCCCTGGTTTGTGCGTTTTTGGGGAATCCGGGGTGATTGAAAACCCCTGCTTTTTTAGCACTTTTTCAAAGATTTTATGATGTGGGACGTCAAGCTTTTTGGTCTATATTTTCCTTAGCAAATGTTTTGCTGCCCCCCTTTAGGGAAAGCGGGGGGCTATATCCGTTTTTTTTAAGTGACTGGGGAAATTAAACCCCCCAAGCCCCAAGCCCCTTTCCTCCATTTTTTACTTGGGGAAACGCAAAGGGGGGTTTTCTTAAGTTCTTAATGAAAACAGAGTTCCACACCCTTGGGCCCCCCCCGGGGCGGGAGTGCATAGGCATGTTTTTAATGGCTTTTTTCAAATCTATGGGAGTTAGGGTAATGTCGGAAATCGGGCATCCTTTTAAGGGAGTTTTGAGGCTCATTCATGAAGAAATCATTGGGTCGTCGATCCTCAACCGTTTAAAGTGGTTCACAAAACACAGAGCCGTACGGGATTTCAATATTTCACTCTTTTTCCCTTTGTTGCTCTGTGTAATTCCCATCCTGTCTGAGTAAGGGCCCAAATACTAATTGGTATTTGCCTTTTTTTTTGGCATATGAAAAAAAATTTTTTGGAATTTCTTTTTTAATTTCACTAATAGCTTTAAGCCCTCCGCCTTTTTCCTGGTTCCTTAAGATCATTTTGCTTAAGTTTCGATATTTTCCCAAAATTCCCCGGTCACGCCCCTTTTGGTATCAGATATTCTACCTCCTGAGGGGGCTCATGACCCCCTTTTTGGGCGTCCCTTTTAGAGGAGCATCTTTTTCTCCTAGTTTACTCCTGCTCTTCTTCCCTTTTTTAAAGGGGAAAAGCCTAGAACATGCTTTGGCTACCAGGGAAATTGATCCTTTTTAAAGGGCCCGGGTTTTGGGGCCATGGTCATTTAAACATCTTCCCAACATGTTTTTGTTTAGGAATGGTTTTTCCTGGTCCCAGTTGATGTTTTTGTTGTTGAAATTGAATTTTGTGAAGAAAACCTTCACCCGGGGGGACCAAAAAAATTTTCCCCCCCCCTGTTTTAGGGCCCCAAAGCATGTTTCGTCTGGACTTCGATTTGATTGTGATCGGAATTTGTTGTTTTTTTGGGTATTTTTTATGTCTCTTTTTCAGGGCCTCATTATTTGTGAAGATAAGGGCAAGTGTTTTTCTAGTCTTTTTTGGGTCCACTATCTGCTGGCTTAAGGTGTGTTTTTTTGCAGAGACTTAGTAGCTCATGTGTGTGTGACCTTTCATCGCCCCTCCTCCGGGGGTTTTTTTCAGCTATAACATTAATTTTCTACATTTTTCCATTTTTTATCTTAGGTTGAAAACACCAACCCTAAAAGGTTTTTGGGGTGGGGCTGGAAGGTTTTTTCCAAAAAAGTAAAAGGGATTTTTAAATAGCTGTTTTCCCTTTAACTTTGGGGGGTTGTATCTGGGCTTTTAAAACAACCCCAATGACTAGGTTTTTTGGGCTCGATCCCTTTTTGATAGAACTTCAACTACCTCATTTTGTGGTGTTCCCGCAACTCCCCCGCAGATAAGGGACTCTTTTTACATTTCAGCCAAAACCCCCCCTTGTTGCCTTTTTTTCTGTCGCAAACTAAAAAGGTTGTAACCACTTATCCATATTTCCCCTTTTTTTCCTGTGAAGGCTGCAAACATTTCATTAAAACTCCACTAGAATTCCCCCTGATAAAAAAGGGATTTTGTTTTGGGGGAAAGGGTTTAAGGGCCCGTTTTTAGCAAAAATGAACCCAGGTTTTTATTCTGTGTTTTTTGGGGGATTTTGTTTTTTGGGATCAGTTTTGTAATTTTTGGAGGGCCATGGGTGGCCCCCTGGGGCGCCTCCAGTCCCCCAAAAAGGGCCCCGGGGGTTGGAAATATTTTGTTTTTTCCTTCCATTTTTTTTTTTCGTTTTTCCCGCCCTAAAAAAAACCTGGAATTTGGGGAGTCATACTACTAAATTTTTTTGTCCCCGTGGGGGCCCGTGCCTCCTGGCCCTTTTAGATGGTATCAGGGCACTCGATTTTGTAACACTGCTTTGGGGGACCGGGATGGCAAAATTTTTGGGGGGAAAGAAAGTAAAAAGGGAAAAAGACGACCCACTCCTTTAGACAGGAGGGCCCCTATATTTTTTTTTTGGGGGTGGTCAAAATTCATGTCCCTTTTTTTCCCCTGTTATTTCCATGCTTAAGATTTCCCCAAGCAAAAAATTTTCAAAATTTCACCTTTTGGGTTTAGAATTGTTTGGGGGTTGTTTGTCAATTTCTGCAGGGTTTTGGGGCTGCACTAAAAATCCTCATTTTCCAAGCCAGGGGCCCCCCCCCGGGGTTTCCATCTACTTTTCCCCATAAAAAGGAAAAGGGGAACCTTTCCCCTCCAAAATCTGTACTGTGGGGCCCCGGGCTTTTGCAATGAATTTTTATATTTTTCGTTTTTGTGGTGGGTTTGGGGAATGTCCCTAGGAGATCTGGCTGGCAGAAAAGGGTGGGGGCTTTGGGGCCCGGGTCAGCACGGGGGGGGGGGTGGGGGGTGGGGCTATCTGGGGGTGGGGTTTGCAGAAGAGTCTACTCCAGAGGAGGGCTCCTCTACTACATCTGTACTAGGGGATATGGCATTGGTAGCTGTGGAGGAGTCTTTAACTGAATCCAGATTTTCACAATGGCTGGGGGCTGGGTCTGGGTCAGCCCTAAGGCTGGGCACTGAACTAGCTGTTGTTTTTGTTTCCCATGTTTTTTCTAGTGTGTATCTGCTTATTTTTGGGTCAGTTGTTGTAGACTGGGCGTTCTCTGTGTTAGACTTTACTCCTCTCCTATCTTCCCATGCTCTATATATTCCAGGTAGACTATTCAATAGTTCCTCCTTTTTCTCGTGTTTATTGTTTATTAACCTCCTGAGTGCTTTCCTGATATCTATCCATAGTTCCACATCCCTGTTGCAGATCCAGAAACACCTATCTAGATAGATGTCATTTTTGGTTGCAGTGTTTATTCTTGCACAGGTAACATGATGTTTTGAAAAGCAAAGGTTGCATGTGATTCTAGATTGTTTCCCAAGAGCCTTTCCACATGTCCCACAGGTATACTGTACTGCCATCCTGCCTGTATCCTATTTGCAACTTTCTCTAATTTCTTGACGTGCTTGAACAGGTGTGAGTTCCAAACTCGAGCTGCATACTCCAGTACGAGCTTGACGTACACTGCATACAGAGTCTTGAGCAATTCCTTACCTAGGCGTTGGAAAACTATTCTTAGGTTTGCTAATCAACCATATGCTGCAGCAGTTATTTGGTTAATGTGCGCCTTAGGAGATGTGTCCGGTATTATGCTCACTCCAAGATCCTTTTCCTTGAGTGAGGTTTGCAGTCTTTGGCCTCTAGTCTGTATTTTATCTACTGCCTTCTTTAACCATCCCCCAATCTTCATGACTTTGCCCTTGGTGGAGTTAAACTCCAGGAGCCAGTTGCTAGACCAGGCCTGTAGCCTGTCCAGATTCTTTCGTAGTCCTACCTGAGCTTTATCCGATTTAATTCATCGCATTAGCTTCACTTCGTTTGCAAACAGGAACACCCTTGAATCTACCCTTTCCATCATGTCATTCACATATTCCAGATATAGCACTGGTCCTAGGATTGACCCCTGTGGAACCCTGCTCGTCACAGTGGCCCACTCTGACACCTCGACATGTACCATGACTCGTTGTTGCCTTCCTGTCAGGTAGTCTCTGATCCATTACAGTGCCTTTCCTGTTATACATGCCTGGTCCTCTAGCTTTTGCACCAATATCTTGTGTGGAACTGTGTCAAAAGTCATGCAATTACATCGCCCCTCTCTCTCTTTTGTCTTACTTCCGCCACCTTGTTGTAAAACTCCTGTAGGTTTGTGACACAGGATTTCCCATCCCTACAACCATTCCTTTCTAGGTGCTCCACCACTCTTCTCCTGATAATTCTCTCCATAATTTCGCATACTGTACATGTCAGTGACACTGGTCTGTTGTTTAATGCTGTCTGTCTGTCTCCTTTCGTAAATACTGGGACAACATTTGTGTGTGTGCCCGATGCTGCCGCTGCTGCTGCTGCTACTGCTGCTGCTGCTGCTGCTGCTGCTGCTGCTGCTGCTGCTGCTGCTGCTGCTGCTGCTGCTGCGGCTGCTGCTGCTGCTGCTGCTGCTGCTGCTGCTGCTGCTGCTGCTGCTGCTGCCACTGCTGCTGCTGCTGCTGCTGCTGCTGCTGCTGCTGCTGTTACTGCAGTAGTTGTTGTTGCTTCTGCTGTTGCTGCTGTTGTTGCTGAAGCTGATGCTGTCGCTGCCGTTGATGGTTTTGCTGCTGCCGTTGCTGTTGCTGTTGATGCTGTTGCTGTTGTTTTTGCTATTGCTGTTCCTGCTGCTCCTTCCCCACTCCAACAACCCCCACACCACCCCCTTCCTCCCCCACTCCAACAACCTCCACACCACCCCCTTCCTCCCCACTTCAACAACCCCCACACCACCCCCTTCCTCCCCCACTCCAACAACCCCCACACCACCCCCTTCCTCCCCCACTCCAACAACCTCCACACCACCCCCTTCCTCCCCACTCCAACAACCCCACACCACCCCCTTCCTCCCCCACTCCAACACCGCCACACACCCACCTCTCCCCCCACTCCAACATCCCCACTCCAAAATGGCAAGCTGTGGTAGCGGCCCTAAACACAGTAAACATCCTTATCTAAAACACACACAAGAGCCACGTCAACATTGACCCCAAAAACAGATGGGGAAAAAAGAGAAAAGAGATAGAGAGAGAAGAGAGGAGAGAGAGAGAGAGAGGAGAGAGAGAGA
The DNA here is from genome assembly GCF_026875155.1 of Cherax quadricarinatus. Classification (NCBI taxonomy): domain Eukaryota; kingdom Metazoa; phylum Arthropoda; class Malacostraca; order Decapoda; family Parastacidae; genus Cherax; species Cherax quadricarinatus. The sequence goes on along the minus strand of NC_069458.1, from coordinate 23,800,394 downwards.
GAGAGAGAGAGAGAGAGAGAGGAGAGAGAGAGAGAGGAGAGAAGAGAGAGAGAGAGAGAGAGAGAGAGAGAGAGAGAGCATTCTAAGTGGAGGCAGCAGTTATGAGCTCCATAGTTAGGTTATGACCCTAGTTAGGTTATTTATAAAAGATAACACCCACAGTCAATATTGATACTCATGCAAATATAATTATCACTGGAGGGGAGGGGAGTGGGAGAAGAAGGAAGGGGGTGAGGGGTGGGAGGGGGAGAGAGAGGGGAGGGGGAGAGAGGAGGGGAGAAAAGGCCTTTTAATATCTAAGCAAATACGTTCTTATGGTTTTGAAATTGTCGCAGTGAATGTGAGGGATATTGTGTGGTGTGTGTGTGTGTGTGTGTGTATGTGTGTGTGTGTGTGTGTGTGTGTGTGTGTGTGTGTGTGTGTGTGTGTGTGTGTGTGTGTGTGTGTGTGTGTGTGTGTGTGTGTGTGTGTGTGTGTGTGTGTGTGTTGTGTATGTGTGTGTGTGTGTGTGTGTGTGTGTGTGTATGTGTGTGTGTGTGTGTGTGTGTGTGTGTGTGTGTGTGTGTGTGTGTGTATGTGTGTGTGTGAGTGTACTCACTAGTTGTACTCACCTAGTTGAGGTTGCGGGGGTCGAGTCCGAGCTCCTGGCCCCCGCCTCTTCACTGATCGCTACTAGGTCACTCTCCCTGAGCCGTGAGCTTTATCATACCTCTGCTTAAAGCTATGTATGGATCCTGCCTCCACTACATCGCTTCCCAAACTATTCCACTTACTGACTACTCTGTGGCTGAAGAAATACTTCCTAACATCCCTGTGATTCATCTGTGTCTTCAGCTTCCAACTGTGGTCCCCTTGTTACTGTGTCCAATCTCTGGAACATCCTGTCTTTGTCCACCTTGTCAATTCCTCTCAGATTTTGTATGTCGTTATCATGTCCCCCCTATCTCTCCTGTCCTCCAGTGTCGTCAGGTTGATTTCCCTTAACCTCTCCTCGTAGGACATACCTCTTAGCTCTGGGACTAGTCTTGTTGCAAACCTTTGCACTTTCTCTAGTTTCTTTACGTGCTTGGCTAGGTGTGGGTTCCAAACTGGTGCCGCATACTCCAATATGGGCCTAACGTATACGGTGTACAGGGTCCCTGAACGATTCCTTATTAAGATGTCGGAATGCTGTTCTGAGGTTTGCTAGGCGCCCATATGCTGCAGCAGTTATTTGGTTGATGTGCGCTTCAGGAGATGTGCCTGGTGTTATACTCACCCCAAGATCTTTTTCCTTGAGTGAGGTTTGTGGTCTCTGACCCCCTAGACTGTACTCCGTCTGCGGCCTTCTTTGCCCTTCCCCAATCTTCATGACTTTGCACTTGGTGGGATTGAACTCCAGGAGCCAATTGCTGGACCAGGTCTGCAGCCTGTCCAGATCCCTTTGTAGTTCTGCCTGGTCTTCGATCGAGTGTATTCTTCTCATCAACTTCACGTCATCTGCAAACAGGGACACCTCAGAGTCTATTCCTTCCGTCATGTCGTTCACAAATACCAGAAACAGCACTGGTCCTAGGACTGACCCTGCGGGACCCCGCTGGTCACAGGTGCCCACTCTGACACCTCGCACGTACCATGACTCGCTGCTGTCTTCCTGACAAGTATTCCCTGATCCATTGTAGTGCCTTCCCTGTTATCCCTGCTTGGTCCTCCAGTTTTTGCACCAATCTCTTGTGTGGAACTGTGTCAAACGCCTTCTTGCAGTCCAAGAAAATGCAATCCACCCACCCCTCCTGCTCTTGTCTTACTGCTGTCACCATGTCATAGAACTCCAGTAGGTTTGTGACACAGGATTTCCCGTCCCTGAAACCATGCTGGCTGCTGTTGATGAGATCATTCCTTTCTAGGTGTTCCACCACTCTTCTCCTGATAATCTTCTCCTGATTTTGCATACTATACATGTCAGTGACACTGGTCTGTAGTTTAATGCTTCATGTCTGTCTCCTTTTTTAAAGATTGGGACTACATTTGCTGTCTTCCATGCCTCAGGCAATCTCCCTGTTTCGATAGATGTATTGAAAATTGTTGTTAGGGGTACACATAGCGCCTCTGCTCCCTCTCTCTCAATACCCATGGGGAGATGTTATCTGGCCCCATTGCCTTTGAGGTATCTAGCTCACTCAGAAGCCTCTTCACTTCTTCCTCGGTTGTGTGCACTGTGTCCAGCACTTGGTTGTGTGCCCCACCTCTCCGTCTTTCTGGAGTCCCTTCTGTCTCCTCTGTGAACACTTCTTTGAATCTCTTGTTGAGTTCTTCACATACTTCACGGTCATTTCCTGTTGTCTCCTCCTTCCTTCCTTAGCCTGATTACCTGGCCCTTGACTGTTGTTTTCCTCCTGATGTGGTGTACAAAAGTTTGGGTCAGATTTGGTTTTCGTGCTATGTCATTTTCAATTGTCTTTGGGCCTCCCTTCTTATCTGTGCATTTTCGTTTCTGGTTTTACGATGTTTCCTTTTCTCCTGGGCCCTTTTGCTTCTATATTTTTCCATTCCCTAGCACACGGGTTTTTTGCCTCCCTGCCCCTTTTGGGGGAAAACCATGGGCTCACCCGGGGGCTTTTTCATTATCCTGTTCCCCTTGGGTACAAACCTTCCTCCCCCTCCTTGATTTTTTTGCTACATTTTCCCTTCATCTCATTAACTGGTTTCCCCCTGCCAGTTCTTTTGTCCCCTGACCCCGTTCGGTGTTCCTCATTCCTGTGTAGTCCCCTTTTTGTGTTTGGGTTCATTCGTCCCGGCCCCTTTCCCGCTTTCCCTCCCTTTGCTCTACTGGGGGTATTCGAACTTTTAAACCCATGGTCATGGCCCAAGGGGTTTTCATATGTAGTCCGATTTCTCACTACTGAAAGGTGAATTTCTAAGTCCAGCCTTGCTGGTTCATCCTCTCCTCTTTTCTCTTGTAGTGTCCCTTACGTGTTGGTACATGAAGTTCTCCAGTACCACCCCCATATCTTTAGCCCTCCATGTATCTTGGCCCCCATGTGGGTCCAAGTGTGTGTGTGTTGTGTGTGTGTGTGTATGTGTGTGATTGTGTGTGGTGTGTGTGTTGTGTGTGTGGTTGGTGTGTGTGTGTGTGTGTGTGTGTGTTGTGTGTGTGTGTGTGTGTGTGTGTGTGGTGGTGGTGTGTGTGCGTGTGTGTGTGTGTGTGCGTGCGTTTGTGTGTGTGTGGTGTGTGTGGGGTGTGTGTGTGTGTGTGTGTGTGTGTGTGTGTGTGTGTGTGTTGTGTACTCACCTATTTGTGGTTGCAGGGGTCGAGTCACAGCTCCGGGCCCCGCTTCTTGCCTGATTGCAAACTAGGTCCTCTCTCTCCCTGCCATGAGCTCTATCATACCTCGCCTTAAAAACTATGTATGGTTTCTGCCCCCACTACATCCCTTTCTAGGCTATTCCATGGCCTGACTACTCTATGACTGAAGAAATACTTCCTAACATCCCTTTGATTCATCTGAGTCTTCAACTTCCAATTGTGACCTCTTGTGCCTGTGTCCCATCTCTGGAAACATCCCGTCTTTGTCCCCCTTGTCTATTCCGCGCAGTATTTTTATATGTCGTTATCATGTCTCCCTGACCCTCCTGTCCTCAGTGTCGTCAGGCCGATTTCCTCAACCTTTCTTCTTTAGGGACAATCCCCGTAGCTCTGGGACTAGTCTTGTTGCAAACCTTTGCACTTTCTCTAATTTCTTGACGTGCTTGACTAGGTGTGGATTCCAAAACTGGTGCTGCATACTCCAGTATGGGCCTGACGTAGATGGTATACAGAGTCTTAAACGAATCCCTTTCTGAGGTATCGGAACGCTATTTCCGTAGGTTTGCCAGGCGCCGTATGCTGCAGCAGTTATCAGATTGATGTGTGCCTCAGGAGATATGCTCGGTGTTATACTCACCCCCAGATCTTTTTCTTGAGTGGGTTTGCAGTCTTTGGCCATCTAAACTATATTGTGTCCTGCGGTCTTCTTTCCCCTTCCCAATCTTCATGACTTTGCATTTGGCAGGGTTAAATTAAAGGAGCCAGTTGCTGGACCAGGCTTGTAGCCTGTCCAGGTCTCTTTGTAGTCCTGCCTGATCCTCGTCCGATTTGATTTTCTCATTAATTCGCATATCTGAAAAACAAGGACACTTCTGAGTCTATCTCTTCCGTTATGTCGTTCCAATATACCAAAAACAGAACAGGTCCTAGGACTGACCCCTGTGGAACCCGCTTGTCACAGGCGCCCACTCTGACCCCTCGTCGCGTACCATGACTCGTTGTTGCCTCCCTGTCAGATATTCTCTGATCCATTGCAGTGCCTTTCCTGTTATGTGTGCCTGATCCTCTAGCTTTTGCAGTAACCTCTTGTGAGGAACTGTGTCGAAGGCCTTCTTGCAGTCCAAAAAATATGCAGTCGATCCCCCCCTCTCTCTCTTGTCTTACTTCTGTCACCTTGTCATAAAACTTGTAGGTTTGTGACACAGGATTTTCCTTCCCTGAAACCCTGCTGGTTGTCAATTATACACTTGTTTCTTTCCAGGGTCCCCCACCACTCTCCTCCTGATGATCTTCTCCATGACTTGCATATATACACGTTAGTGATACAGGTCTGTATTTTAGTGGCCTCATGTCTGTCTCCCTTTTTAAAAATTGGGACTACATTTGCCATTTTTCATACCCTCAGGGAGGTTTGCCCATTTTTCAAATGATGTGTTAAAGTCTTTGTTAATGGCTCACAACAATATCTCTGCTCCCTCTTTAAGGACCCACGGAGGATGTTGGGCTGCTCCAACCGCCTTTGAGGTGTCAAGTTCGCATAGCAGCTTCTTCACTCCTCCTTGGTTATATGTACCTCATCCAGCACTTGCTGGTGTGCCCCCCAGTTCTGATTTCTTGGAGTCCTATGGTTTCCACTGTAAATACCTCTTTAAATCTTGTGTTGAGCTCCTGACAAACCCCTCGGTCGTTTCTTGTGAATTCCCCACACCCCTTTCCCCAGTCTGATTACCTGGTCCTTGACTGTTGTTTTCCTCCTGATGTGGCTGTACAACAGTTCGGGTCGTCTTTACTTTTGATGCTATGTCATTTTCATATTGTCTCTGAGCCTCTCTTCTTATCTGTGCATATTCGTTTCTGGCTCTTCGGTGATTTCTTTATTTTCCTGAGTTCTCTGTCTTCTGTACCTTTTCCATTCTCTAGTACACTAGTTTTTGCCTCCCTACACCTTTGGGTGAACCAAGGACTGTTCTGTTCTTCCCCTTATTTTGTTTCCCTTGGGAACAAACCTCTCCTCTGCCTCCTTGCATTTTGTTGCCACATAATCCATCATTTTTGTACTGGTTTTCCTGTCAGTTCCCTCTCCCACTGAATGTCTTGAAGGAAATTCTCATGCCTGAGTAGTTCCCCCTTTTGTAGTTTGTTTTTTCCCACCTATTCCTGCTACTCTCTCCTTGGAGCTCAACTATGTAGTCGAAGTGTAGTGAAATGTGTGTGTGTGGGTGTGTGTGTGTGTGTGTGTGTGTGTGTGTGTGTGTGTGTGTGTGTTTTGTGTATACTCACCTATTTGTGGTTCTAGGAGTCGAGTCATAGTTTCTGGCCCCGCCTCTTCACCGATCGCTACTGGGTCTGCTCTCTCTCCCTGCTCCATGAGCTTTATCTTACCTCTTCTTAAAATATGTACGGTTCCTGCCTTACTACGTCACTTGCCAGACTATTCCACTTCCTGACAACTCTATGACTGAAGAAATACTTCCTAACATGTCTTTGATTCATCTGAGTCTTCAACCCCCAATTTGTGACCCCTTGTTTCTGTGTTCCATTCTGGAACATCCTGTCTTTGCCCACCTTGCCCAATTTCTCGCAGTATTTTGTATATCGTTATCATATCTCCCTAACCCCACCTGTCCTCCAGTGTCGCAAGTCCGATTTCCCCCCCAACCTTTCTTCGTAGGACATTCCCATTAGTTTCTGGAACTAGTCTTGTTGCAATCCTTTGCACTTTCTCTAATTTCTTGAAGTGCTTGACCAGGTGTGGGTTCCAAAATGATGCTGCATACTCAGATGGGCCCTGACGTACCCAGTGTACAGAGTCTTCAACGATTCCTTACGAGGTATCGAATGCTATTCTCAGGTTTTCCAGGCACCCATATACTGCAGCAGTTATCTGGTTGATGTGCACCTCAGGAAAATGTGCTCGGTATTATACTCACCACACGATCCTTTTTCTTACGTGAGGTTTGCAGTTTTTGGCCACCTAGCCTGCACTTTGTCTGCGGTCTTCTTTGCCCTTCCCGTTCATCATGACTTTGCATTTGGCGGGGTTAATTTGAAGGAACCAATTGCTGGACCAGGCAATACACCCTGTCCAAGTCTCTTTTTAGTCCTGCCTGATCCTAATTCGTTTAATTATTCTCTTTAACTTCACTTTCATCTGCAAACCCGGGAACACTTCTGAGTCTATCCTTTCCCTCATGTTATTCACATATAATAAAAGCAACATGGTCCTAGGACTGACCCCTGTGGAACCCCGCTCAAAATGGGGCCCGCCCACTCTGACAACCTCGTCACGTACATGACTCGTTGTTGCCTCCCGTCAGGTATTCCCTGATCCATTGCAGTCCCCTTTCCCTGTTATGCATCCCTGGTTCCCCAGTTTTTGATTAATTTTCTTGTGAGGAACTGGTCGAAGGCCTTCTTACAGTCCAAGAAAATGCATTCTGCCCATCCCTCTCTCACTCATGTTTTACTTCCATTACTTTGTCATTAAACTCCAGTAGGTTCATGACACAGGTTTTTCCTTCCCTGAATCTGTGCTGGTTGTTGTTTAAAAGCTTGTTCCTTTCTAGGTGCTCCAACCCTCTCCTGATAATCTCCATGACTCTGCAATGCTTTTAAAACATTAGTGACCCTTGTTTGTAGTTTACTGCCTTCTGTCTCCTTTCTTTAAAATGGGGGCTACATTTGCTGTCTTCCATACCTCAGGTAGTTGCCCATTTTCAATGGATGTGTCCGAAAATTGTTGTTAGTGCACACATAGCATCTCTGCTCCCTCTCTAAGGACCCATGGAGAGATTTTGTCCAGTCCCACCGCCTTTGAGGTATCAGGTTCACTTAGCTTTCTTCTTCACCTTCTCCTCGGTTGTGTGTAGTTCATCCAGCATTTTTTGGTAATCCCTTGTTGGTGTACCCCCTATTCAGATTTCCAGAGTCCTTCCTGTCTCCTCTGTAAATACTTCCTTAAATCTCATGTTGAGCTCCTCACATACTTGTTGGTCATTTTTGTGTGCTCCCACCTTCCTTCCTCAGCCTGATTACTTGTTCCTTGACTGTTGTTTTCCTACTGATGTGGCTATACAACAGACTTGATTTTCTATGCAATGTGGTTTTCGAAGTGTTGCTGTGCCTTCCTCCTTATCTGTGCATACTCTTTCTTGCTCTTCGACTAATTTCTTTATTTTCTTGGGTCCTTTGTCTTCTATACTTTTTCCCATTCTCTAGCAAAACTTAGTTTTTTCCCTCCAAACACCTTTCGGTAACCAAGAGATCGTTCTGGTCTTCTCTTTAATTTCTGTTGCTTTTGGGGAACAAACCTTTCCTCTGCCTCCTTTCATTTTGTTGTCACGTAGTCCATCATTTGTTATTGATTTTCCTACCCATTTTCTTTCTCGTTGAACCTCTTGCAGAAAGTTTCTCATGCCTGTGTAGTCCCTCTTTTTAGTTTGGCTTTTCCCATCCTCCTCCTCTTGCCCTCTCCACTTGTAACTCTAAATAAATATTCGAAGCTCAGACCACGTGATTATAACTCCAAGGAGTTTTTATATGTGATTTCCCTTGTTGTCCAAGCTACTCAAGGGGAATTAAAGGTCCAGTCTTGCTGGTCAAACTCACCCGTCTCTCTGGTAGTGTCCCAAACATGTTGATGCATTTAGGTTTTCCAGTACCACATTCTCATCTTGGGACTCCCATGATTAGGGCCCCGATGTAGTTCGGTTTTCCCCGTCAACCTCCTTGTGATTGAAATCACCCATAACTATAGCTTTTTCTCTACCTGTGGGGAGTTCTTCTGGCCACTCGTGTGTTCCACCATTGCTCTATTGCCCTTCTCATTCTTCTCTTGGCCTCCTTCATTCTGTGCTGGTTGTACTCAAAAACAATGAATCTATTTTATGCCCCAGAACTTAATCCACCTACCCATCTAGTCCCTTTTGCCCATATCATACATTTCCTTCCATTTCCTCAAATCCCATTTGTTTAATGAGAAGTGGGAACTTCCCCCTCCCATTTACTCCCTTATTTTCCTCGGTCTAAATCCCGGTGGGAAAGTGGTCTGTTTCCCCGGAGTTTGTTTCTGTGAGACTATAATGTCATGCCCCTTCTCACTTTTTTGTTATTCCATCTGCATTCATATACCAACCTCCAATTCTTTTCTAAAACTTTTGGTCTGGGGAAAACATGGTGTTGGGGGGTGGGAAACCCAGCGAGGGAATCATGGGGGTTGCTGTGGGGGAGAAGTTTATAATGAGGAGGGTAGGGGAGTGGGAATGTGGTTGTTGGGTTTTGCGTTAGGTTGTTGGTTGCATTGGGTTGATGGGTTTAGGTTATTCTGTAGTTTCTTTTTGAGGGAGGCTTATTTTCTCTTCTTTCTGGAGTCTGGGTTCCCTGCTCACTCTGTCCTTGCCTTTCTTTCCTCCTTGCAAACTTGTACCCTCTCTTTCAGTTTCTGCCTTTTTCATTGTGTTCTGTCACAGTCGAGGTACCCCTCGGTACACAGTATGTCCCCTTTGTCATGCTTTTCCCGCAGGATCCGTTTTGAGCTGATTCTGCCTGAAAATCAATTTGACTTGCTTTTTATTTTTCCCACTTGCAAACCCTTATTCTAGAAAATTGTCAGCTAGTCATGTCGTCCTCACCTATTGCTTTATGATACTTCAAATTTCTTTTTTCTCCCCCTCTTTCTGCTTCATAGTTTTCCCTTCAGCTTCCTGTAGCCCATAAACCAAAATTGACATCTCCTTTTCATTTATTTTCCCCTGCATTTCCCTTTACAATCCCTGAGTGATCTAGTTTCCTCCACTGAGCTTCTTTCCCTTTAGTCCTTCAATATCTTATGTCCCTGTGCTCAAATGTCTGTATTTTCCCTTCTCGCTTTTCCTGGCCCCTGCTATGGCTGTTTGGTCCTCTGCATATACTTGTTTTCATTTTCTTCAATCCCCTCATTTGTTCCCGTCTGCTGTGTCTTTTCCCAGGGTCCCGTATCTAATAGGGCCCCATTTTCAGTATAACTCCCGTTCCCTACAAACCTCATTTGTGACTGATGTAGCAGTTCCCAATGTCACACCCATAATGCTCTTTGGTTCTTTGGACTGTTTCAGATTTATAAGTTCCTCTTCTAAGCTCTGTATATTACCTTCTGCTGCTGTGGTTTGTAGCTCCCATTTCCTGCTCTCTGCAGCTATCCATTCCTCCATTTTCTTCCTGAGCTCTTCTACCTGGAGTCTACCTGGAGAGCATTCCAGGGATCAATGCCCCGTGGCCCAGTCCGTGAATAAGCCTCCCGGTGGATCAGGGCCTGATCAACGAGGTTGTTACTGCTCGCCACACACAATCCAACGTATGAACCACAGCCTGGCTGATCCGGCACAGTTTTTAGGTATCTGTCCAGCTCCCTCTTGAAGACAACCAGAGGTCTAGGGGTAATGCCCCTTACTGCTAGTGGGAGGCTGTTTGAACAGTCTTGGCCCCAGACACTTATTGCATTTTCTCTTAGTGTACCAGTGACGCCCCTACTTTTCACTGGGGTATGTTGCATCGCCTGCCAAATCTTTTGCTTTCATATGGCGTGATTGCTGTGTACATATTAGGGACCAGTCCCTCCAGAATCTTCCAGGTGTAGATTACGATATATCTCTCTTGCCTGTGCTCTAGTGAGTACAAGTCAAGTGCTTCCAGGCACTCCCAGTAGTTAAGGTGTTTTGATGGAACTTATACGTGCAGTAAAGGTTCTCTGTACATTCTACTAGTTCTGCAATTTCACCTGCCTTGAATGGGGATGTTAATGTACAGCAGTATTCCAGCCTAGAGAGAATAAGTGATTTAAAAAGGATCATCATTGGCTTAGCATCTCTTGTCTTGAATGTTCTCATTATCCCCATCTTCTTCCCTTTTCCTGAGCTCTGCCACCCAATCTTCCTTCCCAGGCTTTTCCACCAGTCCACTGGTTCCCCGTAGTGCTATTTGGCAACCCATGTGTGTGTGTGTGTGTGTTGTGTGCATATTCTGTGTATGTGTTGTGTGTTGTGTGTTCCATGTATGTGTTGTGAGTGTGTTTTAATCACCTAACAGTTATTTTAGAGTTGACTCTCAGCTCCTGGTTCCTACTATAATCAGAAGACTGGTTCCACAAATTTTCTGATGCGTGGATGCTATTGTTATCTATCCTTGAAGCTGTGTATGGTATTTGCTTCTAACATTTCATCATCTAAGTCATTTCTAACCATCCTGCTGAAGCTTACCTGGAGAGCAGTTTACCTGGAGAGAGTTCCGGGGGTCAACGCCCCCGCGGCCCGGTCTGTGACCAGGCCTCCTTAGGTCAGTGTCCCAGGATGCGACCCACACCAGTCGACTAACACCCAGGTACCCATTTTACTGATGGGGAACATAGACAACAGGTTGAAAGAAACACGTCCAATGTTTCTACTCTGGCTGGGAATCGAACCCAGGCCCTCACCGTGTGAAGCGAGAGCGTTAACCACCAGGCCACCATGTATGTGACTTATCCGATTCTTTAGATTACAGTTATACTCTCTTGTTCTTGGTGTCAGCTTTAAAAGAAAAGAAAAGCGTCTTCCTGTGTGTCCAAGCAAGACCTCTGGATATCATGTACATTGTTAACATAGCTCCTCGTTTGCTTTTCTAAAGTCAAAAAAATTTAGTTTTTTGAATCTCTGTAGTCAGGTCTATCACTCTAAGACCCTTGACGGGTATAGTCTAGGGGAGTCAGAGACTACAAACCTCACTCAGGGAAAAAGAGATCTTGGGGTGAGATATAGAACTCACAAGGCACATCTCACTGAAGGCGACACCATTCAACCCAAATAACTGCTGCGAAGCATATGGGCGCCTAGCAAACCTCAGAACAGCATTCCGACATTTATTAAGGAATCGTTCAGGACCCTGTTAGCAGACCGTATACGGTAGGCGCCATATTGGAGTATGCTGGCACCATTTGTGGAAACCACATAGCCAAGCACGTAAAGAAAACTAGAGAAAGTGCAAGGTTTGCAAACAAGACTTAGTCCCAGAGTAAGAGGTTATGTTCCTACGATGAGAGGTTAAAAGGAATCACAGAAACCCACCTGACTCGACACTGGAGGGACAGGAGAGATAGGGGGGGAGCATAGGATAACGACATACAAAATACTGAGAGGAATTGACTGAGGTGGACTGCAAAGACAGGATGGTTCCGCAGAGATTGGTCACATTTAACATGGGGACACAGTTGGAAGCTGAGACACAGATGAAATCAACAGGGATGTTAGGAAGTATTCTTCGCCACCAGAGTAGTCAAGTAAGTGGAATAGTTTGGGAAGCGATGTAGTGGAGAGCAGGATCATTACATAGCTTTTAAGCAGAGGTGTATATAAAGCTCACCGGCTCAGGGGAGAGTGGACCTGTAGCGATCAGTGAAGAGGCGGGCCAGAGGAGCTGCAACTCGACCCCCGCAACATCAACTAGGTGAGTACAACTAAGGTGAGACACTCACACACACGCCCACACTTCACACACACACACACACAACATACATCACTCTCACACACACACACACACACACACTCCACACACAAACACGCACGCACTCACTCACCAACACAACACCACACACAGACTACATACACTCACACACACACTCTACGCCACACACTCACACACATCACCCACACACCACACACATACACAGCTCACACACACACACACAACACAGTGAAGAGGCGGGGCCAGGAGCTTGGAACTCGACCCTGCCCCTCTGCCAACCATAACTAAGGTGGAGTACAACTAGGTGAGTACACACACACACACACTCACACCCAACCACACCACACACTCACATAACACACACACATACACAGACACACACTCACTCACACACACACTCACATAACCACACACACACTCACACACACACTACACACACACACCACACACACTCACACACAGACACATCTCACACACATACACACTCACACACACACACACACACACACATACACACTCACACACACACACACACACACGCATACACAACCACACACTCACACACACACACACACAATCACACACACGCACACAAACATACCACTACCGCACACACACACACACACACTCACACACACACACACACACGACCACAACTCACTCACACACCACTCACACACACACACACACACTCTCACACAACACACATACACACTCACTCACACACACACTCACCACACACACACTCACACACACCACACACACACACACACACACACACTCACACACACGACTCACACACACACTCCACACACACTCACACACAACACTCGCACAACACGCACTCACACACACACACAACACCCACACACGCGCACACACTACACATCACACAACACACACACTATCACACACACATCACGACACACACACACGTACACAAAGACACTACACATCACTCCACACACACACTCACACACACACGCACTCACACACTCACACACACACTCACACCACACACACACACACAGCCTCTACAACTCAACACACACATCAACGACCACACACACCACACACCACTCACACTCACACCCACACACTCACACTAACACACGACACTCACAGACCACACACGGGGCCAGGAGCGTAGGACTCGAACCCTGCAATCCCACAAATAGGTGAGTACACGCAGTCAGACACACACACAAAACACACACATCACACACACAGACACAATACCACTAGCAGACAACGCCACACACACGCAACACTAACACACACACATACACACTCACACACACACACACATCACACACACACAACCACACTCAACACACCACACACACACACACACACAACACATAACACACACACACACTCACACACACACACACAACCACTACACACCCTCACACACACACACACAACTCACCACACACACACACACACACACTCTCGCGACACACACATTCAACAAACACAACCACACTCTCACACACACATTACACCTCACACCACACACACACACACTCAACACACAACACACACACACTCACACACACACACCACATACACACACACACACACACACACACATCACACCCAGAGCACAGAGGCACAGGAAGACCACAGACAGAGTATAGGCTAGGTGGGCTTTTGAAAGTTGTGTATATTACATCTGCATTTGATTTTCTTCCAGTGCATCCAGGCCATATACATAGTGATCCAACAGTTGTAAGAGCAGGAGCGACCTGCCCTGAACCCATTGTTGCCCTGGGTTTGTGCCAGATTTTGGGAATCCAGGTGATTTGCAATCCTGCTTCTTAGCACTCTTTCAAAGATTTTTTATATGTGGGACGTCAGTGCTATTGGTCTATAGTTATTAGCTATGCTTTGCTGCCCACCGTTATGGAGTGGGGCTATATCCGTCGTTTAAGGGACTGGAATTTCATCCACGTCCAAGCTCTCCTCATAGTGTACTTAGGGCCCGTTGAGAGGGGTTTCTTGCAGTTCTTAATGAAAACAGAGTTCCTCAGAGGTCTGGGCCCGGGGCTGAAGTGCATGGGTATGTTGTCACACACACAATATATACACGCACCCACGCACACCACACACCACCACACACACACACCACACACACACACACACACACACACACACACACACACACACACACCACACTACACACTACACTCAGGACAACTCTCACACACTTTCACACACCACACACATCAACTCTCACACACACGCACACTCACACACACTCTCACACACTCTCTCTCACACTCAACACACATAACGATTTTTTTTTCCAGAGTTACATTCCCGTTTTGTTTTTAACTGAAAACGCTCTGAACTGTACGGGCGAAACCGTTTTGAAGAACAAACGATACGGCCGTGTGTTGCACACGTGTGTCTAACCCATTGGAGTATACCGCCACTCCCATCATAAATGAGCGCCAGTGTTTCGTTTGGGACCTATTCTACCATGGGACAGCAGGACCTCCTGCAAGTGCTCCTACTTTAAATGAAATCTCAAACAAGGCGCCAAGACACCAAGTGTCTGTCTCTACGAGCAGCACGACAAAGATTTCCAAGTTTAATTTTCAACAGAATAGAAAAACAATTACATCTTGCGAAATGGGCATGTTAAACACACACTCTCACACACACACTCACACACACACTCACCACACACAGCTCACACAGACACAGCAACACAGCTCACAGACACACACTACACACACTCACACACACACTCACACACACACACAACTCACACACCACACTCACACACTCACCACACATCACCACACACACTCAACACCACACTCACACACACACTAACACACACACTTCACAACACTCACACGCACTCAACACATATTCCCTGTCGCAGATGATGTGTTCAGAGTATACTGGATGAGAGTTTATCTGGAGGAGAGTTCCGGGTGGTCAACGCCCCCCGGCCGGTTATGTGACCAGGCCTGCTTAGGTCAGTTGTCCCAGGATGCGGCCCACACAGTCGACTAACACCCTGGTACCATTTACATGATGGGGGAACATAGACAACAGGTGGAAAGAAACACGTCAATGTTTCTACTCTGGCTGGGAATCGAACCAGGCCCTCACGTGTGAAGCGAGAGCGTTAATAACCACCAGGCACCAGAGCCCTGTGAAGATGATGAGAAGAATTATTATTAAACGGTGAGGATGATGCTAGGACTGCAAAGAGACCTGGAAGGCTGGGACATGTGGTCCAGCAATGGCGTCTCGAATTCAATCCAGCCAATGCAAAGTCTGAAGATTTGAGGAGGGCAAAGAAGACCGCAAGACAGGTATAGGCTAGGTGGACAAAGCTACAGACCTCACTCAGGGAGAAGAGACTTGGGGTGACCCATACACTCGAGCACTCACCTGGGGGCACTCAATCAACCAACAAACAGCTGCAGGCATACGGCCGCTGGCAAACCTTGAGAATAGCGTTCCGATACCTTATAAGGAATGTTTCCAAGACACTGTACACTGTGTATGTTAGGCCTCCATACTGAGTATGAGCACCAGTCTGGAACCCACCCTGGTCAAGCACGTCAAGAAAGTTAGAGAAGAAGTTCAAAGTGTTTGCAACAAGGCTAATCCCAGTGCTCAAAGGAGAATGTCGTTACGAGGCAAGGTTAAGGGAAAATCGGACTGACGACACTGGAAGACAGAAGGGTCAGGGGAAGGGACATGATAAACGACATACAAGATACTCGGGGAAAAGGAACAAGGTGGACAGAGATAGGATTGTTCCAAGAGAGGGGAACAGGGACAAGGGGTCACAACTGGAAGCTGAAGCCTCAGAACTGAGTCACAGGGTGGTACGTTAGGAAGTATATTCTTTCAGTATAGGGTGTCAGCAAGTGGAATAGCACAAGTGAAGTAGTGGGGAAACAGGAGCCATACATAGTTTTAAGAAGAGGTAATGACAAAGCTCAGGAAGCAGGAGAGAGAGGATCCAGTAGCGTCAGTGAAGAGGCGGGGCCAGGAGCTGAGTCTTCGACCCTGCAACCCAATTAGGTGAGTACCCACAGCACACGCTCACACACCACACACCACACTTCACACACCACACACATACACACACAAACACGTCACACGGAATTTTTGATGAGCTGGAGAAGAGGAGATAGCGGAGAGAAGAAAGTGTGATTGCATAGTGGAACATTCACTCTCTGGAGGTCCCAACCCAACAGGTGGATAATAGCAGTGGATGTATAAACCCACTCACAGAACAGCATGGCGAGGCCAAGGCAAGAGTATCGACGAGAGCAATAGAGCGATGTTTGCACATCTGGCTTAGAGTGGCAGAAGAGCTCATGCAGCAGGGCAAGCTCCTGATCATGGGTGGACTTTTAACCACAAGGAGGATCGATGGTAGAACTATGGACCAACATGGGGGCCAAGATAATGGAGGGCCTAAGATGATGGGTGGTACTGGAAAAGTAACTTCATATTGTACCAACACGTAAGGGACACTACAGGAGAGAGAGGAGGGTATGAACCAGCAATGGCTGGAACTTAGTGATTCACCTTCAGTTAGTGCAGATATCGCGAGGACCATTCACATGATGAAGAAGCACCCCTTGGGGCAGTGACCATGTGCTGGTTTTAAGCTTCGAATATCACAGTAGAGCTAACAAGTGGAGGGAGAGCTCAGGTAAGGCCAGGACGAATGAAGGCCAAACTAAAGAAAGGGGGACTACACAGGAATGAGGATAACTACCTGAACGTGGGTTCGCGTGGGACAGAGAACTGGCAGGGAAGCCAGTTATGATGATGATTGGTATATGGTAGCAACAGAAATTGCAGGAGGTGAGGGATGAGGTTTGTACCCAAGGGTAACAGGAGTAAGAAAAAAGCAGGAGAGCCCATGGTTTACCAAAGGTGCAGGGAGGCAAAAACCAAGTGTGCTGGGAATGGAGAAACTATAGAAGGCAAGAGGACCAGGAGAATAAGGAGAACAGTCGTAGAGCAGAAAAGAAAAGCGAATATGCACAGTTAAGAAGGGAGGCCAAAGACAATGTGACAAATGATCAGATAGCAGCGAAAGCCAAATCTGACCCGAAAGCTGTTGTACAGCTCCACATCAGGAGGAAAACAACCGTCAAGACCAGGTATCAGGCTAAGGAAATGGAAGGAGGAGAGACAACAGGAAAATGACCGTGAAGTATGTGAAGAAGAACTCAACAAGATGATTCAAAGAGTGTTCACAGAGGGAGACAGAGAAAGGGACTCAGAAAGACGGAGAGGTGGGGCACACAACCCAAGTGCTGGACACAGTGCACACAACCGAGGAAGAAGTGAAGAGGCTTCTAGTGGAGTGTAGATACCTCAGAAAGGCAATGGGCCAGATAAACATCTCCCCATGGTATTGAAGAGAGGGAGCAGAGGCGTATGAGTACCCCTAACAACAATTTTCAATACATCTATCGAAAAGGGAGATTGGCCTGAGGGCATGGTAGACAGCAATTGTAGTCCTATTTTAAAAAAGGAGACAGATACATGAGCATATAACTACAGGGTACCAGTGTTCATGACATGTATAGTATGCATAATGCATGGAGAAGGATTATCAGGAGAGAAGATTGGTGGCAACACCTAGAAAGGAAATGATCTCAGTCAACAGCTGTCCAGCATGTTTCAGGGACGGGAAATCCTGTGTCACAACCTACTGGTGTTCTATGACATGTGACAGCAGTTAAGAATCAATGAGAGAGAGGGCGGTGGTGGATTGCTTTTTCTTGGACTGCAAGAAGGCGTTTTGACACAGATTCCTCACAAGAGATTGGTGCAAAAAACTGGAAGGTCCAAGCAGGGGATAACAGGGAAGGCACTACAAATGGATCAGGGAATACTTGTCAGGAAGACAGACAGCGGAGTCTTGGTACGTGGGAGGTGTTCAGAGTGGGCCACCTGTGGACACAGCGGGGTCCCGCGGGGTCAGTCTAAGGACCAGTGCTGTTTTTCTGGTATTTGGTGAACAGAATGACGGAAAGGAATAGACTCTGAGGTGTCCGTTGTTGCAGATTTGACGTGAAGTTGATGAGAAGAATTACACTCGATTCGAAGACCAGGCAGAAACTACAAAGGGATCGGGACAGGCTGACAACCTGGTCAGCAATTGGATCCTAGAGTAGAGTGAGTTCAATCCCACCAAGTGCGAAAGATCATGAAGTTGGGGTAAGGGCAAAGGTAAAGGCCGCAGACGGAGTACAGTTAGGGGCGTCAGAGATACAAACCTACACTCAGGGGAAGAAAAAGATCTTGGGGTGAGTATAACACTCCAGGCACATCTCCTGAAGCGCACATCCAAACCAAATAACTGCTGCGCATATGGGGCCTAGCAAACCTCAGAACAGCATGCCGACATTTAATAAGGATCGTTCAGGACCCTGTACACCGTATACGTTAGGCCCATATTGGAGTATGCGGCACCAGTTTTGGAAACCCAAACCTAGCCCAAGCACGTAAAGAAACAGAGAATGTGCAAAGGTTTGCTCAACAAGAACTAGTCCCAGAGCTAAGAGGTATTTCCTACGATGAGAGGTTAGGGATAATCTAACCTGACGACAACTGGAGGACAGGAGAGATAGGCGGGGGACATGATAACGACATACAAATTACTGAGAGGAAGTTGACAGGTGGACAAAGACAGGATGTTCCTAGAAGAATTTGTCACAGTAACAAGGGGACACAGTTGGGAAGACTGAAGACACAGATGAATCACAGGGATGTTAGGAGTAATTCTTCAGCCACAGAGTAGTCATAGTATAGTGGCATAGTTTGGGGGAAGCGATGTGTGTGAGGCCAGGATCCATACATAGCTTTAGTAGCAGGAGGTATGATAAGGCTCACGGCATCAGGGAGAGTGACCTAGTTGTGCGCATCAGTGAAGAGGGGGGCGAGGAGCTTCGCACTCGACCCCGCAAACCTCAAACTAGCGTGAGTACAACTAGGTGAGTTACACTCTACACCACACACCACTCACCAGCACACACTCAACACATACACACTTCACCACACACACACACACACACACTCACAGCACACATACACTACACACACTCACACACACACACACACACAACATACACTCACACACACACTTCCACGCACAACACAACACACACACACATCACCACACACACAACATACACACTCACAACACACACACACACAGTGGAAGAGGCGGGGCCAGAGCTTGGACTCGACCCAGTGCAACCTCAACTAGGTGAGTTACAACTAGGTGAGTACACACACAAACACACACACACACACACACCCACACGACACTCTACATACACACACACATTACAAGACAACACACTACCATCACCACACACACACAATACAACACTACACACGCACTCAACAACACACACACACACACATCACACACTCACACACGAAACACCGAGCTCACACACACATACACACTCACACACACACACACTCACACACATACACAGTTCACACACACACACACCACACACACCTACACACACACACACACTACACACACACACACACACTCACACACACGCACCACACTACACTACGCACACACCACACACACACAATCACTCACACACACACACACACCACCACACTCAACACACTCACACACACACTCCACACACACTCACACACACACAATACACACTCACTCACACACACACACACACACACACACCACATAACACACACACACACACAAACACACACTCACACACTCACCCACACTCACACACACACTCCACAACTTCACACACACACACTTCACACACACACTCACACACACACACACACACACACACACACACAACACACACACACACACACACAACACACAACACCACACACACACACACACACCAAACAACATGTGACACACATCACCACACACACTGACACACACACGCACTCACACACTCACACACACACTCACAACACACACACAGACGCACACGACACCACAGCTCACACACACACACTCCACACCACACACGCACACACACACACACACATCACACACCACAACTCACACACACACACACTGCACACACACACGGGGCCAGGGAGCAGAAGGACTCGACCCTAGCTCAACCACAAATAGGTGAGTACACGCTCACACACACACAAAACACACACACTCACACACACACAGACATAACACATACACACACACACACAGACACACATAACCCACACACATACACACTCACACACAACACACACACTCACACCACACACGCCACACACTCACACACACACACACACACACACACCACACACATACACACACACACACACTCACACACACACACACACACATACACACTTCACACACACACACACACACTCACAACACAGCACACACACACACACACTCACACACACGACACACACACACACACACCACTCTCACACTGACACATTACACACTCACACACACACACACACACTCACACACACCACCATCACTCACACCACTCTCACACACACACACACACATACACAACACACACACCACACACACACACTCACACACAGACAGACACAGGGGCACAGAAAGGAAAGACCACCAGACAGAGTATAGGCTAGGATGGCTTTTGCAAAAGTCTTGTGTATATTACATTCTGCATTCTGATTTTTTCCAGTGCATCCAAGGCCATATCCATAGTGATCCAAACTGTTGTAAGAGGCAGGAGCGACCTGCCCTGAACCCATGTTGCCCTGGTTTGTTGACAGATTTTGGAACCCAGGTGATTTTGCAATCCGTGCTTCTTAGCACTCTTTCAAAGATTTTTATACTGTGGACGTCCAGAGCTATGGTCTATAGTTCTTAGCTAATGCTTTGCTGCCACCGTTATGGAGTGGGGCTATTCCGTCGTTTTATGTGGACTGAGTTCATTCCACGTCCAAGCTCCTCCTCCATAGGTGTCTTAGGGCCCGTGAGAAGGGGTTTCTTGCAGTTTCTTGATCTGAAGAAAAAACAGAGTTCACGAGTTGGGCCCGGGGCTGAGTGCATGGGTATGTTGTCACACACACACATAATACACGCACACGCACACACCACACCACACACACACACACACACACACACACACACACACACACACACACACACACACACACACCACACACACACACACACACACACATCACCACAGACTAACACTCCTCGCACACACTCTCACACACACACACACTCACTTCCACACACACGCACACTCACACACACTCTCACCCACTCTCTCTACTCTCACCACACTCTCAACACACAGCACACACTCACACACATCTCACACTCAACACACCACACACACACACACACCACACACACACACACACCACACACACACTCACACACCACTCTCACACACTCTTTCTCTCTCGACACACACACACCACACACACACACACACCCACACACTCAAATACAAACTCAGCCTAGTGTTTAATCGACATGTGCTAGGACAAAATGGTAACTAACCACACACAACACACACACACACACACACAAACACACCACACACACACCACCACACACACACACACACACTCACACACACACAAACATACACACACACTCAACACTCACACACACACACACACCACACACACACACACACACACACGCAAATACAACAGGCCTAGTGTCTAATCGACATGTGCCTAGTGACAAAATGGTACAACTAACACACAACCACCACACTCACACACACAACACAACACACACATAACACACACACACCACACAACACACACACACACACCACACACTCAACACACACACACACACACCACACACTCAATACACTCACACCACACACACCACACACACACACTCACACACACAACACAATCACACACACACACATAACACACAACACACACACACCACACACACATCACACACACACACACCACACACACACCTATCTACCACACACACACACATACACCCACACACACACACACACTCACACATTTACACACACACTAACACTCACACATACACAACACACACACAACACACACCCACACACACACACTCACACATCACACACACACAACACACACACACATTCATATATATATATATATATAATTATATATATATATAATATATATACAATCTGTGTTTAATTACCTGCTCATAAAACTGTGAGTATCAGGTAATTTGATTTCTAACATTCTTCTTATAACTGCCCTTACTGGATTGTTATTAAGCGTTCTTGTGTGAGACAGAGGGAAAATAATTCTTAAAAATTGTACAAGTTGGTCTGGTGTATGAGTAAGTGGCCGGGATCTAGTTTATGTGGACACAAGTGTAATCTTTTGTCTGGTATTGGAGAAAATGTGACTGGATGCTTCTTGCCACTTGAATTTCATGATCTCGTTTAGTTTGTTTTATCCATTTTTACTTGTTCCTCTTAATATGGCTTATTAGTCTCAGCTTTCTCCTCCCTTCTATACTTCTCTCTTCTTCCCTCTCTTCCTTCCTTCCCTTCACAACGACACTCTCGTTCTCTTCCGCCCTCCTTTCTTATATTGTCACTCCCATTTCCCGCTCTTGGTCACCCCACTCGGGGGTCACCGCCCCCGCCGAAGCGGGTTCGGAGTGACCTGGCCTCCTGGTTGCTGGCTTCATACGCAGAAACAACAACGCTGACACCTAAAGCGGCTTGATCAGGAAGCCCCTTGTTGTTAACTACATTCTCTTATTCCCCTTCTCTCTTCCCTATCCTCTTCCCTCTCCTCACCTCCCCCTCCCCCTTAACCCCTACTATATCTCTAAACTTCCCCCCCCCCTTCCAGAGGCACATTACTGATTTCACTCTAATTATGCTCTTACCTGTTAAGGTTGGATGACTTCCGTGTCGTTAGGGAATCGTGCTCCCTGACAACCTTCCCCTGAAGACCAGGTCTTGAGTGACTGATCCCTCGCTTCTTCGAAGATGAGGAATGACGCCCCTCCTACATGACTGCGGGACAGGACCCCCTGCCTACCAAGACAGACACCGCGCATTACAAGATGAGGGACTGACCCCCTCACCTACCCTTGACCTGAGGAGAACAGACTCTCTCCATACAAGACTGAACCACGCTACCAGATTAGGGGACAGAACCCCTCCTACCAAGATGACCAGACGCCTATCGGAAGACTGAGGGATGACCACCGCCTACCAAGACTGAGGGACTGGATCCCCTCGACAAAGGAATAGGACTGATCCCCTTCTACAAGATTTAAGGACTTACACCGCCCTACCAAGACTGAGGGACGTGACCACCTAAATAACTATTTTTTTCCGTGTTTACATTCCCGTTTTGTTCTTTAACTGAAAACGCCCTGACTGTTACGGGCGAAAGTTTTGAGAAACAAACAGATATCGCGAGAGTTGTTGCACACGTGTGTTTACCATAGGAGTGTTTATACCGGCCTCCCATCATAATGACGCCAGGTTCGTTTGGACCTATCTACCATGGGACAGCAGACCTCCTGCAGTGCTCTCCTTCTTTCAATGAAATTCTCAAACAAGGACCACACAAGTGTCTGTCTCTACTCCGGCAGGGCACGACAAGTATGATAGAATTCCAAGTTATAATTTTCAACAAAGAAAGAAAAACAATTAACCATCTTGCGAGAGGCATGTATTAAACATCACGACTGTCCACACACTCGCTACTGACACACACACTCTACACAACCGCACACTCGGCTCACATCTCACACAGCTCCACACTACACACACACTACAACACATCACACCAACTCAACACCACACACTCACTTAGAACACCAACACTCACACACACACTCACACACTGCACACACACACTCACACACACACTCTCACACACACACTCACACCACTACAACTAACACACACACTACATAACTCCACACAACTCACACACAATTCCTGTTCGAGATGATGTGTTCAGAGTTTATCTGGAGTGAGTTTATCTGGAGAGAGGGAGTACCGGGGGTCAACGCCCCCCGCGGCCGGTCTGTGACTCCCAGGCCTCCTTAGGTCGTGTCCCAGATGGTATGCGTTACCTCGCACATCCAGTCGGACTAATCAAACTAGGTTACCCATTTTTTTATGGATGGGGAAACCATAGACAAACAGTGGAATAGAAAACACGTCCAATGTTTCTACCTGGCTGGGAATCGAACCCAGGCCTCCTCGCACCGTGTGAAGGCGAAGAGCGTTAAACACCAGGCACCAGAGCCCTGATGAAGTTGATGGAAGAGATTAGAATCGGAGATATGAGGATGAGGCAGGACTGCACAAAGAGACTCTGGCAGGCTGGACATGTGTTCCAGCAACTGACGTCCGAATTGTCAATCCGCCAGAAATGCAAAGTCGTATAGAGATTTGGGTAATGATTGTCGGGGAAAGTAAAGACCGCAGACAGAGTATCGGCTATTGTGGACAAAGATTACAGCCCTCACTCAGGGAGAAGAAAGGACTCTTGGGGTGACCATAACACGCCGCTGTGCACATCACCGGAGGCACACATCAGAGACCCATAACAGAACAAGTCTGCAGCATACGGGCGCCTGGCAACCTGAGAATAGCGTTCCGATACCTTAATAAGAGGAATCGTTCAAGAGACATGGTTACACTGTGTATGTTAGGCCCATACTGGAGTATTGCTTGCACCAGTCGGGAAACCACACCTGGTTCAAGCACGTCAAGAAGTTGGGAAGAAGTTCAAAGGGTTTGCGCAACAAGGCTAATACGCGCTCGAGAGTCAAATAGAGGAAATGTGTACGAGGAGAGGAAATAGGTTAAGGGAAAATCGGATCTGACTCGACACTGGAGGAGCAGAAGGGTCAGGGGAGAGAGACATGATAACGAACATACAAGATACTGCTCGGGGAATAGACAAGGTGAGTCAGAGATTGGATGTTCCAGAGAGGGCGACACAGGGGAGACCAAGGGGTCACAACTGGAGTGAGACTCTCAGACGAGTCACAGGGACGATAGAGATTAGTATTTCTTCCTTAGATGTTGTGTCAGCAAGTGGATAGTCTCCTAGCAAGGGAAGTGTGGAAAACGGACGACCATACATAGTTGTTTAGAAGCAGGGTATTTAGTATGGTGACGATAGCTCAGGGATCTAGCAGAGAGAGAGAGGATCCAGTAGCGATTGATCAGTGTTGGATGAGGCGGGTGCTCAGGAGAGCTAGAGTCTCCGACCCCTGCAACCACTATTAGGTGAGTACACTCACACACACGCTCACACACACACACCACTCACACACACAGAACTTACACACACGCAAACACACACGGAATGTTTTTTTGATTGGAAGACTGAGGAGAGAGGAGAGAGGAAGATAGCGGGAGAGAAAAGAGAAAGTGTATTGCATAGGTGGGAAACCAGTTCACTCTGGAGGTCCCAAGGTGTTAAGTCAGCTCAGTGATGTATAACCTCACCACTGAACAGCAGGGTGAAGAGGCCAAGGCAGGTATCGACGACGAGCAACGTAGAGCGTATGGTGTTGACACACTGGCTAGAGTGGCAGAAAAGGCTCATGAATGATGGTGCAAGCTCTGATCCATGGGTGACTTATAACCACAAGGAGATCTGATTGGGGAACGTTGGACCCACATGGGGGCTCAATGATACATGGAGGGTAGGCTAAGATGAGATATGGAAGGTTGGTACTGGGAGACTTCATGTTGAGCAAACGTAAGGGGAGACACTACAACAGAGAGAAGGAGAGGATGTGACACCAGCAAGATGTTCACACTTTTGGCTGGACTTAGTATTCACCTTCAGTCAGTGCAGATATCGATGGACATCACATATGAAAGACCCGTTGCGGGGCCGGTGACCATGTGGATTTTTAGAAGCTTCGAATGCACAGTAGAGCTACCAAGTGGAGGGAAGAAGCGGAGGCCAGGACTCTGATATGAAAGTCCAAACTACAAGAAAAAAGGGGTACTACACAGGAAGATGAGGAACTACTGATCGGGGTTCAGTGGGACAGAGAACTGGCAGGGAAAGCCAGTTACATGGATGATGGATATGTAGCAAAAAAATGAGCAAGGAGGTGAGAGAGGGCTTTGTACCCAAGGGTAACAGGTGGAGTAATGAAAAAGCCAGGATGAGCCCATGGTTTACCAAAAGTGTGCAGGGAGGCAAAAAACCAAGTGTGCTAGTTTGAATGGAAGAAATTATAGTAAGGCTAAAGGACCAGGAGAATAAGGATGAACAGGTCGGTAGAGCAGATACGGAATAGTTGCACAGATAGAAGGTGAGGGCCCAAAGACATGTGAAATGAAGAGTCATTAGCAGCGAAGCAAATTGACCCGCTCGCGGAAACTGATTGTACTAGCCTACATCAGGGAGAGGAAGATACAAATCAGTCAACGCGAACCAGGTGAATCAGGGATCTGAGAGGGATAAACGGAAGGGAGGAGAGACATTAAAGCATGGAGATGACGTGTATAAGTATGGTGGAAGAATCAGAAAAGAGGATTCAATGATAGTGTATTGCACAGAGGAGACAAGAAGGTGACTCAGGAAGACGGGGTAGGTGGTGGCAACAACCAAGTTGGGAGATAGTGCTGGAGACATGCACACAACCGACGGAAGAAGTGGAAGAGGCTTCATGATGAGAAGATACCTCCTAGAGGCAATGGGGGCCAGATAACATCTCCCCCATGGGTATTGAGAGAGGGAGCAGAGGCGCTATGTGTACCTGAGCCCTGTAACAACAATTTTCATTACATCTTATCGAACATGTGGAGATTGGCCATGAGGCATGGAAGACAGCTAAATGTGAGTCCCAATCTTTGTATAAAAGGAGACAGGACATGAAGAGCATTAAACTACAGACCAGTGTTCACTGACAGTGTATTATAGTATGCTAAAATCATGGAGAAGATTATCAGGAGAAGAGTGGTGGAAACACCTAGAAAGGATGATCTCATCAACAGCAGCCGGCATGGTTCAGGGATCGGGGGAAAGATCCTGTGTCAACAAACCTACTGCGAGTTTGTATGAACATTGGTGACAGCTGTAAGACAAGAGAGAGAGGGTAGGTGCATTGGATTGCAATTTTCTTGGACTGCTCAAGAAGGCGTTTGGACACAGGTTCCACACAAAGAGATTGTGCATAAACTGGAGGACCAAGCGTGATAACAGGGGGAAGGCACTACAATGGATCAGGGGAATAAAACCTCCTTTGTCAGTGGAAACAGCAGCGAGGCATGGTTACGTGGCGATGGTGTCAGAGTGGCACCTGTGTGTGACCAGCGGGAGGTCCCGCAGGGTGCGTCCTAGGAACACCAGTGTGTTTCTGGTATTTGTGAAACGATCATGACGGAAGGAATAGACTTCTGAGGTGTCCCTGTTTGCAGAGTGACGTGAAGTTGATGAGAAGAATACACTCGATCGAGAAGACCAGGGCGAATACAAAGGGATCTGGACAGGCTGAGACTGGTCCAGCAATTGGCTCATGGAGGTTCAATCCACCACGTCAGAGGCACAAAAGTCATGAAGATAGGGGAAGGGCTCCAAACAAAGAATGGCCGCAGACGGGTATAGTCTAGGGGAGTCAGAGACTACAAACCTCACTCAGGGAAAAAGAGATCTTGGGGTGAGATATAGAACTCACAAGGCACATCTCACTGAAGGCGACACCATTCAACCCAAATAACTGCTGCGAAGCATATGGGCGCCTAGCAAACCTCAGAACAGCATTCCGACATTTATTAAGGAATCGTTCAGGACCCTGTTAGCAGACCGTATACGGTAGGCGCCATATTGGAGTATGCTGGCACCATTTGTGGAAACCACATAGCCAAGCACGTAAAGAAAACTAGAGAAAGTGCAAGGTTTGCAAACAAGACTTAGTCCCAGAGTAAGAGGTTATGTTCCTACGATGAGAGGTTAAAAGGAATCACAGAAACCCACCTGACTCGACACTGGAGGGACAGGAGAGATAGGGGGGGAGCATAGGATAACGACATACAAAATACTGAGAGGAATTGACTGAGGTGGACTGCAAAGACAGGATGGTTCCGCAGAGATTGGTCACATTTAACATGGGGACACAGTTGGAAGCTGAGACACAGATGAAATCAACAGGGATGTTAGGAAGTATTCTTCGCCACCAGAGTAGTCAAGTAAGTGGAATAGTTTGGGAAGCGATGTAGTGGAGAGCAGGATCATTACATAGCTTTTAAGCAGAGGTGTATATAAAGCTCACCGGCTCAGGGGAGAGTGGACCTGTAGCGATCAGTGAAGAGGCGGGCCAGAGGAGCTGCAACTCGACCCCCGCAACATCAACTAGGTGAGTACAACTAAGGTGAGACACTCACACACACGCCCACACTTCACACACACACACACACAACATACATCACTCTCACACACACACACACACACACACTCCACACACAAACACGCACGCACTCACTCACCAACACAACACCACACACAGACTACATACACTCACACACACACTCTACGCCACACACTCACACACATCACCCACACACCACACACATACACAGCTCACACACACACACACAACACAGTGAAGAGGCGGGGCCAGGAGCTTGGAACTCGACCCTGCCCCTC
>NC_069458.1:23684480-23761980 GCF_026875155.1 Cherax quadricarinatus | reverse complement strand
CAGTCAGTATATATACACTGAGCTATACACACCTGTCAGGGTATATACACTGAGAGGTGCACACCAGTCAGTATATATACACTGAGCTATACACACCTGTCAGTGTATATACACTGAGCTATACACACCTGTCAGTGTATATACACTGAGAGGTACACACCAGTCAGTATATATACACTGAGCTATACACACCTGTCAGTGTATATACACTGAGAGGTACACACCAGTCAGTATATATGCACTGAGCTATTCACACCTGTCAGTGTATATACACTGAGAGGTAAAACACCAGTCAGTATATATACACTGAGCTATACACACCTGTCAGGGTATATACACTGAGAAGTACACACCAGTCAGTATATATACACTGAACTATGCACACCTGTCAGTGTATAT
The DNA here is from genome assembly GCF_026875155.1 of Cherax quadricarinatus. Lineage (NCBI taxonomy): Eukaryota > Metazoa > Arthropoda > Malacostraca > Decapoda > Parastacidae > Cherax > Cherax quadricarinatus. The sequence continues at coordinate 23,761,581 of NC_069458.1, read as the reverse complement.
ACACTGAGAGGTACACATCAGTCAGTATATATACACTGAGCTATACACACCTGTCAGGGTATATACACTGAGAGGTACACACCAGTCAGTATATATACACTGAGCTATACACACCTGTCAGTGTATATACACTGAGAGGTACACATCAGTCAGTGTATATACACTGAGCTATACACCCCTGTCAGTGTATATACACTGAGAGGTACACACCAGTCAGTATATATACACTGAGCTATACACACCTGTCAGTGTATATACACTGAGAGGTACACACCAGTCAGTATATATACACTGAGCTATACACACCTGTCAGGGTATATGCACTGAGAGGTACACACCCGTCAGTATATATACCACTGAGCTATACACACCTGTCAGTGTATATACACTGAGAGGTACACATCAGTCAGTATATATGCACTGAGCTATACACACCTGTCAGGGTATATACACTGAGAGGTACACACCAGTCAGTATATATACACTGAGCTATACACACCTGTCAGTGTATATACACTGAGCTATACACACCTGTCAGTGTATATACACTGAGAGGTACACACCAGTCAGTATATATACACTGAGCTATACACACCTGTCAGTGTATATACACTGAGAGGTACACACCAGTCAGTATATATGCACTGAGCTATTCACACCTGTCAGTGTATATACACAGAGAGGTACACACCAGTCAGTATATATACACTGAGCTATACACACCTGTCAGGGTATATACACTGAGAAGTACACACCAGTCAGTATATATACACTGAACTATGCACACCTGTCAGTGTATATACACTGAGAGGTACACATCAGTCAGTATATATACACTGAGCTATACACACCTGTCAGGGTATATACACTGAGAGGTACACACCAGTCAGTATATATACACTGAGCTATACACACCTGTCAGTGTATATACACTGAGCTATACACACCTGTCAGTGTATATACACTGAGAGGTACACACCAGTCAGTATATATAACACTGAGCTATACACACCTGTCAGTGTATATACACTGAGAGGTACACACCAGTCAGTATATATACACTGAGCTATACACACCTGTCAGTGTATATACACTGAGCTATACACACCTGTCAGTGTATATACACTGAGAGGTACACACCAGTCAGTATATATACACTGAGCTATACACACCTGTCAGGGTATATACACTGAGAGGTACACACCAGTCAGTATATATGCACTGAGCTATACACACCTGTCAGTATATATACACTGAGCTATACACACCTGTTAGGGTATATACACTGAGAGGTACACACCAGTCAGTATATATGCACTGAGCTATACACACCTGTCAGTATATATACACTGAGCTATACACACCTGTCAGTGTACATACACAGAGCTATACACACCAGTCAGTATATATACACTGAGCTATACACACCTGTCAGTGTACATACACAGAGCTATACACACCAGTCAGTATATATACACTGAGCTATACACACCTGTCAGTGTACATACACAGAGCTATACACACCAGTCAGTATATATACACTGAGCTATACACACCTGTCAGTGTACATACACAGAGCTATACACACCAGTCAGTATATATACACTGAGCTATACACACCTGTCAGTGTATATACACTGAGCTATACACACCTGTCAGTGTACATACACAGAGCTATACACACCAGTCAGTATATATACACTGAGCTATACACACCTGTCAGTGTACATACACAGAGCTATACACACCAGTCAGTGTATATACACTGAGCTATACACACCTGTCAGTGTACATACACAGAGCTATACACACCAGTCAGTGTATATACACTGAGCTATACACACCTGTCAGTGTATATACACTAAGATAAACAACATGTTCAGTCTCGGGTGAATTAATATGATCAGTTCGTGTAACAGAATTATTAGTGGACTTGTTGTTAGCATGTGTTTGTTAGCATGTGTTTGTTAGCATGTGTTTGTTAGCATGTGTTTGTTAGCATGTGTTTGTTACCATGTTTTTGTTAGCATGTGTTTGTTACCATGTGTTTGTTAGCATGTGTTTGTTATCATGTGTTTGTTAGCATGTGTTTGTTATCATGTGTTTGTTACCATGTTTTTATTAGCATGTGTTTGTTAGCATGTGTTTGTTAGCATGTGTTTGTTACCATGTTTTTGTTAGCATGTGTTTGTTACCATGTGTTTGTTAGCATGTGTTTGTTAGCATGTGTTTGTTAGCATGTGTTTGTTATCATGTGTTTGTTACCATGTTTTTGTTAGCATGTGTTTGTTAGCATGTGTTTGTTATCATGTGTTTGTTAGCATGTGTTTGTTAGCATGTGTTTGTTATCATGTGTTTGTTACCATGTTTTTGTTAGCATGTGTTTGTTACCATGTGTTTGTTAGCATGTGTTTGTTATCATGTGTTTGTTAGCATGTGTTTGTTTATCATGTGTTTGTTAGCATGTGTTTGTTATCATGTGTTTGTTACCATGTGTTTGTTACCATGTTTTTGTTAGCATGTGTTTGTTACCATGTGTTTGTTAGCATGTGTTTGTTAGCATGTGTTTGTTAGCATGTGTTTGTTATCATGTGTTTGTTACCATGTTTTTGTTAGCATGTGTTTGTTAGCATGTGTTTGTTATCATGTGTTTGTTAGCATGTGTTTGTTAGCATGTGTTTGTTATCATGTGTTTGTTACCATGTTTTTGTTAGCATGTGTTTGTTACCATGTGTTTGTTAGCATGTGTTTGTTATCATGTGTTTGTTAGCATGTGTTTGTTATCATGTGTTTGTTAGCATGTGTTTGTTATCATGTGTTTGTTAGCATGTGTTTGTTACCATGTTTTTGTTAGCATGTGTTTGTTACCATGTGTTTGTTAGCATGTGTTTGTTAGCATGTGTTTGTTAGCATGTATTTGTTAGCATGTGTTTGTTAGCATGTGTTTGTCATCATGTGTTTGTTAGCATGTGTTTGTTAGCATGTGTTTGTTAGCATGTGTTTGTTAGCATGTGTTTGTTAGCATGTGTTTGTTATCATGTATTTGTTAGCATGTGTTTGTTACTTGTGTTTGTTAGCATGTGTTTGTTAGCATGTGTTTTTAGCATGTGTTTGTTAGCATGTGTTTGTTAGCATGTGGTTGTTAGCATGTGTTTTTAGCATGTGTTTGTTAGCATGTGTTTGTTAGCATGTGTTTTTAGCATATGTTTGTTAGCATGTGTTTGTTAGCATGTGGTTGTTAGCATGTGTTTGTTAGCATGTGTTTGTTAGCATGTGTTTGTTAGCATGTGTTTGTTAGCATGTGTTTGTTAGCATGTGTTTGTTAGCATGTGTTTGTTAGCATGTGTTTGTTAGCATGTGTTTGTTAGCATGTGTTTGTTAGCATGTGGTTGTTAGCATGTGTTTTAGCATGTGTTTGTTAGCATGTGTTTGTTAGCATGTGGTTGTTAGCACGTTTTTAGCATGTGTTTGTTAGCATGTGTTAGCATGTGGTTGTTAGCATGTGTTTTTAGCATGTGTTTGTTAGCATGTGTTTGTTAGCATGTGGTTGTTAGCATGTGTTTTTAGCATGTGTTTGTTAGCATGCGTTTCTTAGCATGTGTTTGTTAGCATGTGTTTGTTAGCATGTGGTTGTTAGCATGTGTTTTTAGCAAGTAGTTGTTAGCATGTGTTTGTTAGCATGTGATTGTTAGCATGTGTTTGTTAGCATGTGTTTGTTAACATGTGGTTGTTAGCATGTGTTTTTAGCATGTGTTTGTTAGCATGCGTTTGTTAGCATGTGTTTGTTAGCATGTGTTTTTTAGCATGTGGTTGTTAGCATGTGTTTTTAGCATGTAGTTGTTAGCATGTGTTTGTTAGCATGTGTTTGTTAGCATGTGGTTGTTAGCATGTGTTTGTTAGCATGTGTTTGTTAGCATGTGTTTGTTAGCATGTGGTTGTTAGCATGTGTTTGTTAGCATGTGTTTTTAGCATGTGTTTGTTAGCATGTGTTTGTTAGCATGTGTTTTTAGCATGTAGTTGTTAGCATGTGTTTGTTAGCATGTGTTTGTTAGCATGTGGTTGTTAGCATGTGGTTGTTAGCATGTGTTTGTTAGCATGTGTTTGTTAGCATGTGTTTGTTAGCATGTGTTTATTAGCATGTGTTTGTTAGCATGTGTTTGTTAGCATGTGGTTGTTAGCATGTGTTTGTTAGCATGTGGTTGTTAGCATGTGTTTATTAGCATGTGTTTGTTAGCATGTGTTTGTCAGCATGTAGTTGTTAGCATGTGTTTGTTAGCATGTGTTTATTAGCATGTGTTTGTTAGCATGTGTTTGTTAGCATGTGTTTGTTAGCATGTGCTTGTTAGCATGTGTTTGTTAGCATGTGTTTGTTAGCATGTGCTTGTTAGCATGTGCTTGTTAGCATGTGTTTGTTAGCATGTGTTTGTTAGCATGTGCTTGTTAGCATGTGCTTGTTAGCATGTGTTTGTTAGCATGTGTTTGTTAGCATGTGCTTGTTAGCATGTGCTTGTTAGCATGTGTTTGTTAGCATGTGGTTTAGCATGTAGTTATTGGCATGTGTTTGTCAGCATGTAGTTGTTAGCATGTGTTTGTTAGCATGTGTTTGTTAGCATGTGCTTGTTAGCATGTGCTTGTTAGCATGTGTTTGTTAGCATGTGGTTTAGCATGTAGTTATTGGCATGTGTTTGTCAGCATGTAGTTGTTAGCATGTGTTTGTTAGCGTGTGTTTCTTAGCGTGTGTTTGTTAGCATGTGTTTGTTAGCATGTGCTTGTTGGTATGTGCTTGTTAGCATGTGTTTGTTAGCGTGTGTTTCTTAGCGTGTGTTTGTTAGCATGTGTTTGTTAGCGTGTGTTTCTTAGCGTGTGTTTGTTAGCATGTGTTTGTTAGCATGTGTTTGTTAACATGTGGTTTTTAGCATGTAGTTATTGGCATGTGTTTGTCAGCATGTACTTGTTAGCATGTGTTTGTTAGCACGTGTTTGTTAGCATGTGTTTGTTAGCGTGTGTTTGTTAGCATGTGTTTGTTAGCATGTGTTTGTTAGCATGTGTTTGTTAGCATGTGGTTTTTAGCATGTGGTTGTTAGCATGTGTTTGTTAGCATGTGTTTGTTAACATGTGGTTTTTAGCATGTAGTTATTGGCATGTGTTTGTCAGCATGTACTTGTTAGCATGTGTTTGTTAGCACGTGTTTGTTAGCATGTGTTTGTTAGCGTGTGTTTGTTAGCATGTGTTTGTTAGCATGTGTTTGTTAGCATGTGTTTGTTAGCATGTGTTTGTTAGCATGTGGTTTTTAGCATGTGGTTGTTAGCATGTGTTTGTTAGCATGTATTTGTTAACATGTGGTTTTTAGCATGTAGTTATTGGCATGTGTTTGTCAGCTTGTACTTGTTAGCATGTGTTTGTTAGCACGTGTTTGTTAGCATGTGTTTGTTAGCGTGTGTTTGTTAGCATGTGTTTGTTAGCATGTGTTTGTTAGCATGTGTTTGTTAGCATGTGGTTTTTAGCATGTAGTTGTTGGCATGTGTTTGTCAGCATGTAGTTGTTAGCATGTGTTTGTTAGCTTGTAGTTGTTAGTATGTGTTTGTTAGCATGTAGTTGTTAGCATGTGTTTGCTAGCATGTAGTTGTTAGCATGTGTTTGTTAGTATGTAGTTGTTGGCATATGTTTGTTAGCTTGTAGTTGTTAGTATGTGTTTGTTAGCATATGTTTGTTAATTAACGTGTGTTTGTTAGCATGTAGTTGCTAGCATGTATTTGTCAACATGTGGTTGTTAGAATGTGTTTGTTAGCTTGTGTTTGTTAGCATGTAGTTGTTGGCATGTGTTTGCTAGCATGTATGTAGTTGTTAACAAATCTTTGTTACCATGTATTTGTTAGCGTGTAGTTCTTAGCATGTTTTTTAGCATGTAGCTGTTAGCATGTGTTTGTTAACATGTGTTTTTAGCATGTGTTTGTCAGCATGTTAACACGTGTTTTTAATGTGTTTGTTAGCATATGCCTCTTATCATATTTTTCTTATGTGTTTGTTAGCACATGACTAATCCTCTCCTATTTTCCATCCATTACATGCTGGTGTTCTGTCTACCTCAGACACTCTCGTTTATTCATCTCTCTCTCTCTCTCTCTCTCTCTCTCTCTCTCTCTCTCTCGCTCTGTTTCTCTTTCTCTCTCTCCTGGCTTACTGGGTTTCCCTGGCTCAGAAACCCAACTGAAGCACTCTAAAGCGTATCCGTTTTAAACCCCGAAACAAAAGAGGATTAAGCGGCAAATATTACCGGGGATATACCGGTTATATACCGGGGATATACCGGGGGATATACCCGTGATATACCAGGTTATAACAGGTTCATTAGTGGCTTCAGCTACGTAGCGGACTGGTCGGCCAAGCAGCATTTCAGATATCTTTTTTAAACAATGGCTGCTCCGCGCTTTGTAATGTTAGATTATTGTGTATCCTCTATAACAGAGTCCAGTCCGCTCTATATAAGAAAAACAAAAGATAGTGCCGACTGGCTCTAACTTGCGGCGGTGTTGAAGTGTTTGTAGGTAGTTACAACAGTGGAGTTATGTTAGTGTCAAGTATTTAATACACACAAACCAAATATTTAATATAATAATATATATATATATATATTATATATATATATATATATATATATATATATATATATAATATATATTATACATATATATATATTATGTATGTATATATATATGAGCGGGTGACTGGGGACCCACAGCCTCAGAGAAGAGTGTAAACATACTTAAGGAATACTCAAAAACTTTCTTCCTTATGCCGTTTGAGAGGATATTTTTCCCTCCTATATGCTACGTATGTGAGCTCTATTTGCACACAAAATATATTAACAAGGATACATAGAAGACATCTTAGGAGCTACTTCTCAAATACTTCATCCAGCTCCCCTGAGGTGGGTCGTGTGCCTAGAATAATGCAGGCATTTCCTTTTCTGAGTCTCTGAAAAGGGGAAGCTTGTCGCTCTGGGGTCCTTGGTTTCTGTGATGAGTTTGTCATCCAATTCTTCAAGGAATCTAAGAGCACACCCCCATACTCCGTGGGTTCCCGTCCTATCGGGACGAAGTTATAGCATGGTGCCAACCCACTCTATAGGTTAAGATATCCTGTTAATGAAAATATGATACCAGACGTAAGTCAACTGTAGATATAAATTTAGATGTACTCCTTTAAACTCTTTTGGGGCCCTAGTCCCTAGGCCTTTTGTTTATCCATATGCTCTTGCACTACCGTCCACTGGATGAATACGGGGTGCATAATAAACTACCACTTCGGCGGCAAAATCTATTCTGTATTGTTAATCTTCTGGGTCTTCCTGAATCTGGTCGCACTAACCCCTTCAGCTTCAGCGGACAGTGTACACGCACAAGTGTAGTCCCATGCAATCTTCTCACCGTCTTTCCAGATTAACATGGTGACCCCCAACTGAACGCTTCAATCTTCGAACGGGTCTCAGTACCTGAGGTTCCCGGCCTGCTTGACAACAGGCTGTGGCGGGACTTCGCTTGGTAATGTTACTGACCTCTTCGTTTCTGGCATACCTTCCTTCCGACTTATGAAAGACGAGACCATGGACACCAAATTGATCAACTGACATCCTACCACAAATGGCTAGGTGAAGAGCTACGCCAGTCCGAATGGCCTGAGGATCGAACCTAAGAAGAAATTAGGAAAGGCCGAAAGGAAAGCTCCTATTTGGGTGATTTTCTCCACGATCGGTCTGTTCATGTGGGATTGTTTGTAATGTCTGGGAAGAGCTGGTCTCCTTGAAGAGTCTGCAAGGTTGTCCCACAGCGCTGTTGCTTCGATGAATTTTGAGTCGTGAGCTCCTACAGAACCTCTCAAGTGTTCAGGGACTATGTTCTTCACAAGTTCACTTGATGCAACACACGAGGACAGAAACGAAGGTAATGCTACCTGCTTGCCTTGCGCACCCCTATACCTCTCAGTCGCGCTTGAAGAGTTGTTTGTTCCCATTGGTGATCTTCCAGTGACAGGTTCAGTGCCTTTCTAAAGATAGATCCCAGGAGTGTGTCATATTCGCCGACAGTTGGGTTGTCGATGAAGGGTGCACACCTCAAGAAATAGGTTAGTCTTGGCAGAGTTAGACACCTTGTAAGGAGATATTGCCATGGACATCTGTGGCATACAAAGAGTACGTTACAATATATGCATTTGGCGTATGTCACACTCCCATATAGGCTGCCTACCAACCAGTGAACCAGGGTGCTAAGGGTTTAACGATCAATAGGGCACCTACTCATCGTTAAATCAGTACATTGGTTCACTGACCAATCACAGACAAGCCCGCCAAAGCTAAAGCAACGTGGTTCACTTGTGGTAAACATTGGCAGACTTGCCTACCTTCTGGTTGAGCACGGTCCACTCTCTTTTTCTTTCTGCTTTGCCATCTGTCACCGTGGTTTACACTTATTATATCTGTACATATTGTACATATCTGTATATAGTGGGTGAAGGCAAAATATACATTATAGTCTACTGCTGAGTTTTGTTTTCTCCAATTCCCATTACGACCAGGTTCACGGCCATTTTTACCGTGTTCGAAAAACATCCAATCATTATTTTCTCCTCCATCTTCTCAAGTCGTTCGGTTTGTTCTTGTCGATAGATGTCTCATTTTTGCGCGGGCGGTGCTCCTATTAGGTTTTTCTTATAAAAGGGGGGGTAGTTGAGGTTTCTGGAGATTTTTCGCACATTTAAAAATTTTTTCCCTCTTAGTCGAAATGATTTCACACCCCGAAAGGGTTTGAGAAGAGTCCCAGGCTTTCCCTGTGACTTCCCCGTCGAAGGTCCTCTACAGAGTTTCCTTCCGTCCCTCCCCAGGTGCTATCCCCAGGTATCAGATTTTAAATTCGTATGCAGAAGATGAACGGAGCGAGTGGGTCTTCTGATGGCCCCTGCTGATGGGGTTTAATTTCATTCTCGTTGAATAAAACAGTGTTTTTTTCTGAAACCCCCTGAAATAAAAGGAAAAGCTGGGGAAACTGCTCTCGCGCTGTCAGCCCAAGTCTCTTTTTACCAGTTAAAACTTCTTGAGGTTATTTTCACTAGGGCCCTCGCTTCTGGTTAGTCTGCCGCTGAGCTGCCGCTTCACTCCCTTCAAAAACCCCCCAAAGTCCAGTTGGTTTTTTTTGGGAAAAGCTGGCGGTTTTCTATGCAATATTTCTCCTGCTGCTTTGGCAACGAACGAGAAGATTGTTACAACAGCTGGGTCAGTTTCCCCCGGGGCTTCTTCATCAAAGTACAAAAATGGGCTCGAGAAAAAAGCTTGATTTCTCCAAGAACCCCCCCGGGGCAGTGTTGAGGAAGGTTTTAACTCTAAAAGGGGGACACTACATCTGTCCAAAGCACTGGTTTTACCACCTCTAATGTGTTTGATCGTTTTCCGAAATTGCACATCCTGTGGAAATGACCAGTGCTTTAAAAACTTTCGATTTGGAAATCAGTAATGTTTTGGTGACCTGTCCCCCGGGGTGGGTACCCGTATATAATTCCGGGAATGTGGCCTCACCCTTGGCAGCAACTGATCTCCCGTTGTGTTACGTCTTAAATTTTTTTTGCTAACCCTCCCAGACATTTTCGCAAAACAGTTCTATATGGTTCTGCCTCAGTGTTTCCTGCGATCCGGGGAAGGGGAAACAAGTTCTATCCCGGGGTTTGATCGTGGAAAGCTCTGGTAATGAGGGAATAGTGATTTCCCGCCCTAGCAGGCAGCCCCACGCAACACACCCCAAAGCGGCAGGCAAAAAAGGACCACGCAAACCACACGCCAAGCAGCGCAGGAGCACCACGAAAACACACCAACAACAGCGGGCAGCACAAAAAGCCACGCCAAGCACAGCAGGAGCCCCCAGCAAACCGCCAAGCAGCAGCGGGTACCCCCACGCACACCCCAAAAACACCACGGTAGCCCACGCACACACGTAAAGCAGAGCAGGTCACCACGCAACACAGCCAAGCAGCAGCAGGTGCCCCACGCAAACAGTCCAGCAACAGGCAGCCCCAGAACAACCAAAGCGCATCAGGTAGCAAACACAACAACGTCAAGCAGCAGCAGGTAGCACCACGCAACCACCCAAGCGCAGCAGGTAGCCCCACGCAAACACGTCAAGCAGCAGGGGGGAGCACCAAGCAACACACGTAAAAGTAGCTGCGGGTAGCCCCATGCAACACACTCAAGCAGCAGCAGGTACCCCCGCAACACAGTAAAGCAGCAGCGGGAGCACCCGAAACACACGCCAAGCAGCACAGGTGCACCACGCAACACACCCCAAGCAGCGCAGGTAGCACAAAGCAACACACGTCAAGCACAACAGGTAGCACCACGCACAACGTCAAGCAAAAGGGGTAACATACGCAACACACGCCAATCAGCAGTAGGTAGCACCAAAAACACACGTAAAAGCACAGGGCAGCACACCCACGCAACACCCCTATCAGCGCGGGCACCCGGCAACATACGTAAAGCAGAAACGGCGCACCACGCAACCCCACCCCAAAGCAGACAGGGCACCCGAATCACCTTAAAGCACAGCAGGCAGCACAACGCAACCACCAAAAAAAGCAGCAGGTAGCACCACGCACACACCCAAGCAGCGCAGGTAGCACCACCAAACACCAAACAGCAGCGGGGCAGACCCCCGAAAACACACCAAAAGCGCAACAGGCAGCACCACGAAACCCAATGCCAAGCAGCGCGGGTAGCAAGACGCGCACACGACAAGCAGCAGCGGTAGCACCACGCAACACACGCCAAGCAGAAGGGGGTAGCCCCAGCAACACATCCAAGCAGAGCAGGAAGCATCACCAACACACTCAAGGCAGCAGGTAGCACCACAAAACAGCAGCAGCAGGGGTAGCACCACGCAACAACTCAAGCAGCAGCAGGTAGCACCCCCAAAACACACGCCAAGCACAGCGGGAAGCACACGCAACAACGCCAAGCAGCAGGTGCACCACCAAACACCCCAAGCAGCAGCAGGTAGACCACGCAACACACGTCAAGCAGAAGCGGGTACACAGGCAACACACGTCATGCAGCACGGGCCGCACCACCAACACACGTCAAGCAAACAGGTAGCATCTCCCAACAAACGCCAAGCAGCAGCAGGTAGCCCCACCAACACACGTCAAGCACAGCGGGAGCACACGAACCACGCTAATCAGCAGCCACCACACCACGCAACACACGTCAAACAGCAACAGGCAGCACCACGCAACACACCCAAGCTGCGCAGGCAACACCCACGTACAGTCAGCAGCAGCAGGTAGCACCCCCAACACACGTCAAGCAGCAGCGGGCAGGGCCCACGCAACACGCTAATCAGCAGCAGGCAGCACCACGCAACACAAACCAATCAGCCAGCAGGCAGCACACGCAACCCCAGCCAAGCAGCAGCAAGTAGCACCACGCAACACCCGTCAGCAGCAGGCAGGCAGCACACGCAACACAAACAATCAGCAGCAGCAGCCCCACGCAACACACGCCAACAGCAGCAGCAGCACCACGCAACACGCCAAGAAAGCGAAGTAGCACAAGCAACACACTCAAGCAGCACGGCGCCCCACGCAACACACGCTAAGAAGCAGCGGTAGCACCCGCACACACGCCAAGGAGCAGCACCCAACACCCGCAACACACGTAAACAGCAACAGGCAGCCCACGAAAACACATGCCAAGCAGCAGCAGGTAGCCCCACGCACACACGACAAGCAGCAGCAGGTGCACCACGGCAACACACCCCAAAGCGCAACAGTAGAACCACGCAAACTCAAGCAGAAGGGGTAGCACCACGCAACACATGCCAAGCAGCAGCGGGAAGCCCACGCAACACGTCAAGCGCAGCGGGTTTTAGCACCACGCAACACACGCCAAGGCAGAATAGGTAGCACCCGCACACACGCCCAGCAGAACGGGTGCACCAGGCAACACACGTCATGCAAGCAGCAGGCCGGCACACGAAACACACGTCAAGCAGAAGCAGGAGCACTACGCAACACACCCAAGCGCAGCAGGTAGCACCAAAAACACACGTAAAGCAGCGCAGGCGACACCCGCAACAAAACGCTAATCAGCAGCAGGAGCACCACGCAACCCCACGTCAAGCAGCAACAGCCAGACCACAACACAGCCAAAGCTGCAGCAGGCAACCCCACGCAACACACGAAGCAGCAGCAGGTAGCCCCAGCAAACCCGTCAAGCAGCAGCTGGCAGGACAACGCAACACACGCTAATCAGCAGCGGGCCCAAGCACCACGAACACAAACCAATCAGCAGCAGGCAGCACCACGCAACACACGCCAAGAAGCAGCAGGCAGCACCACGCAACACACGCCAAGCAGCAGCAAGTAGCACCACGCAACACACGTCAAGCAAGCAGCAGGCAGCACCCGCACACAAACAATCAGCAGCGGCAGCACCACGAAACCCCACACCCCAAGCAGCAGCAGGCAGCACACGCCAACACACGCCAAGCAGCAGCAAGTAGCCCCACGCACCCCACGTCAAAGCAGCCAGCAGGCAGGCACCACGCAACACACGCTAAAAACAGCAGGTAGCACCAACGCAAACCACGCAAAGCAGCAGGTGGTTGCCCCGCAACACACGAAAGGCAGCAGCAGGTAGCACCACGCAACACACGCCAAAGAGCAGCAGGCAGCACCACGCAACACACGTCAAGCAGCAACAGGCAGCACCACGCAACACATGCCAAGCAGCAGCAGGTAGCACCACGCAGCACACGACAAGCAGCAGCAGGTAGCACCACGCAACACACGCCAAGCAGCAACAGGTATAACCACGCAACACACGTCAAGCAGAAGGAGGTAGCACCACGCAACACATGCCAAGCAGCAGCAGGAAGCTCCACGCAACACACGTCAAGCAGCAGCAGGTAGCACCACGCAACACACGCCAAGCAGCAACAGGTAGCACCATGCAACACACGCCAAGCAGCAGCCGGTAGCACCACGCAACACACGTCAAGCAGCAGCAGGTAGCACCACGCATCACACGCCAAGCAGCAGCAGGTAGCACCACGCAACACACGCCAAACAGCAGCAGGTAGCACCACGCAACACGCGCCAAAAAGCAGCAGGTAGCACCACGCAACACACGCCAAGAAGCAGCAGGTAGCACCACGCAACATACGTCAAGCAGAGGCAGGTAGCACCACGCAACACACACCAAGCAGCAGCAGGTAGCGCCACGCAACACACGCCAAGCAGCAGCAGGTAGCACAACGCAACACACGCCAAGCACAGCAGTAGCACCACGAAAACCCCACGTCAAGCAGCAGCAGGTAGCACCACGCAACACACGCCAAGCAGCAGCAGGTAGCACCACGTAACACACGTCAAGCAGCAGCATGCAGCACCACGCAACACACGTCAAGCAGCAGCAGGTAGCACCACGCAACACACGCCAAGCAGCAGCAGGTAGCACCACGCAACACACGCCAAGCAGCAGCAGGTAGCACCACGTAACACACGTCAAGCAGCAGCATGCAGCACCACGCAACACACGTCAAGCAGCAGCAAGCAGCAAGACGCAAAACATGCCAAGCAGCAGCAGGAAGCACCACGCAACACACATCAAGCAACAGCAGGCAGCACCAAGCAACACACGTCAAGCAGCAGCAGGTAGCACCACGCAACACACGTCAAGCAGCAGCAGGTAGCACCACGCAACACACACCAATCATCAGCAGGTAGCACCACGCAACACAAGCCAAGCAGCAGCAGGTAGCACCAAGCAACACACGCCAAGCAGCAGCAGGCAGCACCACGCAACACACGTCAAGCAGCAGCAGGTAGCACCACGCAACACACACCAAGCAGCAGCAGGTAGCACCACGTAACACACGTCAAGCAGCAGCATGCAGCCCCCACGCAAACACACCAAGCAGCAGCAGGTAGCACCACGCAACACACACCAAGCAGCAGCAGGTAGCACCACGTAACACACGTCAAGCAGCAGCATGCAGCACCACGCAACACACACCAAGCAGCAGCAGGTAGCACCACGCAACACACGCCAAGCAACAACAGGCAACACCACGCAACACACGTCAAGCAGCAGCAAGAAGCACCACGGAACACACGTCAATTAGCAGCAGGTAGCACCACGCAACACACGCCAAGCAGCAGCAGGTAGCACCACGCAACACACGCCAAGCAGCAGCAGGTACCACCACGCAACACACGTCAAACAGCAGCAGGTAGCACCTCGCAACACACACCAAGCAGCAGCAGGTAGCACCACGCAACACACGCCAAGCAACAACAGGCAACACCACGCAACACACACCAAGCAGCAGCAGGTAGCACCACACAACACAAGCCAAGCAGCAGCAGGTAGCACCACGGAACACACGTCAATTAGCAGCAGGTAGCACCACGCATCACACGCCAAGCAGCAGGAGGTAGTACCACGCAACACACGCCAAGCAGCAGCAGGTACCACCACGCAACACACGTCAAACAGCAGCAGGTTGCACCACGCAACACACACCAAGCAGCAGCAGGTAGCACCACGCAACACACGCCAAGCAAGAGCAGGCAGCACCACGCAACACACACCAAGCAGCAGCAGGTAGCACCACGCAACACACGCCAAGCAGCAGCAGGTAGCACCACGCAACACACACCAAGCAGCAGCAGGAAAGCACCACGAAACACACACCAAGCACAGCAGGTAGCACCACGCTACACACGTCAAGCAGCTGCAGGTAGCACCACGCAACACACGCCAAGCAGCAGCAGGTAGCACCACGCAACACACGTCAAGCAGCAGCAGGTAGCACCACGCAACACACGCCAAGCAGCAGCAGGTAGCACCACGCAACACACGCCAAGCAGCATCAGGTAGCACCACGCAACATTCGTCAAGCAGCAGCAAGTAGCACCACGCAACACACGGCAAGCAGCAGCAGGTAGCACAACGCAACGCACTTCAAGCAGAAGCAGGCAGCACCACGCAACACACGCCAAGCAGTAGCAGGCATCACCACGCAACACACGCCAAGCAGCAGCAGGTAACACCACGCAACACACACCAAGCAGCAGCAGGTAGCACCACTCAACACACGCCAAGCAGCAGTAGGTAGCACCACGCAACACACGCCATGCAGCAGCAGGTAGCACCACGCAACACACGCCAAGCAGCAGCAGGTAGCACCACGCAACACACACCAAGCAGCAGCAGGAAGCACCACGCAACACACACCAAGCAGCAGCAGGTAGCACCACGCAACACACGCCAAGCAGCAGCAGGTAGCACCACGCAACACACACCAAGCAGCAGCAGGTAGCACCACGCAACACACACCAAGCAGCAGCAGGTAGCACCACGCTACACACGTCAAGCAGCTGCAGGTAGCATCACGCAACACACGCCAATCAGCAGCAGGTAGCACAACGCAACACACGTCATGCAGCAGCAGGTAGCACCACGCAACACACGCTAAGCAGCAGCAGGTACCACCACGCAACAAACGCCAAGCAGCATCAGGTAGCACCACGCAACATTCGTCAAGCAGCAGCAAGTAGCACCACGCAACACACGGCAAGCAGCAGCAGGTAGCACCACGCAACGCACGTCAAGCAGAAGCAGGCAGCACCACGCAACACACGCCAAGCAGTAGCAGGCATCACCACGCAACACACGCCAAGCAGCAGCAGGTAACACCACGCAACACACACCAAGCAGCAGCAGGTAGCACCACTCAACACACGCCAAGCAGCAGTAGGTACCACCACGCAACACACCCCATGCAAGCAGCAGGTAGCACCACGCAACACACGCCAAGCAGCAGCAGGTAGCACCACGCAACACACACCAAGCAGCATGAGGTAGCACAACGCAACACACGCCAAGCAGCAGCAGGTAGCAACACGCAACACACGTCAAGCAGCAGCAGGAAAGAAACACGCAAAACACGTCAAGGCAGCAGCGGGAAGCACCACGAAACACACGCCAAGCAGCAGCAGGTAGCACCACGCAACACTCGTCAAGCAGCAGCAGGTAGCACCACGCAACACACACCAAGCAGCAGCAGGTAGCACCACGTAACACACGTCAAGCAGCAGCATGCAGCACCACGCAACACACACCAAACAGCAGCAGGAAGCACCACGCAACACACGCCAAGGAGCAGCAGGTAGCACCACGCAAAACACACCAAGCAGCAGCAGGTAGCACCACGCTACACACCTCAAGCAGCAGCAGGTAGCACCACGCAACACACGCCAAGCAGCAGCAGGTTGCACCACGGAACACACGTCAATTAGCAGCAGGTAGCACCGCGCAACACACGCCAAGCAGCAGCAGATACCACCACGCAACACACGTGAAACAGCACCAGGTAGCAACACGCAACTCACACCAAGCAGCAGCAGGTAGCACCACGCAACACACGTCAAGCAGCAGCAGGCAGCACCATGCAACACACGCCAAGCAGCAGCAGGTAGGACCACGCATCATACGTCAAGCAGCAGCAGGTAGCACCACGCAACACACACCAAGCAGCAGCAGGTAGCACCACGCAACACACACCCCAGCAGCACAGGTAGAAACCACGCAACACACACCAAGCAGCAGCAGGTAGCACCACGCAACACACGCCAAGCAGCAGCAGGCAGCGCCACGCAACACACGTCAAGCAGCAGCAGGTAGCACCATTCAACACACGTCAAGCAGCAGCAGGCAGTACCACGCAACACACACCAAACACCAGCAGGTAGCACCACGCAACACAAACCAAGCAGCAGCAGGTAGCACCACGCTACATACACCAAGCAGCAGCAGGTAGCGCCACGCAACACACGCCAAGCAGCTGCAGGTAGCACCACGCAACACACGTCAAGCAGCAGCAGGTAGCACCACGCAACACACGCCAAGCAGCAGCAGGTAGCACCACGCAACACACGCCAAGCAGCATCAGGTAGCACCCACGCAACACACCTAAAGCAGCAGCAGGTAGCACCACGCAACATACGTCAAGCAGCAGCAGGTAGCACCACGCAACACACGGCAAGCAGCAGCAGGTATCACCACGCAACACACGTCAAGCAGAAGCAGGTAGCACCACGCAACACACGTCAAGCAGTAGCAGGCAGCACCATGCAACACACGCCAAGCAGCAGCAGGTAGCACCACGCAACACACGCCAAGCAGCAGCAGGTAACACCACGCAACACACACCAAGCAGCAGCAGGTAGCACCACTCAACACACGCCAAGCAGCAGTAGGTAGCACCACGCAACACACGCCAAACAGCAGCAGGTAGCACCACGCAACACACGCCAAGCAGCAGCAGGTAGCACCACGCAACACACACCAAGCAGCAGCAGGCAGCACCACGCAACACACGCCAAGCAGTAGCAGGTAGCACCACGCAACACACGCCAAGCAGTAGCAGGTAGCACCACGCAACACACGCCAGCAGCAGCGGTAGCACAAGCAACACACCCCAAGCAGTAGCAGGTAGCACCACCCCAACACACGCCAAGCGGGCAGCAGGAGCCCCAAAGAAAACACACTCCAAGCAGTAGCAGGTAGCACCACGCAACACACGCCAAGCAGTAGCATGCAGCACCACGCAACACACGTCAAGCAGCAGCAGGTAGCACCACGCAACACACGCCAAGCAGTAGCAGGTAGCACCACGCAACACACGCCAAGCAGCAGCAGGTAGCACCAAGCAACACACTCCAAGCAGTAGCAGGTAGCACCACGCAACACACGCCAAGCAGTAGCAGGTAGCACCACGCAACACACGCCAAGCAGCAGCAGGTAGCACCACGCAACACACGCCAAGCAGTAGCATGCAGCACCACGCAACACACGTCAAGCAGCAGCAGGTAGCACCACGCAACACACGCCAAGCAGTAGCAGGTAGCACCACGCAACACACGCCAAGCAGCAGCAGGTAGCACCAAGCAACACACTCCAAGCATCAACATTTAGCAACATGCAACACACGTCAAGCAGCAGCAGGCAGCACCACGCAACACTCGTCAAGCAGCAGCAGGTAGCACAACGCAACACACACCAAGCAGCAGCAGGTAGCACCACGTAACACACGTCAAGCAGCAGCATGCAGCACCACGCAACACACACCAAGCAGCAGCAGGAAGCACCACGCAACACACGCCAAGGAGCAGCAGGTAGCACCACGCAAAACACACCAAAGCAGCAGCGGGTTTAGCACCACGCTACACACGCAAGCACAGCAGGTAGCACCACGCAAACACACCTGAAGACAGCAGGTAGCACCACGCACACACGTCAAGCAGCAGCAGAGCACCACGAAAACACACGCCAAGGGCAGCGGGTAGCACCACCAAAACCACCAAGCAGCAGCAGGTACACCACGCAAACACACCAAGCAGCAGCAGGTAGCCCACGCAAACACCACCTCAAGCAGCAGCAGGTAGCACCACGCAACACACGCCAAGCAGCAGCAGGTAGCACCACGGAACACACGTCAATTAGCAGCAGGTAGCACCACGCAACACACGCCAAGCAGCAGCAGGTAGCACCACACAACACACGCCAAGCAGCAGCAGGTACCACCACGCAACACACGTCAAACAGCACCAGGTAGCAACACGCAACTCACACCAAGCAGCAGCAGGTAGCACCACGCAACACACGTCAAGCAGCAGCAGGCAGCACCATGCAACACACCCCAAGAAAGCAGCAGGTACCACCACGGCAACACACGTCAAGCGAGCAGCAGGTGCACCAGCAACACACACCAAGCAGCAGCAGGTAGCACCACGCAACACACACCAAGCAGCAGCAGGTAGCACCACGCAACACACGCCAAGCAGCAGCAGGTAGCACAACGCAACACACGCCAAGCAGCAGCAGGCAGCGCCACGCAACACACGCCAAGCAGCAGCAGGCAGCACCACGCAACACACGCCAATCAGCAGCAGGTGCACCACGCAACCCCCACGCCAAGAAAGTAGCAGGTAGCACCACGCAACACACGCCAAGCAGCAGCAGGTAGCACCAAGCAACACACTCCAAGCATCAACATTTAGCAACATGCAACACACGTCAAGCAGCAGCAGGCAGCACCACGCAACACTCGTCAAGCAGCAGCAGGTAGCACAACGCAACACACACCAAGCAGCAGCAGGTAGCACCACGTAACACACGTCAAGCAGCAGCATGCAGCACCACGCAAAAACACCCAAGCAGCAGCAGGAAGGCACCACGCACACAACCCCAAAGGGAGCAGCAGGTAGCACCACGCAAAACACACCAAGCAGCAGCAGGTAGCACCACGCTACACACGTCAAGCAGCAGCAGGTAGCACCACGCAACACACCTGAAGCAGCAGTAGGTAGCACCACGCTACACACGTCAAGCAGCAGCATGCAGCACCACGCAACACACGCCAAGGAGGAGCAGGTAGCACCACGCAAAACACACCAAGCAGCAGCAGGTAGCACCACGCAAAACACACCAAGCAGCAGCAGGTAGCACCACGCAACACACCTCAAGCAGCAGCAGGTAGCACCACGCAACACACGCCAAGCAGCAGCAGGTAGCACCACGGAACACACGTCAATTAGCAGCAGGTAGCACCACGCAACACACGCCAAGCAGCAGCAGGTAGCACCACACAACACACGCCAAGCAGCAGCATTTACCACCACGCAACACACGTCAAACAGCACCAGGTAGCAACACGCAACTCACACCAAGCAGCAGCAGGCAGCGCCACGCAACACACGCCAAGCAGCAGCAGGCAGCACCACGCAACACACGCCAATCAGCAGCAGGTAGCACCACGCAACACACGCCAAGCAGCAGCAGGTAGCACCACGCAACACACGTCAAGCAGCAGCAGGCAGCACGACGCAACACACGTCAAGCAGCAACAGGCAGCACCACGCAACACACGTCAAGCAGCAGCAGGCAGCACCACGCAACACTCGTCAAGCAGCAGCAGGCAGCACCACGCAACACACGCCAATCAGCAGCAGGTAGCACACTCAACACACGTCAAGCAGGAGCAGGTAGCACTACGCAACATACGCCAAGCAGCAGCAGGCAGCGCCACGCAACACACGCCAAGCAGAAGCATGCAGCACCACGCAACACACGCCAAGCAGCAGCAGGCAGCACCACGCAACACACGCCAAGCAGAAGCATGCAGCACCACGCAACCCCACGCCAACGGAAGCATGCGCACCACGCAACACACGCCAAGCAGAAGCATGCAGCACCACGCAACACACGCCAAGCAGAAGCATGCAGCACAACGCAACACACGTCAAGCAGCAGAAGGCAGCACCACGCAACACGCGTCAAGCAGCAGCAGGCAGCACCACGCAACACACGTCAAGCAGCAGGAGGCAGCACCATGCAACACACACCAAGCAGCAGCAGGTAGCACCACGCAACACACGCCAAGCAGCAGCAGGTAGTACCACGCAACACACGTCAAGCAGCAGCAGGTAGCACCACGCAACACACGTCAAGCAGCAGCAGGGAGCACTACGCAACACACACCAAGCAACGGCAGGTAGCACCACGCAACACACGTCAAGCAGCAGCAGGGAGCACTACGCAACACACACCAAGCAACGGCAGGTAGCACCACGCAACACACGCCAAGCAGCAGCAGGTAGCACCACGCAACACACGTCAAGCAGCAGCAGGTAGCACCACGCAACACACGTCAAGCAGCAGCAGGTAGCACCACGCAACACACGCCAAGCAGCAGCAGGTAGCACCACCCCCCAAACCACACACCAAGAAGCAGCAGGTAGCACCACGCAACACACGTCAAGCAGCAGCAGGTAGCACCACGCAACACACGTCAAGCAGCAGCAGGTAGCACCACGCAACACACGTCAAGCAGCAGCAGGTAGCACCACGCAACACACACCAAGAAGCAGCAGGTAGCACCACGCAACACACGTCAAGCAGCAGCAGGTAGCACCCACGCAACACACTTCAAGCAGCACAGGTAGCAACCACCAACCACGTCAAGCAGCAGAGGTAGCACACGAAACAACACGTCAGCAGCAGCAGTAGCACCACGCAAACACACCAGAAGCAGCAGTAGCACCAGCAACACACGTCAAGCGCAGCGGTAGCACCACGCAACACACGTCAAGCAGCAGCAGGCAGACCACCAACAAACACCAAGCAGCAGCAGTAGCACCACGCAACACACGTCAAGCAGCACAGTGCACACGCAACCCCTCTAGCAGCAGCAGGTAGACACGCACCAGTCAAGCAGCAGCGTAGCCCCACGCAACCAACGTAAAGCGCCAGCAGTAGCACCACGCAACACACGTCAAGCAGCAGCAGGCAGCACCACCAACACACCCCAAAACATTTATTATTTCTGACTCACTCCCCTAGGTCTTTTTCAATGACGTCTTTTTCCAGTCATTGTATCTTTCCCCAGTCATATGTATCTTTTCCCCAGTCATATGTATCTTTTAACCCAGTCTTTGTATTTTTTCCCCAGTCATATGTATTTTTTACCCAGCCCATATGTATCTTTAACCCCAGTCATATGTATCTTTTCCCCAGTCATATGTATCTTTTCCCCAGTCATATGTATCTTTTCCCCAGTCATATGTATCTTTAACCCAGTCATATGTATCTTTTCCCCAGTCATATGTATCTTTTCCCCAGTCATATGTATCTTTTAACCCAGTCATATGTATCTTTTCCCCAGTCATATGTATCTTTAACCCAGTCATATGTATCTTTAACCCAGTCATATGTATCTTTTCCCCAGCCCATATGTATCTTTTCCCAGCATATGTATCTTTTCCCATTTCATATGTATCTTTAACCCAGTAATATGTATCTTTAACCCAGTCATATGTATCTTTAACCCAGTCATAGTATCTTTTCCCCGTCATATTTTATCTTTTCCCCAGTCATATGTATTTTTAAACCCCAGTAAATATGTATTTTTAACCCAGTCATATGTATCTTTAACCCAGTCATATGTATCTTTTACCCAGTCATATGTATCTTTTACCCAGTCATATGTATCTTTTCCCCAGTCATATGTATCTTTAACCCAGTCATATGTATCCTTAACCCAGTCATATGTATCTTTAACCCAGTCATATGTATCTTTAACCCAGTCATATGTATCTTTAACCCAGTCATATGTATCTTTTTACCCAGTCATATGTATCTTTTACCCAGTCATATGTATTTTTAAAACCCCAGTCATATGTATCTTTTTACCCAGTCATATGTATCTTTTACCCAGTCATATGTATCTTTTCCCCAGTCATATGTATCTTTAACCCAGTCATATGTATCTTTACCCAGTCATATGTATCTTTAACCCAGTCATATGTATCTTTAACCCAGTCATATGTATCTTTTTACCCAGTCATATGTATGTTTAACCCAGTCATATGTATCTTTAACCCAGTCATATGTATCATTTACCCAGTCATATGTATCTTTAACCCAGTCATATGTATCTTTTACCCAGTCACATGTATCTTTTACTCAGTCATATGTATATTTAACCAGTCAAATGTATCTTTTACCTAGTCAAATATATCTTTATCCCAATCATATGTATCTTTCACCCATTAATACATATCTTTCATACATTCATATGTATCCTTTACCCAGTTATATGTATGATGACTAGCCCTTCTCTCTCTCTCTCTCTCTCTCTCTCTCTCTCTCTCTCTCTCTCTTCTCTCTCTCTCTCTCTCTCTCTCTCTCCCCTCTCTCTCTCATATTTTCAGTAGTTCACACACGGTCTGTATCCACTGTCTCCTACCTCCATTCCTTCCCACTTAGCAGAATTAAATTCCATCACTTCCATCCTCCATCTATCTCTCCATCTGCTAGACTCATCCACTTCTTATAGTAGAGATCTATGAATATTTTGGGCACGAGATTTTTTGTGACTTTTTCTATAAGCAATTTTTCGTTACTGTTCGTTTTGGCAAGTGTTTTATAACGAAAATGAAAATATGTTGGAAGTGAGGACTGATGCTTGGGGGACCCCGCCGGGGACGTTTTAAAGTATTTTTTTAAGTATTTTTAAAGTATTTTTTGAAGTATTTTCTTTTGTTACTGTGTGTAGTCACCTATGTGTGGTTACAGGGGTCGAATCACAGTTCCTGGTCGCCGCCTCTTCGCTGGTCGCTACTAGATTGTGTGTGTGCGGTGTGTGTGTGTGTGTGGTGGTGTGTGTGTGGTGTTGTGTGTTGTGTGTGTGTGGTGTGTGTGTGTGTGTGTTTTGTGTGGTGTTGTGTACTCACCTTACTGTACTCATCTAATTTCGGTTGCAAGGGTTGATTCATAGCTCCTGGCCCCGCCTCTTGGCTGGTTATTACTAGGTCCACTCTCTCCCTGCTCCATGAGTTTTATCATACCTCTTCTTAAAGCTATGTATGGATCCTGCCTCCACTACATCACTCTCCAGCCTATTCCACTTCCTGACAATTGTGTGTGTGTGTGTGTGTGTGTGTGTGTGTGTGTGTGTGTGTGTGTGTGTGTGTGTGTGTTGCTTATATCCAACTCTAAAATTAGACCAGACTTGCAGTCACTAGTCACAGATGTTAGTAACGCTATTATTACTGTCATCATTATTGTTATTATTAGTGTAAATCAGCTTCGGGTGAACCTTGGAAAGGGGATAAATAACATAACCACAGTCACTGCCTTTATTATCATCCGGAATCATCATAATTCATAATTATCATCATCCGTAATACCATCATCCTTAATCAGCATCATCCATAATCATCACCACATTAGCAGAATTCGGGTGGATCAATTATTTGGATTTATTTTCTGCTTCAGTTCGATTGATTCGTAGTTTTGTGAGAGAGAGAAATATATTGAAGTGGCCTGGGGATCGAACCGAAGAAAAACGCTACATTCAATGTTCTTTAATTGTTACAGTAGTAACAATGGTGGTGGTGGTCTTAGTGGTGGTGGTAGTGGCAGTGGTGGTGGTAGTGGCAGTGGTGGTGACAGTGATATTGGTGGTGGTAGTGATAGTGGTGGTGGCAGTAACAGTGGTGGTGGCAGTGATGGTGGTGGCACTGATAGTGGTGGTGGTAGTGATAGCGGTGGTGGCAATAATAGTGCTGGTGGCAGTGATAGTGATGGTGGCAGTGATAGTGGTGGTGGTAGTGGCAGTGGTGGTGGCAGTGATAGTGGTAGTGGCAGTAATAGGGTGGTGGCAGTGATCATGGTAGTGGTAGTGGCAGTTATGGTGACAATGATAGTGGTGGTGGCGGTAACAGTGGTGGTGGCAGTGATGATGGTGGCACTGATAGTAGTGGTGGTAGTGATAGCAGTGGTGGCAGTAATAGTGGTGGTGGCAGTGATAGTGGTGGTGGCAGTGATATTGGTGGTGGTAGTGGCAGTGGTGGTGGCAGTGATAGTGGTAGTGGCAGTAATAGGGTGGTGGCAGTGATAGTGGTAGTGGTAGTGGCAGTTATGGTGACAGTGATAGTGGTGGTGGAAGTGACAGTGGTAGTGATAGTGGTGGTGGCAGTAACAGTGGTGGTGGCAGTGATGGTGGTGGCACTGATAGTGGTGGTGGTAGTGATAGCAGTGGTGGCAGTAATAGTGGTGGTGACAGTGATAGTGGTGGTGGCAGTGATAGTGGTGGTGGTAGTGGCAGTGGTGATGGCAGTGATAGTGGTGGTGGCAGTAATAGGGTGGTGGCAGTGATAGTGGTGGTGGTAGTGGCAGTTATGGTGAGAGTGATAGTGGTGGTGGCAGTGACAGTGGTAGGTGATAGTGGTGGTGGCAGTGACAGTGGTAGTGATAGTGTGTGGTGTGCAGTAACAGTGGTGGTGGCAGTGATGGTGGTGGCACTGATAGTGGTGGTGGTAGTGATAGCAGTGGTGGCAGTAATAGTGGTGGTGGCAGTGATAGTGGTGGTGGCAGTAATAGGGTGGTGGCAGTGATAGTGGTGGTGGTAGTGGCAGTTATGGTGACAGTGATAGTGATGGTGGCAGTGATAGTGGTGGTGGTAGTGATAGTGGTGGTGGTAGTGACAGTGGTGGTGGTTGTGATAGTGGTGGTGGCAGTACCAGTGGTGGTGGCAGTGATAGTGATGGTGGCACTGATAGTGGTGGTGGTAGTGATAGTGGTGGTGGCAGTGATAGTGGTGGTGTCAGTGATAGTGGTGGCGGTAGTGATAGTAGTGGTGGCACTGATAGCGGTGATGGCAGTAATAATGGTGGTGGCAGTGACAGTGTTGATGGTAGTGATAGTGGTGGTGGCAGCAATAGTGGTGGTGGCAGTGATAGTGCTGGTGGCAGTGATAGTGTTGGTGGCAGTAATAGTGATGGTGGTAGTGATAGTGGTGGTGGCAGTGATAGTGGTGGTGGCAGCAATAGTGGCAGTGGCAGTGATAGTGTTGGTGGCAGTGATAGTGTTGGTGGCAGTAATAGTGGTGGTGGTAGTGATAGTGGTGGTGGTAGTGGTGTCATGTGGGGGGTTTGATTATGTGGATTGGGCAAAGGAAAGTCACATAGACAATAATGGAGTATAATTATAATGGAATATATGAGAAGCACCAGGCCCGCCCTGCCTCTCTGCTCTCTATCTTAAGACTGACTCACGAATTGGGTCCTAGGGGTGAGCGGCATTCAAAAACATGCTATAGTGAGCTGTAATGTCAGTGAATAACAGTGATTCACACAGATAGTTGGTAGTGAGTCATACTACTGGTAACTGGTTACTGATAACTGGTTACTAGGAACTGATACTACCGAGAGCTCGGCGACGCTAACGTATGTTGTCCCGACATACAGCTAATGCAAACTAGAGACAGCAGGCATACGGCTTGGGCTGATTCTATACAGTGGCAAAGTACACAACAATTGAACATTGTAACATACATAAGGAGAATATTGGAATGGAAGCTAATGTAATTTACTGTAATGAAACTGACTGTAATGAAACTTACTGTAATGAAACTGTAATGCATTACAAGTTATGATGTAGCACAACTCATTGAATGAGACTCAACATTGGGATTACACAATAAAAGTGATAAAAAAAATTTTGATCGATCGATCGGTATTCATGTGGTCTATGGATTCTGAGGAAGGATATGTACAAAGAAAGAAGTGTTTAACAGAAAGGCAGACTTGGTGCACTCAAATCTAGACTGTTAAATCTCAGAATTCGGAGAGAACGGGAACACAAAAAAATTCTTGTTTATTAATAAGTTGATACTGTAATTATTCATCTATACAGGTTATTTACATTTAACCCCAACTCTGCTAGGGTGAGATTGATATATGCAGAATGGGTGTCATCTCTGGGAGGATCAAACTCTGTTGCACTGGCTAACTCATGCCGTGTTTGAGGCAAATCTGAATTTGTAGCTACAAATGATACTTGAGGATTTCTCAATACCTGTCGTGTATGTAGGGAATAACGACATTCAGGTTGATCTGACTGAGTATTAGAGGTAGAGGGTACAGAGTCAGGAGGATTGTCAGTCTGTCACATTAGTCTGGGTTGGAACATCATTATCATCACATACTAACTTCATATGATCTAAATGCGATTCTTTATACTGACCAGTACTAATTTCTCTAACCTTATACTTATTACCAGTGATATGTTCAACTACTCGATAAGGACCAACAAACTTTTGATCAGGCTTAGGCATTGCAGACGTTTTGTTAAAGTTAGTCAGCATAACTCTCGAACCTTTGATTTTGGACGGCTTTGCTCGAGTGTTTGCGACTCTTGTAAATTCTGCTGTTGATTTATGAAGTGTTTCACGGATTCTTCTAAAAACACTTTGAGCTAAGCTGGTACGAGTTGCTATGAAATCATCAGGGTTGTAATTTGGTTTTGGTTAGAATATAGCAACTCATAAGGCAAGCGTTTATCTACACCGTACAATGCATAATGTGGAGTGTCACCTATAGAAACATTGTAAGCAGAATTTATAGCACACTGCACATCAGGTATAACTTCATCCCAAGTTTCACTGTTGGGACTGATAGTGGCTCTCAGGACATCAAGTACTTTCTTATTGGTTCGTTCCGCTAACCCATTGCTGGCAGGATGATAAGGAACAATGGTGGATTTAGAGATCTTGTACAAGGTACACAAATTTTCAAGAATCTCATTACAGAATTCACCTCCATTATCTGTTACTAGGGACTTAGGGGTGGTATGCCTGCAGATAATGCGTTCTTTAAACGCTTTAGCTACTGTCTCGGCAGTCTTATCTGCAATAGGAACTAACTCACAATATCTGGTGAAATGGTCTACCATAACACACACATGTTTGTTGCCTTGGAGGGAACATTGAAAATTAGTTAACAAATCTAGCGCAGCTCTTTCCCATGGCTCGCTAGTAGTTGGATACAGTTGAATTGGATTGGATTGTGTTGCATACAGACACTACATTTCTTAACATACTCAGAAATATCAGTTGCCATACGAGGCCAAAAGTATTTCAATCTGGCTTGTTTTACTGAATGATCCATACCAGGGTGCGCAACACCTGGTACATCGTGAACTAGCTGTGACTGTGGAATTACTAACTGGTATACTCTTCTGCTTGGAGTACCCAACTCGTCTGTTCGATACAGTAATTCTTGGCTCATGACAAAGTCACTGATGGGTGCTGGTGACTTCACAGTCAGAATAAGATCTTCCTGGAGCAGGAATCGGATCACACCAGACCACAAGGGATCTGCTCGTTGAGCATTCTTTACATCCTCGGCAGTAAATGGAGGGTCTGCAGTTACTATACTAACATGTCGTGATAAAGCATCTGTGACTACATTTGACTTGCCAGGTAAGTGTTCAAAGGTGGGATTGAACTCTTGGATAGTCAAGGTCCATCTGGCTAACCATCCAGTAGGTTGTTTGTTCTGGAATAAAGGTATCAGTGGAGCATGGTCTGTCAAGACATGAACAGAGTACTGATAAATAATGTCTCGAAAGTGCTTTAAAGACCATACTATTGCTAAAGCTTCTTGCTCAGCTACTGTATAATTACTTTCAGCCTTCGTAAGGACTAGGCTAGCAAATTCAACTGTGTTGTATTTGCCATCAGTCTTCTGAGCTAGTACAGCACCTACGCCAATTGAACTAGCATCAGTTGTAAGATAGAAGGGCTTAGAAAAATCTGGAAATTTCAAAATTGGAGCAGATGTTAGCTTTCTTTTAGAGTTTGGAATGCTCTTTCTTGACAGAAGGTCCAAACAAAAGGAGCATCTTTCTTAAGCAACTCAGAGGAGCAGCTATGGAAGAAAAATTAGCAGTGAAAGATCTATAAAAACCTGCTAAGCCCACAAAAAATCTTACGGCATCAGCAGTTTTGAGAGTTGGAAAATTTAGTACTGCAGTTACTTTACTTTGGTCAGTCGTAACCCCTCTAGGAGTGACTAAGTGACCATGAAACTTGATTTCTGATCTGAAAAAATTGACATTTAGACAGTTTGATCTTTAAATTGGCTTCTTCAAGCTTACCAAGTACTACATCAAGTCTTTTCAAGTGTATATCCACGTCTTTAGACATGACGATTACGTCATCTAAGTACACCATAAGTGCATTACCTATGAGGCCTCTAAAGATATTAGTCATGAGCCTTGAGAACGTGATAGGGGAGGATCGTAATCCAAACGCCATATGGAGGAAGTGATAATGTCCTCGTGAAGAGGGACTTGCCAAAACCCTTGTAACAAGTCCAGGGTCGAAAAGACTTTGTTATCTCCGATGTTACGTAAAAGATCACCCAGTACAGGAAGTGGGAAGCTATCTGGAATAGTTTTCGCATTTTACTTCCTAAAGTCAATCACTGGGCGCCAAGTACCATCCTTCTTAGGTACTAGGATCAAGAGCGCATTCCAGGGTGAATTATTAGGTGCAATAACTCCATCATCAAACCCCCCACATGAAAGTGGCAGTGGTGGTGGTAGTGATAGTGGTGGTGGCAGTAATAGTGATGGTGGTAGTGACAGTGATGTGGTGGTGGCATTAATAGTGGTGGTGGCAGTAATAATGGTGGTGGCAATGATAGTGGTGATGGTAGTGATAGTGGTGGTGGCAGTAATAGTGGTGGTGTGGCAGTGATATGGTGGTGGTAGTGATAGTAGTGGTGGCAGTAATAGTGGTGGTGGCAGTGATAGTGGTGGTGGTAGTGGATGGTGGGTAGTGATGGTGGTGGTAGTGATGGTGGTGGTGTGATAGTGGTGGTGGTGGTGATAGTGGTGGTGGTAGTGATAGTGGTGGTGGTAGTGAAGTGGTGTGGTAGTGATAGTGGTTGTGGTAGTGATAGTGGTGGTGGTAGTGATAGTGGTGGTGTCAGTAATAGTTGTGGTGGTAGTGGCAGTGGTGGTGGGAGTGATAGTAGTGGTGGTATAGTAGTGGTGGTAGTGATAGTGGTGGTGTCAGTAATAGTGGTGGTGGTAGTGACATCACATCTGGTGGTGGTGTGACATCTACTTAGTAAGTACTAGAAGGTCAACATATTGATCGCTCTCTAACATCTAGCTTGTTCCTGGTTTTGTAAGTTGGTCAGAGAATATTTCAGTACATTTATACTGTAAAATCATTTGGCTTCTCAGTATCGCTTTTCGACTGCAACTGGACGATCACATCCCCAAGCAAATAAAAGTCGAGATCTTTAATCTGGGTGATAATAATTACAGTTAGTGTAATTTGAATATTTTTTTTTATATATTTGATTTGATTTGATTTGAATAATTAAGGAGATAAGCTCCTACACAGCTCTTGGAGTATGACTTATATATCTTAGTTATTCTGTAAATATAATCATATCGTGCAAAGTGCTCACTTATTAAAGGACTGTATTACTCTTATTAACTACCGTCTGGTACGGTGCTATGAAGAAATGTACTCAAATAGAAGAGTAATGATGTACGCACCTATTTGTGTGTTGTGTGTGTGTGTGTTTGTGCAGGTGCTCGGTATGTACTCTGACTCGATTTATATTTAAAATGTGATTGACAACAACAGTCCCTAAATAATCTAACTTTTCAACTAGCAAGACAATCAAACAGCTTGCTTGAACATATCGACGACCCATTCGCCAAACAGCAATAATTCTCGAAGCTGAAGTGACCAGCACAGGGTCAGGGATGTTTAATGAGGACAAATTCCAACTACTCCGTTATGGAAAACTGGAGGAGATAATAACTAGAACAGAGTATACTACTGACTCCGGCCATACAATAGAGCGGAAAAATAATGTAAGGGACCTGGGAGTAGTAATGTCTGAGGATCTCACTTTCAAGGATCACAACATTGCCACGATCGCACATGCAAAGAAAATGATAGGATGGATAATGAGAACTTTCAAAACGAGAGATGCCAAGCCCATGATGATCCTTTTCAAATCACTTGTTCTCTCTAGGCTGGAATACTGCTGTACATTAACATCTCCATACAAAGCAGGTGAAATCGCAGATCTAGAGAGTGTACAGAGATCCTTTACTGCACGTATAAGTTCTGTCAAGCACCTTAACTACTGGGAACGCTTGGAAGCACTTGACTTGTACTCGTTGGAACGCAGGAGGGAGAGATATATCATAATCTACACTTGGAAAATCTTGGAAGGAATGGTCCCAAATCTGCACACAGAAATCACTCCCTACGAAAGTAAAAGACTGGGCAGGCGATGCAAAATGCCGCCAATAAAAAGTAGGGGCGCCATTGGTACACTAAGAGAAAACACCATAAGTGTCCGGGGCCCAAAACTGTTCAACAGCCTCCCATCAAGCATTAGGGGAATTGCCAATAAACCCCTGGCTGCCTTCAAGAGAGAGCTGGACAGATACCTAAAGTCAGTGCCGGATCAGCCGGGCTGTGGCTCGTACGTTGGACTGTGTGCGGCCAGCAGTAACAGCCTAGTTGATAGGCCCTGATCCATCGGGAGGCCTGGTCATGGACCGGGCCGCGGGGGCGTTGACCCCCGGAAAAACCTCCAGGAAAGCGGGGAATAATTATAATCAAAAAAAAGCCAAAAACCACAAGGGTAAAAGGGCAAGCAGGAATAAGACCAAAACGCCCAAAACTGCGAATTCAAAGACCCTTTGACAAAAGGCTATTATTTTTATTAAAATAAAGGGGGGAAGCGAAAAAACCCGTAGGATTATCAGCGGGGGGGGGGGATGGGGGAAGGAATTCGGAAAAATTCGGGAAACTGGAGACGATTCAATTCCCTAATCAAGGCCCCTCCCAAATCAAGGCCCTTCCCGAGGGAATAAAAGGTTAAAACTCCTTTATTACTAAAAAATGAGTTCGCATTCCCAATATCCGACTAGGGCAATGCTTGATGCCATAACAAATATAGTAAAGATTTGAATCGGGCCAAAAGTACGGTCTCCATGACACCAATCCGAAAATATCAAAATCATCACGTTAAAAAATGTTCTGTGAAAGGTTGCACGAATTATAGATGTACGCCCCGGCTCCCCAACGGAACTTCCCCACCAAAAACAGTTAAATGCCGAGCTGAGGAGGGGAATAGTCTTGTCTCGGGCAGAGGATAGAGAAGCATGTTGCCCCCTGAGCGATAACTAAAAAGAGAAAGAGAAAGGGGGAAAAAAAGAGAAAGAGGAGATGGGGGGGGGGGGGCAAGGCCTGCAGACCGACTCGGTGACTTATAATAGGTTCCCCTTGACCCAAACTGAAAAAACAAGGGCAGGTTTTTAGGCATTGCACCCAATCAAACTTGAAACAATGAGCACTGAGGATGAAAAACGTTACATCCTACCCCAAAATAAGAGTAAGCAAATAATATAAAGCATTGATTTTTCTTTTAGTTATTGTAAAAAAAGATGGGAGTATAATTATATAAATAAAACTCATGAAATTTTTAGTGATCCTTTCCTGAGATGGCAATACATCACCCGCACGACAAATAAGAACTAAGAACATAAGAACGAAGACACGAAAAGGGCCCTACGGCCCAGCGAGGCAGGCCCAAAGTTCCTACCGGCTGGTCAAAACTAAGTGTTTTTTAAATTTCTGGAATGTGCGTCACTTTTATTATCTGATATTCGGTGTCACCAGTGTCGTACACATGGAATACAAAAATTTGATCCTTTGTCTTGTCACTGTAGAGATGGCCTAAAAAATATAGTGCAGTAGAGGGGCCATGGTGGAGAAATTCCCAGATGGGCATGACCCCGAGGCCTCAGACAGTGGTGATGATGCCGTCATGCGTCTATATGTGTGTGGGAAGTCTGGCCAGTGAGTGCACAGGGGACTCCAGGTGATCCCGCACCCCCTCACCCCCCCGTCCCCTCTATGGTTCCATCAGGGCTCACTGCCCATAACACATTGTGCGATAAAGAAAAAGAATTTTTTTAAAGGGAGTTAAGATATTATTTAAGTGAGTACAAATTTTTTTAATTTTAATTTCTAAATTCCTTTAAGTGGTGTGTGGGGGTTTTAAGGGTTAGTGGGGGTTTTGGTAGTGATGGTGGTATGGTGGTGGTGGTTGTGGTGGTGGGGGTCGTAGTAGGGGTATTGGTGGTAGTGGTGGTGGTGGGTGGCGAAAGTAGTGGTATTGGTGGTGGTGGTGGGTGGTGTGGTGGATTGGTGGTAGGGGTGGTGGTGGGGGTGGTGGTAGTGGTTTGGTGGTAGTGGTATTGGGGGGTGGAAAATGTATGGTGGGTGGTGGTGGTGGTGGAAGTGGTGGGGAGATTGTGGGGGTGATAGAAGTGGGGTGGTGGTATGGTGGAAGGGTGGTGGTGGAAGTGGTGGTGGAAAGTGGTATTGGTAGTGGTGATGGTGGTGGTTTTGGTGATGGTTGTGGGGGTTTAGCGGTGGGAGGGGGGTGGTGATAGTGGTGGTGGTTGTGATACTGGTGGTGGGGGTGATTGTGGTGTAGTGGGGTGGTGGAGGTGGGTCAAGAAGGACCTCTCAAGATGTACTGGCTCCCGGGAAAAGTGAACTTTTGATAATTGCCCCCGGGTCCCCTCGTGGTCCTCCCCGGGTCCACCCACCTGGTCCCCCACCTGGTCCCCCCCCTGGCCCCCCCCTGGTCCCCCACGGTCCCCCTCGGTCCTCCATCTGGTCCATCCCTGGTCTACCCCACTTGGTCCCCCCACCTGGTCCCCCCACCTGGCCTCCCCCTGATCCCTCCACCTGGTCCATCCCCGGGTCATTACCTGGCCCCCAAACTGTCCATCCTTGGCCCTCCACTGGCTGTCCCCTGGCCCACCCACCTGGTCCCCACCTGGCCCATCCCCGGTCCCCCCACCTGGTCCACCCCCTGGTCCACCCACCTGGTCCACCCCCCTGGTCCTCCACCTGACCCATTCACCGGTCACCCCCCGGCCCATCCCTGATCCACCCTGGCCCTCCACCTGGTCATCTACCGGTCCTCCCCCTGGCCCACCCTTTGGGTCCATCCCATGGTCTACCCAAGGTCCCCCCACCGGTCCCCCAGGCCCCCACTTGGCCCATCCCCCTGGTCCCCCCATGGCCCACCAGGTCCATCCACCTAGTCATCCCCCTGGTCCCCCCTCCTGGTCCATCCCCGGCCCACCCACCTGGTCCCCCCACCGCCCCATCCCCTGGTCCATCCATGGTCCATTGGCCCACCCCCCTGGTCTACCCACCGGTCCTCCCCTGATCCACCCCCCTGGTCCTCCCCGGGTTTCCCCCCCCCACTGGTCTTCCCCCTTTTTTTACCCCCGGGTCCACCCATCTGGTCCACCCACCTGACCCATCCCCCCTGGTCCCCCCCGGGGTCCCCCCCCTGGCCCTCCACCAAGTCCATCCACTGGTTCACCCACCTGGTTAAATCCATCTGGCCTATCCACCTAGTCCCCCACCTGATCCACCCATCTGGTCCAACCTGGTCATTACCTGGCCCTCCCACCTGGTCCATACCAAGTCCATCCATTGATCCACCCACCGGGTTATCCATCTGGCCCATCCACCCGGTCCACCCTCCTGGTCCATCCCATGATCTCCCCACTGGTCCTCCACCTGGCCCTCTACATGGTCCACCTCCCTTGTCCATCCACTGGCCATGACTTGGGGTTCTTCCCCCGGTCCATTACCTGGTCCCCCTACCTTGCCCATCCACCTGGTCCATGCACTTGGTTCATCCCCCGGTTCATTAACCGGGTCCCCCCCACCCGCAACATTTTTTTTCCACCTTTTGGAGGTTTCGGTGGGGGAGGAGGGGTAAGGGCCCCCCGTGGCGCGTCAAAAACCCTGACCGGTTTTTTAAGCCCTGGTCGAAAGTCTGTTATAACTTTTTAACATATAACTACAGAGTTGTTAACCCAGAAAAAACCCGGGAAAAAAACCCCAAAAAACCCAGCAAAACCAGGAAAAACCAGGATAGTCCGCACAACCGGGTAACCCAGGAAAAACCCACCAAAACCCAGGAAACCCGGGGATCCCCAGCAAAACCCCGGGAAACCAGGAAAACCCCAGATAACCCCAGGACACCAGGATAGACCGTATTAAAACCCGGACTCCAAATGGCCTGTTACCGGGTTGTAATGGGAAAAATAACACGTAAAAAAAAGTTTGACTTTTTTACCTTCCCCAATTTAGACAGCAATTTTGTACACTTGTACAGTGAAAAGTAGAGTGCACCCCACGGAAAGGCAAGGCAGAAAAGAAGCCAAAAGATAGCAGCCTGCTTTAAACCGCTCTAGATGGGAATGAAAAGGGCGACGGGAGCGGTCCCCAATAACTTGCGTTTGCCAAAACCATCTTCTTATTGGCTAGAACCGGGGTCATTTTGAACGACGGGGCTGTCAAATTTTTGAAATGGTTCGTGGTTGGGGGAGATAGCCTGTAAATGAGGGTGTGTACATGCGGAATAAAGGTTAGTACTCTTTGCTGCCCCCCACCCCCCCCGAGAAGGCTAGGATTAGGCTACCTCCCAGTGGAAACCGTGCCGCCATGGCACAAATAATGGGACCGCCTTTCCTTCCCCCATCCAACCTTGTTAGGCTCAGCTTTTCTCGTGCCCAAAACCCAAAACCCCTAAACTTAGAGTGAGACAGCGTCGACGGGCTAGCTAGGTAGAAGATACGGGGGGAGGTACCCCACACCCCTCACTAAAAAAAAAAAACCCCACCAGGGGATTTAAAAAAAGGAGTAAAAAGGGGTTCCCACAAATAAACCCAACCTAAATAAAAAATTATTTTTAGTAAAGGTCTCCCAAAATTTTCTTTGTGGCAATTTTTTTAATGGAAATATTTGGGGGCTGCACCCTTAGCGTCCAGGCTTAAGCCTTGTGTTGTGGTTCTTCATGGCTTGGGATATACGGGATTGTGATATGTGACTGTCACCCCTGTGATGTCTGCCCACAAAAAACATCAAAATGCTCCAAACCCGTCCAGCGCGAGGGCTTTTTTTTCAATGGTAGAGTAAAGCCTCGATGTGGTGGAATTGGGTGAAAAGTAGTACAGGCTGAAAACCCCTTGTTCCGATTTGTAATAGTATGCCCAACCCCAGACCACAAGTCAACTGTAATGAAAAAGGTTTTTGGGAAGTTGGAGACAAGGAAGGGTGCAGTACACAAAATTTTTTTGCTTTTTTAAAAAGCAGTGTTCAGTTGAGGTCCAAATTTTAAAGGGAACTTTGTGATGGTAGAGAGGTAAGAGGGGCTCAATATCGGGAAAAATTTTTACAGAATTCTGAAAAAATCCATCTGCCTGGAAAAAATTTGAAGGGGTTTCCTATCATGGGAACTGGTTAATCTTTAATAGAAAGAACTTTAGCAAATTTAGGTGAAACTTTACCATCCTCCCTTCAGGGCCTAAAAAATGCAGTGGCCTGGCCAAAGGAGATTTGAAAAAATTTAAGTTAAATGGGAACTCTTAAAGGTCTAAAAAAGAGCCTTAAGTCTAAGTAAGTGTTGACCCCAAGTATCAAAAACCCACAACAATATCATCAGGTCGGCTGCCCAAGCCCTTTAATAGCTGATGGATAAGTTTCTGGAAGGGAAGAGGGTGAATTTTTCATTTGAAGGGGGGGGTAACTGTTATTGATAATGCCCTCGGAATTACGAAGGCAGGATTTCTTCGCCTTATCGTCAAAGGTCCCTGATTGTTTAAGGAGATTAAAATTGGACACAAAGTGCCTTACCCACAAAGTCAATACGTCACCCAACGAGGAAGAGGGTAAAGCATTGTAATTGGGGCCTCTTCACTTTACGGTGTCTTACAATCAAAAAACCCTCCTCCCCTTCTTCCAAGGATGAGGGTAACCCCCATGGATTGATGACTCCCCTAAAACCTGCTTTAACAAAAATTTTTCCCTGCTGAGTAGCCTTTGTTTTTCGGATTAGCTCTGTAGGGGGAGAGTTTAATTGGGTTTTAAAATTTTCCCCAATTCATCATGATAACCTAATGTAATTTTTCGGAATCCGAAAAAAATTTAGGATATGACTGTAGAAGCCGTTAAAATTTGTTTTTTTGATTTCAGTTAAACCCTCCATAAAGGAATGGCCGGTTTTCCAAATTTTTTTGCATTCTCGGCAAACCTAATATGATTCTTCACATCTTTCTTTAATTTTGGCCAAAAAATTCTTTTGTGTTTATACGGTTTTTGTAATTCCTAAGTGACCTAATGAAGTATTTGAGCTTTATTTAAAATTTTTAGCTCTTACTTTGTTAAACCCCTAAACCCGTTAAACTTGCGGCCCCCATCTCCTTCCAGTTCAGTGCAGTCAAATAATGTTTTTTAAAATTATATTGACCCGGTTTTCCCAAAAGGGATTTACCTGGCTGCCTGAAAAGCGATTTTTAAAAAAGGGTCCCTTTTGTTTGTTCCTCCCCGGAAAGGAAGTCCCTGGGCCCTGGAAAGGACATTGGCAAACCCGCAACGGGAATAGGAAGGGTTAAGGGGTTGTTTTACTTGATTACGCGGCTTGGAGTTTTCCCCGTAAAAAATGTGGTATTTCCCGGGTCGGGTGTCCAAGGATAGGTAACATTTTCTCCAGAAACCCTTGGTTTTTGCCCCAGTTATGGCCAACACCCGGGGAAGGGAATTTAAAATTATAGGTTTAGGACAAATTAACAGTAGTAAGTTTTTACCCGTAAAAACATGGATCTTTCTGGGGGGAATCCTTTTAAGACACACAGTAAGTACCGTGTAATATTTGCATGACTTAAAAATTTTATGCAAGGGAAAGAATATATTGCTCCTCCAAGCTTCCAATAAAACAGGGAATTTAAAAGTATTTCTGAAAGGGGTAATAATTTCCCTTTTTTACAAGTGAGCAATATGCTCCGTATATCTAAAGGTCTTTACTTTAGTTGTTTCTGAGTTTTCCCGAAGGGAAATTAGACTCTTGCAATAAAAGGGGTCATACTTTTTTTATTCTTAGGGGACTGTTACTAGGGTTTTAGAGATTTTTCCCCCGGGTTGGGGTTTATGGGGGGGGTTGGGCGGTGGACCTCTTTGTTTGGGGAAGCAGACGACAGACTTGCCTTTACTCCCTGCTGCGTTGCAAAAGGTGTCGTTTGGCTGGTGTCTCTTGGAACTGTTGTCGGATGCACCTGGGGTAGTTTGCCTTCCGCAGGGGGACTTTTGTTGAGAAGCGTTGTCACCAGGTGACTTGTTGGCTGAGTAGGGGTTTCCCCTCCCCTGGCATTCATTTCCCGGTTGACGATCTTGCTCATGCCAGGCTGTTTTAAAAGAGAGACGGGATCGCTCGGACAAGGAGCGGTTTGTTTCGAAGGTTCAGCCCAACCTGGTGCATCCAATGCGTGGCTAAACAGACCCCCAGAAAAACTCGAACCTTGGGTCCCACAGACCCGCAGGTTATCAACAGAATAAACTGCACAGCTCCTAAAGGAGAGACACCACTTGTTTATACCAGTGGTAAAAGCTTTGGTTTGCTGTCTCACAAGTCCCCTTGGGTTTTACCCAAACTGCCGCTGCTTAATTTTAAAAGCTTGCGGTATTTTGGGTGGGAAAATGATTGCTCCCCCAAAATGTGGTTTCATACTTTTAATCAGAAAATTCGCGTCATTTAATCTGCGTAAATTCCTGTCCCTTACCCCTAATTTTCTGTATGAACCCAAAGATGCCCAATGCTGTTCGGCCCCCTCAAGGCTCGGCCTGATTTTCGAAGCTTTCGAAAATTGCTTGGGTTTGGCCTCATTGAAGCGGGGAAAAGCTGTACTGCTTTTTTGTAAACTAAAATATTTAAGAATGCGAAAAAATGCCTCCTTTTCTTTCCCTATTTTCTTCCCCTTGCGAATGCTCTCTGTTCCCTATTTGTCAAGATTGATTTTTTCCAGCTAAATGCCAAGCGCTGATTCACCTGAGACAACCCCGCGCATATACTGACCCTTTTTCTCCCTAGGTGTATATCTTCCTCGCGAGAACATAGGAGTTTTTGCCCCGCTCCCATGAGGGAGGAGTTATGTGCCTTCTTCTTCTTAAGTTTGTCAGCAAAAAGTGAAAAGCAGTTGTGGCTGTGAGAGTGCATTTGTATGTAATGCAATGGAAGGAAATTTTCCAACAACCCCTGTAGGGACAATTTAGGTGGTTAGCAAAGTATATGCCGACACCAGAGTCTGATCGTCTAGGTGGCATAAGTTATTCGCATGACAACGATTTGGGTACCCAACGTAAAAACGTTAATTTCGAAACCTTTTTATGCCCGTACGATTGAGAATACGCATACAAGCAAAGCCGACTGCAAAAATTCTCAACACCGAACAGGTAGTAAAATGACACACAAAATTTGTAAAGCAATGCCAGACTCCCCCCCTGTTCTGAAGTTGACGTGCGAAGCGAGCAACCGAAAAAAAGCTATGGAGCTGTTGAACAAACACACAAAAAGCAAAAGGCTGACATAAAAAAAACAATGACACGCAAAAATTTTTAAAGCAATGCGACAGCAAGTTTCACAATGTTCCTGCTAGAGCTTCACCCTAAAACCAACCCTTTCCTAAGTCCCGCTCCAGCTCCCCGGCAGGCCCCCATATTAAAACCCCGGACTCCAAATGGCCCGTTAAACCCCGGGGGTAATGGGAGCAAAATAAACACAATAGAAAAGTTTAGACCCTTTTATTATCCTTCACCAATTTTGACAGCAATATGTACATTGTACGTGATAAGTATAGTGCACTCCCCGGTAAGCAAGGCGAAATAGAAAGCACAAAGATAGCAGACCGGCCCCTTTAACCGTTAGAATGGGAAGACAAGGGCAGACAGGGGGGAGCTGTACCCCATAACCCTTTCGATTGCCAAAACCCTCTTCTTATTGTCAAGAACCGGTCATAGTTGAAGACGGGGCCCCCCCATCTCAATCTTAGCAACCTGGTTTCCCGGTTGGGGGAGATAGCCTGTAAATGAGGGTGGACATGCGCGATAAACGTTTTGTACTCTTTTTCATGCCACACCCCGCATAACCCAGGTAACCCAGGACAAACCCCGATAACCCAGGGCAAAGCATAACCCCCACAACCCCGGAAGTCAGCCTAACCCAGGGTAACCCAGGGCAACCCCGATTAAAACCCCGGACAACCAGGTTGTCCGCTAACCCGGGTAACCAGGACAAACCCCGCATAACCCAGGAAACCCCGGATAGCCGCATAACCCCGGGAACCCAGGACAACCCACATAACCCGGAAACCCGGATTGTCAGCATAACCGGGTAAACCCCGGGCAACCCCGCTAACCCCGGACAACCCCGGGTAATCCAGCATAACCCAGGGTTACCAGGTAAACCCTATAGCCCCCGAGAGTGGCTTAGGCATTTTGGGGTTCTTCAAATCCTCCCCCCCAGGTGGACCCATCCTAGGTACCCATTTAATGTAGGTGAAAAAGGGGGGGGATCGAACCCCAGTCCCTCTTCAGCGTGAATATCTTTTCACACTGAGAAGGGCCACGACACAGTTTCCCCCCCCCCTTCTTCTTAGGGGGGTCGAAAAAAGGTGATTGTGTACCGTTTCCCTGCCCCCCCCCTCTCCCCCCCTTCCCCCCCCTTGAACTGACTCCATACCTCGGAATGAAAAAGGGGTGTGGGAGGGGGGAGGGGAAGATGAAGCTGGAGGGTGTAGGTGAGGGTGAAGGATGGAAATAAATGAAGATGGAAAAGGGGAACGGTAGGGGGGAGGGGGGAGGGGAAAAGGGGGGAGGGGGAGGTGAGAGGGGGGGGGGTTGAGAGGGGGGAGCTGAATTACTTGGTTTTTTTTCAAGAAGTATAAATAAAGGAGTCGAATGGTTATTTAATACCAGGGTAAAGGTGTGGGTATCCTAATTTCGAAACGTTCTAGAACAGTGGTTTCTTCAGTCAATACCGGGCAGCAGGGTGTGCAGTGAAATGAAGATGTAATCATTTCCCCAACCTTGGAGAAAATGAAGTGGTCAGTCCCTCAGCCCCGGGAAGAGTTATCTCTTGTCTCCATGGGTTTAAACTCATGGTTTTCCCTTTCCCGCTTTCCTTCTTTTCCTTTTTTTTCAAAAATAATGTACCACAGACTTTACAATTACCAAAAAGGTTGATTACATTTTTGTCCCCCTTTTCCTTTATACAAAGAAACTTGAATGCTTTTGCCAATCGTAGTACCTTCCCCTTTCCCAAAATTTATTAAGTAAAAGTACCACCCATTCTAAAATTATATCCCCACCTGCTTTTACCATTTCTGTCTTGATCCCATCAATCCAAGCTGCTTTACCCCCCTTTCATTCTGCCCACTGCCTCACCTCCCCCACACTCACAACTGGCTCTTCCTCACTCCTACAAGATGTTATATCTCCCTGCCCACTGCACGAAATCACAGTTTCCCTGTTTTCATCAACATTTAACAGTTCCTCAAAATATTCCCTCCGTCTTCCCAATACTCCCAACTCTCTATCTAGTAACTCTCCTCTCCTATTTTTAACTGTCAAATCCATTCATTTCTTAGGCTTTCCCAGCTTAATCTCAGTCCAAATCTTTTTCTTATTCTGAGCAAAATTTGTTGATAACATCTCACCAACTCTCTTATTTGCTCTCCTTTTACATTCCTTCACCATTCTCTAAACTCTCTTTTTCTCTCCATAAACTCCTTCGTCCTTATTTCACTTCTTTGTGAAAATCTCTCATATTCTAAATTTTTCTCTCTCTTACTACCCTCTTTACCTCATCATTCCAGCAAGTGCTCTTCTTCCCTCCCACACCCACTTTCCTGAATAGTCTAGCAAATCTTTCCCATACTTCTTAAACTTCATTTTCCCATACTCACACTAGCCCATCTTCCATTAGCTGTTTATATCTTACACTGTCTCCTCCTTTACTTTACAAACCTTCACCTCTCCCTTAATTGCTGATGCCATTCTCCATGTATACCATCTTTCCTTTACTTTCACTGTAGCTACAACTAAAAAATTATCTGATATATTTGTGGTCCCTCTTTTATCTACCAAAATATAATCTAACAAACTACTCTCTTTACACCCTGTTTCATATATCATATACTTATTAATCCCTTTTTTTCTTAAAATATGTATTACCTATTACCAAACCTTTTTCTGCGAAAAATTCAATCAAAGGCTCCCCATTATCATTTACACCTGACACCCCAAATTTACCTACCACACCCTCTACAACCGTTTCTCCCACTTTAGCATTCAAGTTCCCTACGACAATTACTTTCTCACTTGGTTCAAAACTTCCTAAACTCTCGTTTAACATCTCACAATCTCTTTCTCTCTTCTACACTCCTCTCTTCTCCAAATGCATGAGCACTTATTATAACCCACTTTTCGCATCCAACCATTATTTTAACCCACATAATCATTGAAATTCTATATTAATATTCCCTCTTCTCCTTACATAACTGATCCATCAGCATTATTGCTACCCCTTCCTTAGCTCTAATCCCGTTTATTTCTCCCTACTGAAACTTCCCTACCTGTCTTCAGCTTTGTTTCACTTAGAACCAGGACAACCAAACTTTCTTTCATAACACTGGCAATCATCTCTTCATATCATCTGCATTACATCCACGCACATTCAGACATCTCAGCTTAATATAGTTTTCCTTATTTTTTTAGTAATTGAGACAGGAGAAAGGGTTACTAGCCCATTCCTCGCGGCAACTGGCGAGTCCTGGTTTGGAAATAGATTAGTCGATGAGTGGAACAGTCTACCTAGTTGGGTCACTGATATTTTCATATATAGGTTAGATAAATACATGAGTGAGAGGGGTTGGATTTGAGTGGGATCTAATAGAGTTATCAAAGTGGGAAACATTGATTAAGGGTTGGGCGAATATTTTTTAGTGGGTTTGGGTTTGAGAAGAATCTGCCAAGTGTGGGCCAGTAGGCCTTCTGCAGTGCTCCTCCTTTTGTGAGGCGGGAGGAGTGGAGAGGGAAGAGTAAAAAGGTGGAAGAGGGAAGGAGTGAGGAAGGATGGGAGGGTCGACAGGAGGATGAGAGTGGGATGGGGAGGGGGATACAAAGGCCGTGTGGGTTCCTCACGACATCATGACCTCACCGTGAGTACAGGTGACCTCTCATGACCCTAAATGGCCCTGTGAGTCGAGCCAGCCACGAGCCTCCCCAGACTACTTTAATATCCTCTTGTTTTCTCATATATATATTTATATATATATATATATATATATATTTATATATTATATTTATATATTATATATATATATATATATATATATATTATATTAACATATCGGCCGTTTCCCACCAAGGCAGGGTAGCCCGAAAAAGAAAAACTTCCATCATTCACTCCATCACTGTCTTGCCAGAGGCATGCTTACACTACAGTTATAAAACTGCAACATTAACACCCGTCCTTCAGAGTGCAGACACTGTATTTCCCATCTCCAGGACTCAAGTCCGGCCTGCCGGTTTCCCTGAATCCCTTCATAAATGTTACCTTGCTTACACTCCAACAGCACGTCAAGTCCTAAAAACCATTTGCCTCCATCTGCTCCTAACACGCTCACGCACACTTGTTGGAAGTCTAAGCCCCTTGCACACAAAACCTACTTTACTCCCTCCAACCTTTCCTAGGCCGACCCATAGCCCACCTTCCCTCCACTACAGATTTGTATACTCTCGAAGTCATTCTATTTCGTTCCAGCCTACATGTCCAAACCATCTCAATAACCCCTAGTCAGCTCTCTGGATAACAGTTTTGGTAATCCCGCACCTCCTCTGCATTATATTCACACCACACATTGCCCTCAGACATGACATCTCTACTGCCTCCAGCCTTCTCCTTGTTGCAACATTCACAACCCATGCTTCATACCCATACAAGAGCGTTGGTATAACTATACTCTCATACATTACCCTCTTTGCTTTCATGGATAAAGTTCTTTGTCTACATTAGACTCCTCAGTGCACCACTCACCTTCTTCCCCTCGTCAGTTCTATGATTCACCTCATCTTTCATAGACCCATCCGCTGACACATCCACTCCCAAATATCTGGACACATTCACCTCCTCCATACTCTCTCCCTCCAATCTGATATCCAATCTTCCGTTACCCAATATTTTTGTTATCCTCATCACCTTACTCTTTCCTATATTTACTTTTAATTTCCTTTTTTAACGTACCCTATCAAACTCATCCACCAACCTCTGCAAATTCTCTTCAGAATCTCCCAAAAACACAGTGTCATCAGCAAAGAGCAACTGTGACAACTCCTACTTTGTGTTAGATTGTTTATCTTTTAACTCCGCACCTCTTGCCAACACCTGAGCATTCACTTCTCTACAACCCCATCTATAAATATATTGAACCATGGCGACATCACACATCCTTGTCTAAGGCCTACTTTTACTGGGAAAAAATTTCCCTCTTTCCTACATACTCTAACTTGAGCCTCACTATCCTCGTAAAAACTCTTCACTGCTTTCAGTAACCTACCTCCTACACCATACACTTGCAACATCTGCCACAGTGCCCCCCTATCCACCCTGTCATACGCCTTTTCCAAATCCATAAATGCCACAAAGACCTCTTTAGCCTTATCTAAATACTGTTCACTTATATGTTTCACTGTAAACACCTGGTCCACACACCCCCTACCTTTCCTAAAGCCTCCTTGTTCATCTGCTATCCTATTCTCCGTCTTACTCTTAATTCATTCAATAATAACTCTACCATACACTTTACCAGGTATACTCAACAGACTTATTCCCCTAAATTTTTTGCACTCTCTTTTATCCCCTTTGCCTTTGTACAAAGGAACTATGCATGCTCTCTGCCAATCCCTAGGTACCTTACCCTCTTCCATACATTTATTAAATAAAACACTAACCACTCTAAAACTATATCCCCACCTGCTTTTAACATATATATATATATATATATATATATATATATATATATATATTATATATATATATATATATATATATATATATATATATATATATATATATTCAGTACGTTGACTGTCCCCCAACAATGCAGGGTGACCCAAAAAAAGAAACACTTTCACCATTATTCACATATAACCACAGTCTTTGCAGAGACGTTCAGATACGACAGTTTAGATGTCACTCCAAACAGCCAATATCCCAACCCTCTCCTTTAAAGTGCAAACATTGTACTTCCTATCCGGAGGACTCAAGTTCAGCTAACTCTTAGGTTACCTGTAGTCGCTTCCGGAGGTCAGCGCCCCCGCGGCCAGGTCGCAGAGCAGGTCTCCTGGTTGCTGGCCTGATTGATCAGACTGTTGGTGTTAGTCACTCACAGCCCAA
Source organism: Cherax quadricarinatus (assembly GCF_026875155.1). NCBI lineage: Eukaryota > Metazoa > Arthropoda > Malacostraca > Decapoda > Parastacidae > Cherax > Cherax quadricarinatus. The sequence goes on along the minus strand of NC_069458.1, from coordinate 23,716,821 downwards.
CGTATGCACCACAACCCGGCTGATCAGGAGCTGATTTGAGGAATCTGTCGAGTTCCCTCTTGACAGGAGTTTGTTGGTGATCCCCCTTATGTATGTTATGTATGAAGGTAGAGTGTTGAAGAGTCGTGGTCCCTTAAAACTGAGTTCTCTCTCAGTGTGTTCATCACTCCCTGACTGTCACTGCAGGTATCCTGCACCATCTGTCAAGCCTCTTATGTTCATAAGTAATAATTTCAGTGTGCAGGTTTGTAACCAATTAACTGGTATCTTCCAGGTGTAGACTGTAACGAATCTTTCTCTCCTACGTTCTGTGGAGTACAGTTCTTGGGCCTTCAAGCACTCCCAGTAATATAGATGCTTTACTAAGTCTATACGAGTTGTGAAGGTTCTCTGTATATTTTACAGTTCAGAAGTTTCTGCCATGAAGATGGTCGTTAATACACAGGAGACAACCAGTGACCTCAAGAGTGTCGTCACTGGCTTAACATCTCTTGTTTTGAAAGTTCTAGTTATCCAACTTATCATTTGTCTTGCTGTTGCGATAATAACATTAGTTGTGATCCTTGAAGGTGAGATCTGACATTATCACTCCCAGGTCTCTCACATTTGACTTACGTTGTACTACATAAACACGACACAAAGCAAAACTAATGACATATAGATGGTGGTAGTGATGACAGGTGGTAACAGGCTTTGGTAAGTGGTGGCAGGTAGTAGTAGGAAATTCAGGTGGTAGCAGGTGTCGACAGTTGGTAGCAGATAATGACAGTTGGTAGCAGATGTTGACATAGGGTGGCAGGTGGTGACACGCGGTGGCAGGTGTTGATAGGTTGTGGCAGGTGATGATAGGTAGTGGCAGGTGTTGATAGGTAGTGGCAGGTGTTGACAGGTGGTGAGAAGAGGCAGATAGAGCAACGAAAAGCTTCCGTTACCCGGGCGAGTGTTGTGAGGCGCAAACACTAAGTTAAGGGAGGGAGGGAAGTAGGGAGGGAGGGAATGAGGGAGAGAAGCAAGGAGGAAGGGAGGAAAGGAGGGACAGAGAGAGCGAGAGAGAGAGAGAGAGAGAGAGAGAGAGAGAGAGAGACTGGTATCTTATTTTCATTACTAAGATATCTTAACATATCACATAGGTTACTGTACTGTCAATCTCTATATTCCTCGACAATAAGTGGATAATAAAACACATAGTGATGAGGATAGTGACCATAGAACTGACCACTGACTTTGTATTTAGTTTGGTCATCTGTGTCTGTCAGACTGTCAGACTGTCAGACTGTCAGACTGTCAGACTGTCAGAGGTACTTGTAACCAAGACTAAGTCTGGCTACTACAGCATCAGTGTTCACCTTACAAGTTGCTCCATAAACAGGCTTACCTGGAGTATACCTGGAGAGGGATTCGGGGGACAACGCCCCCGCGGCCCGGTCTGAGACCAGGCCTCGTGGTGGATCAGGATCTGATCAACCAGGTTGTTACTGCTGGCCACACGCAAAATGACGCACGAACGACAGCCTAGTTGGTCAGGAACTGACTTTAGGTGCCTGTCCAGCGCCTTCTTGAAGACAGTCAGGGGCCTATTGGTAATCCCCCTTATGTTGGGGAAAGGCAGTTGAACAGTTTTGGCCCCCGGAATTATTTATTGTTCTCAGGTGCTCGGGGCCTTGCTTTTTTTTGGGGGATTGTTGACCCTGGGTTTTTTGCTTTCATGGGAGTGATTTTGTGTGTAATTTGAAATTAACTTCATTTTCTTTTAGTGTAGATCTATGGTTTTAACCTTTCTATAAGTTCACTTTTTATTTACTTTTTAATTTTATTTAATGCTAGAACATTTTTCCAATTTTTAATTTTTACATTTTTAGGGAACTTTCTTCGCCAATTTTCAATTTTATAAGGAATAATTCAGTGCGTGATGGAAACCTAAAATTTAAAAATTTAATTTTTTTTCTTATTTTTGATTACTGATTGACTTGTGAGCATGGTTAAGAGTTTTTTGTGAGTAAGAGTCTTTTGGGGCCCAGAGTCATTATGTGAGTAAGAGTTATTTTGAGTAGAGTTTTATGTGAGTAGGAGTTTTGAGAAGATCTGTGAGTCAAGAGTTTTGAGAAGAGATTTGGGGAAAGATTTATTTGGAGCAAGAGTTATGTGAGTAAGTTTTATTATGTGATGAGGTACATGAGAGTAAGAGTTATTGAGTCAAGATTTTTTGTGGTAGGTTATTTGGAGTAAAGAGTTTTTGTGAGAAGAGTCTTATGGAGTAAGATTTTATTTGTGAGTAAGGTCTTATGTGAGTCAGGTTATTATGTGACCCAAGAGTCATTTAGACCCAAGGCTTTATGTGTCAAGGAAAATTATGGACCAAGGTATTTGTGAGTCAAGAGTTATTATGGAGTGTGAGTCAATGGGTAAGATATTATGGAGTCAAGAGTTTTTTTTTTTTTTGTGACCCAAGGTATTATGGCCCGAGTTTTTATTGAGCAAGAGTCATTTATGATCAAGGTATTTGTTTTAAGGTTATTTGTGAGTGTGGTCTATGAGGTCAAGGTTATTATGTGAGTAAGGTTATTATGTGAGTAAGAGTTATTAGTGAGAAAGAGTCATTATGTGAGCCAAGGAGTTTTTAGTGACCCAAGAGCATTATGTGATCAAGGTTATGTGAGCAAGAGTTATTTGTGAGTCGAGTCCTAGAGAGTAAAAGAGTTTTTATGTGAGAAAGTTATTATGTGGTAAAGAGTTATGTGAGTAAGAGTTTTATGGACCCAAGAGTCTTATGAGTCAAGATTATTTGTGAGCAAGAGTCATTGAGTAAGAGTTATATGTGTTTAAAAGAGTCTTAGTGAGCGGAGTACTTGAGATAAAGAGTTATTTGTGAGTAAAGGTTTTTTGTGAGTAAAGAGTTATTAGTGGCCAAGAGTCATTATGTGAGCCCAAGAGTTTTATGTGAGTAAGAGTTATTATGTGAGAAGAAATTTGTGATAAAGATTATTATGTGGAAGGTCTTTGTGGTCAAGAGTTATGTGAGCAAGAATAGGGGAATCAGGTCTTTATGTGAGCAAGAGTTATTATGTGAGTCAAGGTAAATGTGAGTAAGAGTCATTTTGTGAGTAATGTTATTATGTGAGCCAAGAGTTTATATGGTAAGAGTATTATGTGAGCAAGATTTTTAGTGAGTAAAGGATTTTTTGAGCAAGAGTATTTTATTAGTAAGAATTATGGAGCCAAGGATCTTGGCCAAGAGTTAGGAGAAGAGTATGGAATAGGAGTTTTGGAGTAAGGTTATGTGAGTAAACATCTGTGAGTAAAGAGTCATTATGTGGTCAAGTTTTTATGATCAAGACCCCATTATGTAATCATGAGTTATGTGAGTAAGGTTTTGTGTGAGTAAGGTTGTGGTCGGAGTCATTTGGGTAAGAGTTGTGAGTAAAGAGTCATGTGAGTAAGAGTTTGTGGTAAGAGTTTTTTTAGGTGAGCAAGGTATTTGTGAGTCAAGATTTATTTATGAGTCGGATTTTATGTGACTCAAGGTGATGTGAGTCAGAGTCATTTGTGGTAAAGATATTATGGAGTAAGGCATTATGTGAGTCAAGAGTAATTATGTGAGTCGGGGAGTCATTAGTAGTCAAGGTTATTATGGAATCAAGAAATTATATGGTCAAGATATTAGTGAGTAAAAATAAATGTGAGTAAGGTTTGTGAGTAAGAGTTATATTGAGCAAGGTTTTGTGAGTAAAAGAGTCATTATGGAGTAAAGAGTAATTATGGAGTAAGGTATTATGTGGTCAAGAGTTATTATGTGTTTAAAGGTTTTTAGGGAGTGTGAGCATAGAGGTAAAAGGTTTTGGGGTTCAAGGTTATTTGAGTCAAGAGTTTTTGTGAGTAAAAGGTTATTTGTGGCAAGAGTATTATGTGATTAAAGAGTTTTTTTGTGAGTAGGTCTTTATTGAGTCAAGAGTTATTATGTGAGAAGAGTCATTATATGACCCAAGGTATTATGTGAAAAAAGGGATTTTATTATGTGCCCCAAGGTTTTTGGAGTAAAGAGTTTTTAGTGAGGTGGACAAGAGAGTAAAATCTTATGTGAGTCAAGATTTTATTATGTGAGCCAAGAGTATTATGAGAAAGAGATTTGGACCCCAAGAGTCATTATATGAGTAAGAGTTATTGTAATAAAGGTTATTTTGTGAGTTTTGAGTCATTGAGGTAAGAGTTATTTGGGGTCAAGAATTATGGAGTAAAAGAGTTTTATGTGACCCAAGGGTTATTATGGGGCCCAAATTATTGTGACCCAAGAGTCTTAGTGAGTCAAGGTTATGTGAGTAAGAGTTATTATGTGAGTGGGTATATGGGTCAAGGTTATTATGTGAGTCGATTTATTATGTGAGTAAAGAGTTATGTGATAAGGTTTTTATGGGGCCCAAGGTTTATGAAAAAGAGTTTTATGTGAGAAGAGTCATGGGATCAAGATTATTATGTGTTAAAAGATATTATGTGAGTGTGAGAATGAGAGTAAAGGTTTTTTATGTGAGTCAAGGATTATGTGGTCAGGTTATTATGTGAGCAAGAGTATTTGGGAAGAGTTAATTGAGTAAAGAGTTTATGTGACCCAAGAGTAATCTGTGAGTCAAAGGGTTATTATGGAGAAGGTATTATGTGAGTCAAGGTTATGTGAGAAAAACATGAGAATAGGATTATGTGAGTCGATTTATTTGTGAGTAAAAGGTATTATGTGAGTAGAGTATTATGTGATCAATAGTTATTATGTGACCCAAGAGTAATATGGCAAGAGTATTGTGGCAAGAGTATTATGTGAGTCAAGAGTATTTTTTGGGCCCAAGGTATTAATTATAAAGAATTATGTGGCAAGGAAATGTGAGAAAGGTTTGGACCCAAAAGTCATGGAATGGGAGTCTTTGGAGTCAAGGTTATGTGAGTAACAGTATGTGGTAAAGAGTCTTATGTGAGTAAGAGTATTAGAGTAAAGAGATTATGAAAAGATGGTTATGTGAAAAGGTAATTGCGTGAGTAAGGTATGTGGTAGGAGTCTTTATGTGATAAAGAGTATGTGAGTAAGAGTCTGTGAGTAAAGGGTTATGTGAGTAAAGGGTCATTGGTGAGTCAAGGTATAGTGAGTAAAGAGTTATTTATGAGTAGGATTATTTGTGATAAGGTGATTGAGTAAGAGTTTTTTGTGAGTAAAGAGTATTATGTGAGTCAAGAGTTTTTGTGAGTCAAGTGTATTATGTGGTCAAGAGTATTATGTGAGTAAAAGGTTATTGTGAACAAAAATCATTATATGGTAAAGGTCATTTGTGGTAAAAGTAATTTGTGAGTAAGGGTTTTGTGAGTCAAGATTTTTATGTGAGAAAAGAGTCTGGAGTCAAGAGTATTATGTGAGTCAAGGTAATTTTGGAGTAAAGAGATTATGTGAGTCAAGTTATTTGTGTTTTAAGGTTATTATGTGAGTGGAGTCCTATGAGAGTAAGAGTTTTATTGAGTCAAGGTTATTATGGACCCCGGGTTATTTGTGAGCAAGAGTTTTGGAGTAAGAGTTTTATATGATAAAGGTTTTGTGAGCAAGAGTTATTTGGACCCGGGTTATTATTGATAAGAGTTTGTGACCCAAGAGTTTTATTGGTAAGATTATTAGTGGCCAAGAGTTATGGCCAAGAGTCATTTGTGAGAAGGGTTTATGTGAGAAGAATCATGAGAATCATGTATTTTGAGCAAGGTTTTTATGTGAGTAGAGTTTGTGAGAAGAGTCATTTGTAAGTCAAGAGTTTATTTTTGGGGCCAAGGTCATATGGCAAGAGTATTATGTGAGAAGAGTTATGGACCCAGAAATTGGGGAATATAGTATTATATGGTAGGTTATTTGTGGAAAGGGGAATTATGTGAGTAAGATTTTTATGTGGTCAATGTTATTTGAGACCCAAGAGTATTATATGATTCAAGATATTTGGAGCAAGAGTCATGTGAGTCAAGGTTATTTTTTGAGAAGAGTATTATGTTAGTCAAAAATTTTATGGGGCCCAAGGGATCTTATGTGACCCAAGAGGTATGTGACCCAAAAGGATCATTATGGAGAAGGGTTTATGGGCCAAGAGTATGGAATGGAGTCTTTGGAGTAAAGGTTATATGTGAGAAAAGTCGTGAGTCGAGTCTTGGTGAGTCAAGAGTCTTTGAGAAAGAGCATTATGAAAAGAAAGGGTTTGTGAGTCAAGAGTCATTATGTGAGTAAGATTGTGGTAGGGGTTTATGTGAGTAAAGGGTCATTATGAGAAAAGATCATGGAGTCAAGAGTTTTAGGTGAGTAAGGTATTGTGAGTAAGATTTTTAAAATGGTAGGTTTATTATGGATAAGAGTGTGTGGTAAATCATTTGGGGAAAAGAGTCATTATGTGAGTAAGGTAGGAGTAAAGAGTATTATGTGCCCAAGGTCATTAGGGAAAAAGTCATGTGAGTAAGATATTATGGAGTAAAGAGTTTTTTGGAGTCAAGAGTATTTACGAGTCAAGAGTATTTTGGGTAAAGGTTATGTGAGTAAAGGTATTATGTGGGTCAGAGTTTTTATGTGAGTAAGAGTTTTTTATATGAGTAAGGGTCTTATGTGGTAGGTTATTATGTGAGTCAAGATCATTATGGGGTTTAGAGTCTTATGTGAGTCAAGAGTTTTGTGAGTAAGAGTTTTATGGAGTAAGAGTAATTATGTGATAAGGTAATTATGTGAGTAAGAGTAGTATATGAGAAAAGAGTCTTTATGTGAGAGGGAAATTTATGGGTAAAGAGTTATTATGGGGTTTAAAGATTTTTATGTGTCAAGATCATTATGTGATCGGAGTCATTATGTGAATAAGGGATGAGTCAAGAGTGTTTATGTGAGCCAAGGTGTTATGTGAGTAAAGAGTATTATGTGATTAGATCTTTGTGAGTAAGCTCATTATGTGGTAAAGATTTATTATGTGAGTCAAGAGTTGCGAGTCGAGTAATTTTTTTGGAGTTAAAGAGATTAGGGGTAAGAGTTTATGCAGTAAAGAGTCTTGAGTAAGAGTATTATGAAGTCAAGAGTATTAGGAGTCAAGAGTTTTATGTGAGTCAAGAGTTTTATGTGAGTAAAGAGTCAAAAGTGGTCAAGAGTATTATTTTATTTAAAGAGTCATTATGTGAGTAAGGTTATTATGTGAATAAAGATTTTATGGTAGAGTTTTTTGTGAGTCAATAATTTTTATGTGATAAGAGTTATGTGAGTCAGAGTTTTTATAGAGTAAAGGTATTATGTGAGTCAAGAGTATTAGTGAGTAAGATTAATTATGGAGTCAAGAAATTGTGTGAGTCAAAGGTTTATGTGAGTCAAGAGTTATTATGTGTTCAAGATTTTTAGGTGGTCAGGGGTATTTGAGAGTCAAGAGTTTGGAGTAAGGTTATTGGGAGTAAGGTTATTGACCAAAGGATTATGTGAGTCAAGAGTTATTATATGAGTCGGGGTCATTTGTGACCCAAGAGTTATATGTGGCAAGAGTATTTATGAGAAGGGTTATTAGTGAGTAAGAGTTATTTGTGACCCAAGAGTATTATATGAGAAAGGTATTATGTGAGTCAAGAGTTATTTTGAGTAAAGAGTCATTATGTGACCCAAGGTTATTATGTGACCCAAAGGTATTATAAGACCCCAAATTTTATTTGGTATTTAAAAGGTTTTTTTGTGAGCCAAGATCATTTTATGAGAAAAGAGTTTTTTTAGGAAAGTCAAGAGTTTTTAGTGAGAGAGTATATGAGTAAGGTTATTTGTGATTCAAGAGTATTTGGGTAAGAGATTTGTGGTAAATGTTTTTGAGAGCCAAGGTTTTTATGGTAAAGATATTTGTGGCCAATGTAAATTATGTGAGTCAAAGAGTTTTTTTTGAGCCAAGGTCTTATGTTGTCAATTTTTTGTGAGCAAGGATCATATGGGGCCCAAAAGGTTATGGACCCAAGAGTCATGTGAACGGAGTCATGCGAGTCAAGATTTATGGAGAAACAGTCATGTGAGTCAAGAGTTTTAATGAGTCAAGAGTTTTATGAGTAGAGCCATTAGAAGTAAGAGTTATGTGAGTAAAGAGTATTATGTGGTCAAGAGTCATTGAGTCAAGGTTTGTGAGTCAAGGTATTAGGTGGTCAAGAGTCATATGTGAGTAAAGAGTTATTATATGACAAGGATTCATTTGTGAGTCAAGAGGATGTGAGTAAAGAGTTTTTATGTGAGTAAAGGTCATTTGGAGTAAAAGTATTATTAAGTAAGAGCATGGGGAGTAAGTTTTATGTGATCAAGAGTCATTATGTGATCGGTATGTGGGGTAGAGTCATTTATGAGTAAAGAGTTTTATGTGAGTAAAGGTCATTTACGAGTCAAAAACATTTTAAAGTAAGAGTTATGTGGTAAGAGTCATGTGAGTCAAGGTCATTTGTGAGCAAGAGTTATTTATGAGAAAGGGCTTTGTGAGAGAGTTATTTATGAGTCAAGAGTCATTATGTGAGTTAGAGTCATTATGTGAGTCGATTATTATGTGAGTCAAAGTTATGTGAGTAAAAGAAAATTATTGAGTAAAGAGTAATATGTGAGTCAGAGTATTTATGGTAAAGATATTATGTGGTCAGGCTTTGTGAGTCAAAAAAATTTGTGGTCAGGAGAAATTAGTGGTCAAGAGTTATTATGTGGTAAAGAGCCTTATGTAAATCAAGATTGATGTGAGTCAAGAGTCATTATGGAGTAAAAAAGTCTTTGTGGAAAAGATCATTGGGGATTAAAGAGTCATTATGTGGTCAGATCATTTGTGAGTCAAGAGTTATTATGGGGGGGCAAAGTCTGCGGGAGTAATATTAGTGAGTCAAGAGTCATTATGTGAGTAAAGAGCATTAGTCGTCAAGAGTTTTTAAGTGGTCAATGTCATTATGTGGTAAGGTATTATGTGAGCAAGAGTAAATTGTGAGTCAAGAGTATTTTGTGAGTAAGGTCATTTAAGCGAGTAAAAGAGTCATTTGTGGTAAGAGCATTATGGGTAAAGAGTTTTAAAGCGAAAGTAAAGGTATTATGTGAGTCAAGAGTCATTATGCGAGTCAAGGTTTGTGGTAAAGAGTCTTTTGATCAAGAGTCATTTTGTGGTCAAGAGTTTTTTATGGTCAAGGGTCATTATGTGAGGTGAGTTTTATGAGTAAAGAGTCATTTGTGGTCTAGAGTCTTTGTGAGTAAGGTTATTATGTGGTAAAGGTTTTGTGAGTCAAGGAATTTATGTGAGTAAAGAGTAATTTGTGAGTAAGAGTGTTATTTGATAAAGATCTTTTTGGGAAGTAAGAGTCATTTGTGAGTCAAGAATAATTATGTGAGTAGGAGTAATTATGTGAGTCAAGGTTTTATTTGAGTAAAGAGCCTTTGTGAATAAGATTGATGTGAGAAAGGGGTCATTATGTGAGTCAAAAGTATTAGTGGAAAAGATTTCTTGTGTGATTAAAGAGTCTTAGTTAGTCAAGATATTTGTGAGTAAAGAGTTATTTGGGAGTAAAAAAGTCATGCGGTCGGTAATATTATGTAGTCAAGAGTCATTTGTGAGTAAAGAGTATTTGTCAGAAGAGTATTAAGTGATCAAAGTATTATGTGATAAAGAGTTTTATGTGAGTCAAGATCATTATGTGAGTAAAGGTATTTGTGAGTAAAGAGTCATTAAGGAGTCAAGGTCTTTTGTGAGTCAAGATTTATTATGTGAGTAAGATTTTTAGTGAATAAAGAACCCCCATTATATGAGTCAAGAGCATTATGTGATCAAAGAAATTAGGGGAATAAAGGGTTTTAGGAGTAAAGGGTTTATTATGTGATTTCAAGGTATTAGGTGAGTCGGGTTTTATTAGGGGAGTAAGAGAAATTTATGTGAGTCAAGCTATTTTGTGAGTCAAGAGTCTTATGTGAGCCAAGAGTTATTATGTGATTCAAGAGTTATTATGTGAGTCGTGAGTCACTATGAGAGTCAAGAGTTATTATGTGAGTCAAGAGTTATTATGTGAGTCAAGAGTTATTATGTGAGCCAAGAGTTATTATGTGAGTCAAGAGTTATATGAGTCAAGAGTCATTATGTTAGCCAAGAGTTATTATGTGAGCCAAGAGTCATTATATGAGCCAAGAGTTATTATGTGAGTCAAGAGTTATTATGTGAGCCAAGGGTCATTATGTGAGTCAAGAGTTATTATGTGAGCCAAGAGTCATTTTAAGAGCCAAGAGTCATTATGTGAATCAAGAGTTATGTGAGCCAAGAATCATGAGAATCACGAGTCATTATATGAGTCAAGAGTTATTATGTGAGTCAAGAGTCATTATGTGAGTCAAGAGTCATTATGTGAGTCAATAGTTATTATGAGAGCCAAGAGTCATTATATGAGTCAAGAGTCATTATGTGAGCCAAGAGTCATTATGTGAGTCAAGAGTTATTATTTGAGCCAAGAGTCATATGTTGTCAAAAATTATGTGAGCCAAGAGTTATGTGAGCCAGAGTCATGTGAATCAGGAGTCATTATGCGAGTCAAGAGTTATTATTTGAGATAACAGTCATGTGAGTCAAGAGTCATTATGTGAGTCAAGAGTCATTATGAGTCAAGAGCCATTATGTAAGTCAAGGGTTATGTGAGTCAAGAGTCATTATGTGAGTCAAGAGTCATGTGAGTCAGGAGTCATTATGAGAGTCAAGAGTTATTATGTGAGTCAAGAGTCATGTGAGTCAAGAGTTATGTGAGTCAAGAGTCATTAGGTGTGTCAGAGTCATTATGTGAGTCAAGAGTTATTATATGAGTCAGGATTCATTATGTGAGCCAAGAGTTATTATGTGAGCCAAGAGTCAATATAAGAGCCAAGAGTTATTATGTGAGTCAAGAGTTATTATGTGAGTCAAGAGTTATTATGTGAGCCAAGAGTCATTATATGAGTCTAGAGTTATTATGTGAGTCAAGAGTCATTATGTGAGTCAAGAGTCATTATGTGAGTCAATAGTTATTATGAGAGCCAAGAGTCATTATATGAGTAAAGAGTCATTATGTGAGCCAAGAGTCATTATGTGAGTCAAGAGTTATTATTTGTGCCAAGAGTCATAATGTTAGTCAATAATTATGTGAGCCAAGGATCATTATGTGAGCCAAGAGTTATGTGAGCCAAGAGTCATGTGAATCAGGAGTCATGCGAGTCAAGAGTTATGTGAGTCAACAGTCATGTGAGTCAAGAGTCATTATGTGAGTCAAGAGTCATTATGAGTCAAGAGCCATTATGTAAGTCAAGAGTTATGTGAGTCAAGAGTCATTATGTGAGTCAAGAGTCATGTGAGTCAAGAGTTATGTGAGTCAAGAGTCATTAGGTGAGTCAAGAGTCATTATGTGAGTCAAGAGCTATTATATGACACAGGATTCATTATGTGAGTCAAGAGAGATGTGAGTCAAGAGTCATTATGTGAGTAAAGAGTCATTATGTGAGTAAAGAGTCATTATGTAAGTCAAGAGTCATGTGAGTCAATTCATTATGTGACTCAAGAGTCATTATGTGACTCAAGAGTCATGTGAGTCAAGAGTCATTATGTGAGTCAAGAGTCATTATGTGAGTCAAGAGTCATTATACGAGTCAAGAGTCATTATGCGAGTCAAGAGTTATGTGAGTCAAGAGTCATTATGTGAGTCAAGAGTCATTATGTGAGTCAAGAGTTATTATATGAGTCAAGGGTCATTATGTGAGTAGAGTTATTATATGAGTCAAGAGTCATTATGTGAGTCTAGAGTCATTATGTGAGTCAAGAGTTATTATGTGAGTCAAGAGTTATGTGAGTCAAGAGTAATTATGTGAGTCAAGAGTAATTATGTGAGTCAAGAGTAGTTATATGAGTAAAGAGTCATTATGTGAGTCAAGAGTCCTTATGTGAATCAAGATTGATGTGAGTCAAGAGTCATTATGTGAGTCAAAAGTCATTATGTGAGTAAAGAGTCATTATGTGATTCAAGAGTCATTATGTGAGTCAAGACTCATTATGTGAGTCAAGAGTTATTATGGGAGTCAAGAGTCATGCGAGTCGAGTAATATTATGTGAGTCAAGAGTCATTATGTGAGTCAAGAGTCATTATGACAGTCAAGAGTCATTAAGTGAGTCAATAGTCATTATGTGAGTCAAGAGTCATTATGTGAGTCAAGAGTCATTATGTGAGTCAAGAGTCATTATGTGAGTCAAGAGTCATTAAGTGAGTCAAGAGTCATTATGTGAGTCAAGAGTCATTATGTGAGTCAAGAGTTATTATGTGAATCAAGAATCATTATATGAGTCAAGAGTCATTATGTGAGTCAAAAGTAATTATGTGAGTCAAGAGTTATGTGAGTCAAGAGTTATTATGTGAGTCAAGAGTCATTAGGTGAGTCGAGAGTCATTATGTGAGTCAAGAGTAATTATGTGAGTCAAGACTCATTGTGTGAGTCAAGAGTCATTATGTGAGTCAAGAGTTATTATGTGATTCAAGAGTTATTATGTGAGTCGTGAGTCACTGTGAGAGTCAAGAGTTATTTTGTGAGTCAAGAGTTATTATGTGAGTCAAGAGTTATTATGTGAGCCAAGAGTCATTATGTGAGTCAAGAGTTATATGAGTCAAGAGTCATTATGTTAGCCAAGAGTTATTATGTGAGCCAAGAGTCATTATATGAGCCAAGAGTTATTATGTGAGTCAAGAGTTATTATGTGAGCCAAGAGTCATTATGTGAGTCAAGAGTTATTATGTGAGCCAAGAGTCATTTTAAGAGCCAAGAGTCATTATGTGAATCAAGAGTTATGTGAGCCAAGAATCATGAGAATCACGAGTCATTATATGAGTCAAGAGTTATTATGTGAGTCAAGAGTCATTATGTGAGTCAAGAGTCATTATGTGAGTCAATAGTTATTATGAGAGCCAAGAGTCATTATATGAGTCAAGAGTCATTATGTGAGCCAAGAGTCATTATGTGAGTCAAGAGTTATTATTTGAGCCAAGAGTCATATGTTTGTCAAGAATTATGTGAGCCAAGAGTTATGTGAGCCAAGAGTCATGTGAATCAGGAGTCATTATGCGAGTCAAGAGTTATTATGTGAGTTAACAGTCATGTGAGTCAAGAGTCATTATGTGAGTCAAGAGTCATGTGAGTCAAGAGTCATTATGTGAGTCAAGAGTCATGTGAGTCAGGAGTCATTATGAGAGTCAAAAGTTATTATGTGAGTCAAGAGTCATGTGAGTCAAGAGTTATGTGAGTCAAGAGTCATTAGGTGAGTCAAGAGTCATTATGTGAGTCAAGAGTTATTATATGAGTCAGGATTCATTATGTGAGTCAAGAGTGATGTGAGTCAAGAGTCATTATGTGAGTAATCTGGAGAGTTTATCTGGAGAGAGTTCCGGGGGTCAACGCCCCCGCGGCCCGGTCTGTGACCAGGCCTCCTTAGGTCAGTGTCCCAGGATGCGACCCACACCAGTCGACTAACACCCAGGTACCCATTTTACTGATGGGGAACATAGACAACAGGTGGAAAGAAACACGTCCAATGTTTCTACTCTGGCTGGGAATCGAACCCAGACCCTCACCGTGTGAAGCGAGAGCGTTAACCACCAGGCCACCAAAGAGTCATTATGTGAGTCAAGAGTCATGTGAGTCAAGAGTCATTATGTGACTCAAGAGTCATTATGTGACTCAAGAGTCATGTGAGTCAAGAGTCATTATGTGAGCCAAGAGTCATTATGTGAGTCAAGAGTCATTATACGAGTCAAGAGTCATTATGCGAGTCAAGAGTTATGTGAGTCAAGAGTCATTATGTGAGTCAAGAATCATTATGTGAGTCAAGAGTTATTATATGAGTCAAGGGTCATTATGTGAGTAGAGTTATTATATGAGTCAAGAGTCATTATGTGAGTCTAGAGTCATTATGTGAGTCAAGAGTAATTATGTGAGTCGAGAGTTATTATGTGAGTCAAGAGTAATTATGTGAGTCAAGAGTAATTATGTGAGTCAAGAGTAGTTATATGAGTAAAGAGTCATTATGTGAGTCAAGAGTCATTATGTGAGTCAAGAATAATTATGTGAGTCAGGAGTAATTATGTGAGTCAAGAGTTATTATGTGAGTCAAGAGTCCTTATGTGAATCAAGAGTCATTATGTGAGTCAGAAGTCATTATGTGAATCAAGAGTGATGTGAGTCAAGAGTCATTATGTGAGTCAAGAGTCATTATGTGAGTAAAGAGTCATTATGTGATTCAAGGGTCATTATGTGAGTCAAGACTCATTATGTGAGTCAAGAGTTATTATGTGAGTCAAGAGTCATGCGAGTCGAGTAATATTATGTGAGTCAAGAGTCATTATGTGAGTCAAGAGTCATTATGTCAGTCAAGAGTCATTGAGTCAAGAGTCATTATGTGAGTCAAGAGTCATTATGTGAGTCAAGAGTCATTATGTGAGTCAAGAGTCATGTGAGTCAAGAGTCATTATGTGAGTAAAGAGTCATTATGTGAGTCAAGAGTCATTATGTGAGTCAAGAGTTATTATGTGAGTCAAGAGTCATTATATGAGTCAAGAGTCATTATGTGAGTCAAAAGTAATTATGTGAGTCAAGAGTTATGTGAGTCAAGAGTTATTATGTGAGTCAAGAGTCATTATGTGAGTCAAGAGTCATGTGAGTCAAGAGTAATTATGTGAGTCAAGAGTCATTATGTGAGTCAAGAGTCTTCAGTGATGACACAGAATCAGTAATAATGAAAGAGTCATAGAAAAAGAGTGAGATTAAGTTAAGGGACAAATTTAAGGAGGGGAAAGTAGAGAGGAAGGAGGGAGAGAAGAAAGAGAAAAGGAGAGGGAGAAAGTCGTGGAGAAAAATGAGACGAAAGACTGTAGAGAGGATGAACGAAAGACAGATAATTAAGGGAGGAATATAAGGCTGAAGGTGAAAGTAAATAAAAGAAAAAGAGGAGGAGAAAGGGAAGAGAAGTAGACATAGAAGGTTCTCCCCCAACTGGAAGGGGGACGTAGGGGGGGAAGGGGGGGGGAGTTGGGGGGAAGGGGAGGGGGAGGTAGGGGGGGGAAGGGAGGGGGGGAGGGGGAAGGGGGGGGAGGGGTAGGGGGGGGAAGGGGGGGGAGGGGGTAGTGGGGGGGGAGTGGGGCGGGGGGGGGAGGCGCGTTGGAGGGGGGTGGGGGGGAGGGGGACGGAGGGGGGGGGGAACGAGGAGGACCCCCAATTTTTATTAAATAAGAAATTTTTCAAAAAACTGGGACTAAACCCCCCAACACACACCCACACACCCACACACACACCACAACACACACACCACAACCCACACAACCACACACACACACACACGCCATGCAACACACACGTGTGCGATGTGGTTGTTTAGTTAGGCCCATATTGGAGATGCGGCACCCGTTTGGAAACCACACCCAGCAAGCCGTAAAAAAATAGGAAAAAAAGTGCAAAGGTTTGCAAAAAAAGACTAGTCCCCGAGTAAGGGATGTCCCACGAGGAGAGGTTGGGAAACAACCTGAGACACTGTAGGCAGGGAGATAGGGGGGGCATGTAACGAATACGAATACGAGGGAATTGACAAAGTGGCAAAGACGGGGATTTTCGAGGACTGGACCGCAACAAGGGGCAATTTGGAATTTGAAGAACAGATGAATCAGGGGATGTTAGGAAGTATTTTTTCAGTCGAGTAGTCAGGGGGGAAATAGTTGGGGCGATGTAGGGGGCAGGATCCTTTACATGTTTTAAGGAGGGTAGATAAAGCTCCGGTTCGGGGAGGTGCCCTAGTAGCGACCAGTAAAGGGCGGGGCCCAGGAGTTTGGGATCGCCCCCTTGGATAAAATTGAGTACAATGGGAGTACACCAAAAAAACCGCACACAACCCCTGCGCACACCAGCACGGGCGCAACCAACAGCACGCCCCCAACAACACACGCACGCGCACACCACAACACCCGCCCAACCCACACACACGCCCCACATACGCACACGACACCCCCCTGCTCCCCCTAACTACCTCTCCCCAGACCAAGTTATTAAAGAAGTTGAAGGTTTGGTAGAGGAACGCGGATGAATAACGAATAAATTGGGGAGTGGGCGAAAAAAATCGGAGTTGTCCCCGTAAAGCGGTTACAGAACGAAACCACGGGAAATAACAGAGCAATCTTCCCCCCTAGTACCCGATCTGGGAAGGATGAAGGAGAGGGGGAGGGGGGTTGCAACTAATAAAAACCGGTGGGGTTACAAGAAAAGGGAAAGGTATGGACGAGATTGGAGAGGGATTAATAGTTGGTAAGTTCGTCAGGGAAACACGGTATCATTGCGTGATGTAAACCCCCAAGAATGCAGGGGGCCCAAGGGGGAAATTGATGAATGAAACCCAAGAAATGGTCGACACTCTGCTGAGGGGGAAAAGGGCCCCCCCAAAGTAGAGCGAATTTATGGAAATGGGGCGGCTTCAAACAGGGGTTTGTTGGGGGAAAACCTGGAGCCCACGGAATCCAAACCCATGGGACCCAAGATGATGGTGTGGTGTGGAAAATCTCATGCCCCCAACATTTGGGGTTACCAGAGAGAGGGGGGAGGTAAACCCAGAAGATGGCCTCGTGTCCCCCGAGTAGCTCAGACTTGAGCAATCACTATGAAAGGCCCTTGGAGTAGTGACCATGTAGTTTGAGCTTGAATACATCGTGGAGCTAAATGGAGAGGTAAAAGGGGAAGAAAAGGAAACACAACTATAAAAGGGGGGATACAAGGAATGGGGACCTTTTGCAGGAGGTTCATGGGAACAGGTTGGTGGAAAAAATCAGTAAAAGAAATGATTTCTTTTAAAAAACAAAGCGGAGGGGAGGAAAGGTTAGTTCCCCAAAGGGGAACGAAAAATGGGAAGGGCAGAAGGCCCTTGGGGTTTTCCCCAAGGGAGGGAGGCAAAACTAAGTGCTCAAAGAAGGAAAAAGAAAGATGCAAAAGGGTCAGGAGAAAAAAGAGAAAATTGCGACAGCCCCTAAACGAGTATGCGCAGATGAGAAGGGGGTGCAGCGGCAGTTGAAAATGACCAGCATCGAAAATAAGTCGACCCCCAAATACTTCCCACAAGGAGGAAAAAACAGTCAAGGACCCGGTAATCAGGCGAGGAAAGAAGCTGAGGAGCTACAAAAACCCCACCGGAGGTATGTGGGAGTCGTGAGATTTTGAAGTTTTTAAGTGGAGGCGGAAGGGCAAAGGGAAGACAAAAAAAGTGGGTCGCAACAAGGGAAATTAAAAAAAGGTTGGAGAAATTTCACAAACTGAGGGGAGGTGAAGCTCCCGTGACCCTTTATACCCCAAAGGGGAGTGGGACCGGACAACATCTCTCTGTGGGGGCCTTTGAGAGGGAGCGGAAAAATCTGTGCCTAAACCAAAAACTAACACTTCCCCTTTAAACGGGGGAAAAATACCTGAAGTATGGAAGAAGGCAAAAGTGTCCCCCTTTTAAGAAGGGGAAAAAACAAAAGAACACTAATTATGACCCGTGTCATGACATGTTGTATGCAAGTCTTGGAAAAGATTAAGGAGGAGAGTAGTGGAGCCTGGAGCGGGAAAAAGATTATAACGACAGCCACCGGATTATGGAAGGCAAAACCCGGTAAAAAACCCCCCACTGGTTTTAGACAAGGGGTAGGACAGCTGTATGTTGCCCCAGCTGTCAGCCGCTTAGTTCATATTTCCGCCCCTCAGCTGCTCCCCTTTAGGCCCTTTACTTCAGTATGCTAGCATGCCTCCGCTCACTCACACACGGCCCCCAGCGGAAAAACAGGCCTCCCGCTCTCTCCGTGGGTTTCCTGCCCGGGCCATGGGGGACAACCAAACTTGTACGCACCCTACTTAACAAAAAGTTTAAAAAGCCTCCCAAGCGTACATTAACCACCCCCTTTCGCACCTACCAAAAAAAACCTTTTTTTATTTGGGGCCCGCAGTGATCACAGCGTTTGTTTTCCCCGAGAGGGAAGGGGGAGGGATGAAGTATTTTTCACTTCTATCCCATACAAAAAGCATCGCTCTCAAAAGTTATCCTGATGTGTGTTCTGTTTGGCATCAGCCAGGTAAGCGGATCAGGCCCCAAATTTGCCGAAATTCCCCGAGAATTGTAAGTGGCGTCCAGTGCCCCCACGCTACAGTGACCCCACGCTACAGGTCCACGTGTTTCTCAAGCAGTGTTCAGGTCATTGATGTTGCTTTTGTTGTTCAGCTAGAAGCTTTTCAGCAACCCAAGGTGGTTTTGTGGTGATTTCGCGTCCAGTGTGGGGGCCCCAGTGTTTGGTGTGGAGGAGGGGGGAAGGGCCCCAGATGCCCCCCTGCCTAACTCTCCCACGCTCCTCGCTCCCCCCGTTCCCATACACACTCCCCATGCCCCCCCCTCTGTGTTTTTTCTGCTGTTTTTGTGTGAATTCATTGCCGAGCGGTATCCAGTCCCCGGGGCCCATCGAAGCTACTAGATCAATGCCCGTAGATCCGACACCATGGGGATACGACGCATTTGGGTGTGGGCGATGTACGTAGATCTCCCAGCCACGGAGTTACCAGATGTCCCAGGCACATGTGGTTGCTCCCCGCATCAATTGAGTCCCCCGGCTGCCCGACTTCAGGGCGTCACCTCGAGTGTTGTTGACGCACCCATGATGTGCCCGCTTCATGACGTCCCTCGAGATGTCTGTGACGTCCCCTCGAGATGTTGCTGACGTCACCTCACGATGTCTGCGCGTCACCTCAGATGTTGCTGACTCCCTGAGTGCTGCGCGTCACCTCGAGATGTCTGTGACGTCACCCGGATGTTGCTGATTTACCTCGAATGTTGCTGACGTCAGTGTGCTGCGTCATCCGCCTGACATCACATGAGTCTCGGTTTTTCTATAATTTTTTTAAATATTGTCGAAAGTTTGGGAGAAGATATATGTCGTTTTTAAATTTAAATTCCTCTCGTCGTTTTCACTTTTAGATGTCTTAGTTTTATGCACAAAAAAGATCATTTGCTAGTTTAACCCATGTTTTTCCCCGCGGGTGTTTTTTAAGTTTCGTGGTCCTGAGGTCGACCCAGACCTGACTGCCCCCTGTGTAAGTCCCCTGTGGACCAGTAATTTGAAGCTGATGTCAAGACGCCCCGGGTGCCCGAGCCCTTTGTCAAAAAGCTTTTATGTCGCGCTTGTTGTTTGCAAAATGTACCTGCTCGATTCCTCGAGTTTTGTTTATTTCCCCGACCATCAGAGTGCGTTATTTGTAGGAAAAAAAAGCTGGGGACGTTTAGCTAATCTTGCTAAAACTCCAACTGCCAAATGACCCATCGCAAGCCGAAATTTACCCACTGTCGGCAGGCGCTGTGTCCCCTCGTGTCAAAGCTTCAGTGAGCAGCCGCACAAAGATGAGTCATTTGATGCTAGCTCTCTCATGCGTCTGATGTATGATTTACGACCCCCAGAGTTTCCCCCCAGTGTCTCTGCGACGACCGCTCCACAATCACTCCACGCTCGCCGGCAGTGACGCCAGCGAAGTACCAGTCGGGGTGTCTGGTGTGCCAGAATCCTCCCAGTTGCCAGTTTTGTCGCGCCTCATCGGGGCACCAGATGTTTGCCCGGGTTTGAGTAAAAACCGCAGCGATCCTACGAGTCTGTTTCCCCTTTTTCCAGAGGGGGGCCCGTAATGATGTCCGTCACCCGCAGGATGTTCCCGTGTTGCAGCCTGCCCGCCAGGAAGGCGTGCAGGTCCCCTTCGACGCTCATGCCTTTGACCACGGTTTGACACCCACTTGTTTTTTTTCCCCCCCTGTAGGAATTTTTTTTTCCCATGCCCTATGTATATTTTGGGTTTTTATTTTGTTTTCTGTGCCCTTTTCCCTACGAGAGGAGCCCGGTTTTTTTTTAACCCCAGTATTGTGGTGGGGGACGCGCGCGGTAGGGGCCCCGAGCATATGTAGACAGCCTGTATGTTGCACGTGTCGCCGCTTATTCATATTTCGCGCCACTCAGGTGCTGCCATTTAGGCCTTGCCTTCAGTTGCCCGACAGCCTCCGCCTCATCCCAGGGGCCCTAGCAGGAAGACACAAGTACTAGTGCTCTCTCTCGTGGGATGGCCCTGCCCGGGCCAGGGCCAAACACAAGCCTTTTTTCCCCCCACACTTAAAAATTTAAACGAAAAAGCCCCAAAGAAGAGTATTTTACCCACCGCTAAGAATACCAAAAAACCCTTTTTTAAAATTTTAAAAGACGCCAGCAGGATTCAGGAAGGCAATCTGTGTCACAACCTATGGTTTTACGCGGGGTAACTAAAGTAAGAAATGAGAGGGAGGGGTGGGTTGATTGCTTTTTGGGGACGAAAAAAGGCCCCCTCAAAAGGATTAGTACAAAAGCTAGGGACAGGCACGTATAACAGGAAAAGGGCCTGAAAGGTCAGGAATCCCTAACAGGGAGGCAACAGCGGGTATGGACTGTGATGAGGTTCACAGTGGGGCAGTGACGGGGGGTCCCACAGGGGCAGTGGGGGGACCGTGCTTTTTGGAATATGTGAAGACATGAGGAAAGGGTGATCAGAAGGTCCCTGTTGCAGATGACGTGAAGTTAATGAGGAGAATTAAATCAGAGCGGACCAGAAGGTCTACAAAGGAAAATTGGAAAGGGGGATGTGTGGTCCAGAAACGGCCCCTGAATTTAACCCCCCAAATGCAAAGTATGAAATCAGGGGAAACAAGAAGAGCAGAAGAGTATGGGTAGGTGGCCAAAGGCTGAAAACATCACTCAAGGGGAAAGCCCTAGGGTGGTATAATACGAGTACATCCCCGAAGACACATTAAACAGAAATGCTGCGGCATATGGGCGCTTGGAACCCCTGAAAATAGGTTTCCCGGTCCCTCAGAAAGGGAAAATCGTTCAAGACTTTATAACTGTGTCGTGGGGCCCCAACGGAAGTACGAACCCCCATTTTGGGAAAAACGCACACCTGGTCAAAAAATAGAAAAAAGAGAAAGTGAAAAGGGTTTGCAAAAGGTTATTTCCCGAGCTAAGGGGGAATGCCCTATGAAAAAAGTTTAAAGGGAAATCGGTTGAAACATGGAGGACAGGAGGGTCGGGGGAGCATGAAAAACGAATAAAAAATAGCGGAATAGACAAGGTGGCGGGGGTGCCCAGAGAGGAACACGAAACAGGGGTCCAATTGGAAGATGGATCGAGGTAAAAGGGAGTTAGGAATTATTTCTTCAGTTATGTTTTTAGGAGTGGAATGTCTGGCAAACGATGTGTGGAGGCAGGAACTATACATTTTTTTAAGACAAGGTATGTAGAGTTCATGGAGGGGGGAAAGGAGGACTAGTGGGGGTCGGTGATGAGGCGGGGCCCAGGGTTGAGTCTCGCCCCGAAACCAAATTAGGTGTCACCCAACAACACCACAAACACACAACAACACACACACACACACCAAAACACACCCACCCACAACACACACCCAAACATCCCCAAAACCCACACCACACGCGCGCACAAAAAAACCCACACCCAAACACCCTCTGCAAAAACACACACACACACACCAACACACCCCAAAACACCCACTCATGAAACACCCACCCACACACACCACACACACACACACACCCCAAAACACACAAACCCAGTGGGTCCAATCGCCAGGTCGAGAATCTTAGGCTTTTGGGGTTTTTTTTTAGAGCAAAAGAAACCGTGTAGGGGAAAACGTCAATGAAAAAACCCACAAGTGAAAACCAAAAGTATTAGCAAAAAAAATAAAGTAAAGGCGAGAAAAAAGCCTGAATTATACAAAAAAATTTAAAGTGCCGTTCGTTGGGGCCCTAGTTGGCACTTGTTGCCACATTGTTACACATTAAAGTACAAAGCGAGTGACAAAAGGAAAAAAGACCCAAAAGAATTTAAGAGGGTTGGTAACGGCAAAAGTGTGTAGCCAAAAGCGTGAAAAAGTAGCCGAAAGGGGAGTTTTTTTTTTTTTTTTTTTTATATATATAATATATGAAAAAAAAAAATGATCACGTAAACAGGGACTTCAAATTTTGCAAAAAAACCACTCTGAAAGAAAAGAGAAAAATTTCCAATGTGAGTGTCAGAAAAACGCTTGGAAATTTTCTATCTTTCAGAGGGTTTTTTTTGCTTTTTTATATTATAATATATATTATATATATATATAAAAATATTATATATATATATATATTTTTATTATTTTATATTAATTTATACTAAATTATATAAGCGAGGTGGGGGCAGCAGTAGGCCTGAGGAAAATAGACCCCCATAAAGGGTTTGGGGGTCATACAAATGAAGTGTACTTCCAAAAAAGGGAAATGTAAATTATAAAAGTACAGATACAGGTGTAAGTTGGGAAAAAAAGGGATCAAAAGGGGAACGAGAAAAGAATGTGAAGAAGTCGCGTGGGGGCGAGGGGCACGAGTCATCGTACCGGGATCGTTTCCTCAGGGATCTGGATGGCGTCCCCCCTGAGGGGGTAAGGTACAAATCACTGTTTGTGGTTGGGGGAGTTTTTAGGGTGAGCCGGCCCTACGACTGGTAGCTGGCTCACAAAACCCCGCTCCAGAGCGTTATTACCACAACACCCAGCAGTAGTAGGAAGATAAATTGTAGGAGCAAGGAATAGGCAGGAGGATAAGTCGTGGTAATGGGACTACAGCCCCGACAAAAGTTTCGAGGATAATGTTTCAGGACCCCAAAGACGTCAAATTTAGAAAAAGTATTGGGTACACATGTAGTAAAGGTAGTACATTAATGGGTGAAAAAATGATTGTTAAAAAATGTAGTATTATAATTATTGAATTTTCAGTGTTAATGGTTTTTTATTTGTTTAGGTACACAGAGGTGAATTTTATTTTGGGCATATAAACAATGGTGCTCACAACCACGCGCCACACCATCACTCGGGGCAGGAGTGAGTGGGCGACCCCTGAAACCCCCAACAGGTGAGTCACCAGCTGATCCGGAAATTTGACCGGTCCCCCCACCCCCCCCCAAAACCTTTTCCCCCCTCCCCGACCTTTCCCCCCCCCCTTTTTGCCCTTTACCCCCCCTCCCCCCATCTTTCCCCCTTCCCCTCCCCCGGTTTCTCTCTCTTAGCTTTTTCCCTCCCTTCCCCCCACTCTTTTTTCTCTCTCTCTCTCTCTCTCTCCTCTCTCTCTCTCTCTCTCTCTCTCTCTCCCCCCTCCCCCCACCCATTCCCCCCCCCCTCTCTCTTCTTTGGCTTCTCTTCCCCCTCTCCATTTCTCTCTCTCATGCCCTTTTCCTCACCCCTTTTTTCTCCCTCTCTTCTCTCTTTCTCCCTCCTCTTTTCTCCCTCTCTCACCCTTTTTCTCCCCCCCACATTTCCTCTCTTCCCTTGGTTTATCCCCCACCCATTCTCTTTTCTTTCCCCCTTTCTCCCCTTTTTTCTCCCCTTCTCCCTCTTTCTACCTTTTTCTCTCCCCTGCACCTCTCCCTCCCCTTTGCCTTCTGTCGTGGTTAAAAAAAAAAAAAAAAAAAAAAAAAAAAAATGGGGGCCCCAGAGGACGGAAAACCCGGATCTGGTAGCCCAACCCGGGGGGAAAGACTGGGATTTTTAGAGCTCCAAAAAAGGGGGGAGATGGGGAAAAAGTGTAGAGCTTGGGAAGAAAATGGGGGGGCGGGAAGGGTGAAAAAGGGGAGGGAAATGGGAAATAAAAGGGTTTTGCAGCAGAAGCTAGGTACGTGCTTAGAAGAAAACGCAAAGCCTGAAAAGATTGGAGACAAAAGACAAATTTGTGTGACAGGAAAAAACAAAGTCAGGAGACAAAAGGGGCAGTAAGCAAAAACGGAGACATGCCGTAAAGAAGGCCCCATCAGACCCACGTGGGGCCCGGGAAAAGAGGGGCACACTAAGATCAAAAGACGGGCCCAAGACAATGAAGGGATGCTATATGCAGGTTTAACAGCCAACTGCAGGAAGGGACAGCTGGTCATGAAAACCCGGGGAAAAGAAGTTTCAGATAGACAGGGGGTGAAGGGAAAAACATGTCAATGGGGGGAAATAAATGCCTTGAGGAAGCAGTGGGGACTCAGTGGGAGGAGGGGGAAAAGGGGGAGGTCATTTTTGTGTACGGGCTCCCAAAAAGCCAAAGGGGGGCAACTTTGAAGAAATAAAACGGGGGGGAAAAAAATGAAAGAAGGGATCATGAAAAAAATAGGGGGGCGAATGACCGGTGACAAATTTTCAGAGAAAATTGGGGGGGGTTTGCGAGGGAAGGATACGGCCCTTTCAGAGAACTTTAAGGAAGAATCAGTTCGAACCGGATTCGCAAAGGGGAAGCAAGATGGGCAAAGGGGTACCCGAGAGTTTTAAACCCGCTGCGACAGAAACAAGAAGAAAGGACTACACGAAAGAGAGGGTAAGGACAAAGGAGGAACGGGGCAATTACGAAATGAGCGGGCCCCGAACAGGAGGAAGGGCAAACACCCCCCGAATCTCCCCCCAAAAGCTCCAAACCGGACATTCCCAAAGCAAAATGAGCAACTTACTACAACCCATCACTGTTCCTCTGCACCAACCCCCTATCACAAACCCCCACCCAACAGTGTCCCTTATGGGCATTCTGACCCCCCCCCATCATCAAAAACCCCCCCTAACCACAGCCCATTAGGCCCCCCAAGGTCTCGCCCCCCCCCCCAATATTCTTTCTGACCACAAAGATAGAAAAAAAACTGAAAGTTTGGTACAAAACGCGGTGGAAAAGAATAACATGAGGAGGGGGAACGAAAGAATCAGTGAAAAATCCCCCGACATCATACGTCCAAAAACAAAAATCGCTGAGACAATAACAGACACAAAATTTCCAAGGGATATGATCCCGAGGAAAAATAGGGAGTAGAGGGGGAGGGGGGTTTCACTGCTATAAAACACCGTGGGGGTTTTGGGGAAAAAGGGGGAAGGCATGATTGAAGAAAGAGATACATTGTAGGTACAAATTTAGTGGAGAAATAAAGTAGTCATTTTGGGGGGTGATGTATAACCCACAAAAGAATGCAGGAGGCCCCAAAAGGGAGTACGAAAGGGAAAAAAAAGGGTGATGGTGGACAATGGTGGGTGGCAAGAAGAGCCACGCGAGAGCAAAATTACTGGTAATGGGCGATTTTAACAAGGGAGATCGATGGGAAAACCTGGAGCCACAGGGGGGCCCCAAACAGGAGAGCCCAAAATGATGGATGTGGTACTTGAAAAACCTCATGTCCAAAATTGGGACACAACCAGAGAGAGGGGGAGGAGAGCCCGCAAGACTGGATTTGTGTTACCCCAGCAGTTCGACTTGAGGACATCACTTACGAGGGCCCCTTGGAGCTAGCGATCCGTGGTTCGAGTTTTGATTTTATAGAGAGTTTCAAGTGGAGAAGGTAAAAGGAACTGAAAGGGGCAGGCAAAAATATAAAGGGGGGGCTACCAGGTTGAGGAAAATTCCCGAGGAGGTCAGTGGGGGCAGAGAAAAGGTAGGGGAAAAACAGTAAAAAGAGAAAATGGAATATGTGGCAACAAAGGAAGGGGGAGAGGAAAGTTTTGTTCCCCAAGGGGAAAAGGAAATAATAGGAAGACCAAAACGGTCCCTTTGGTTTCCGAAGGGGTGGGGGGGCAAAAAAATAAGTGCAAAAAGAGAAGGGAAAAGGTACAGGAGGGATAGGACCCCGGGAAAAAAAGAAGATTAGTACAGAGACCACGACAGAGTAAGGCAAAGTGGCCAAAACTGCAAACCTCACTCAAGGGAAAGATCTTGGGGTGAGTATAACACGAGCATGTCTCCAGAAGCACACATCAATCAGATAACTGCCGCAGCATATGGGCGCCTGGCAAACCTGAGAACAGCATTCCGATACCTTAGTAAGGAATCGTTCAAGACACTGTACACCGTGTATGTCAGGCCCATACTGGAGTATGCAGCACCTGTTTGGAACCCGCACTTGATAAAGCACGTCAAGAAACTAGAGAAGTACAAAGGTTTGCCACAATGTTAGTTCCAGAGCTAAGGGGAATGTCCTATGAAGAAAGATTAAGGGAAATCGGCTTGACGACACTGGAGGACAGGAGGGTCAGGGGAGGACATGATAACGACATATAAAATACTGTGTGGATAGACAAGGTGGACAAAGACAGGATGTTCCAGGGAGGGGACACAGAAACAAGAGGCCACAATTGGAAGTTGAAGACACAAATGAGTCAGAGAGATATTAGGAAGTATTTCTTCAGTCATAGAGTTGTAAGGCAGTGGATAGCCTAGAAAATGATGTAGTGAAGGCAGGAAACCATACACAGTTTTAAGACGAGGTTTGATAAAGCTCATGGAGCGGGGAGAGAGAGGGCCCAGTAGCAACGCGTGAAGGGCGGGGCCAGGAGCTAAGACTCGTCCCTGCAACCACAAATAGGTGAGTAAATAGGTGAGTACACACAACACACACACACACACACACGCACACAGACACACACACAGACACACACACACACATGCACACACACACACACATATACACACACATGCACACACACACACACACACACACACACACACACACACACACACACACACACACACACACACACACACACACACACACACACACATACAAAATACTGAAAGGAATTGACAAGGTGGACAAAGACAGGATGTTCCAGAGATTGGACACAGTAACAAGGGGACACAGTTGGAAGCTGAAGACACAGATGAGTCAGTAAGTGGAATAGTTTGTTAGGATGTTAGGAAGTATTTCTTCAGCCACAGAGTAGTCAGTAAGTGGAATAGTTTGGGAAGTGATGTAGTGGAGGCAGGATCCATACATAGCTTTAAGCAGAGGTATGATAAAGCTCACGGCTCAGGGAGAGTGACCTAGTAGCGATCAGTGAAGAGGTGGGGCCAGGAGCTCGGACTCGACCCCCGCAACCTCAACTAGGTGAGTACAACTAGGTGAGTAACACACACACACACACACACACACGCACACTAACATGCACTCACACACACACACACACACACACACACACACACACACACACACACAGTGGGTGCAGATGTGGGTCACAAGGCTCCGAGAACCTTAGTGTTTTTAAGGCGTGCAGTAACTGCTAGCAGTAATCAGTGATAGTGACAACGTCAGTTAGCAATCCTACGAGTGATAACTAAAGTTATTAGTTACAAAAAAAGTCGAGAAGAAGCCTGAAATCATTAATATTTCAAAGTGCCAAACCGTTAGTGGCACCTGTTGCCACACAGATTCAAATATTCAAAGATCAAAGTGAGTGTGGAAGCAGGTGTTCAAGAATTACCAACGTTTGGATAACAAGTGAAATGTGGGGCACCATACAGTGAGAGGGAAAACGTTAATAAGCAAAAGGAGAAAGGAAAAATAAAACATATAATAAGGGAAAGTGGCAGAGTAGGCCTGCTGAAGCAGTGACGTCACAAGTGGTGTGCCATTATTCAAATAAAGTTAAGTGTATATAATGTGAAGTGTATACTATCATAAGTGAAAAGTGAAATCATGTGAGGAATGCGGGATGCATGAGCATATATGGTTATAAACATCATGGGTGAAGGATCTCCAAAATAGTGATAGAAGGCCTATGTACGACGAATATGTCATCAGCATCTGGCAACCTGTCACTGCACCGCTGCCAGCACAAGTATTGCTCACCTATTGTGGTTGCAAGTTGTCAGATTCTGGTCTCTGCATCACTGTTAGATACTGGTCACTCCTGCAAGCTATTACCAGAATTAGGGTAGAAATAACATAGATAAGGTGAAGATGATGTTGAGGAGAGTGTGAGGTGTAGAGCAGACTAGCGAGGGGTAACGTAGGAGTAACGTAGTATAACTACCGGTAGTTATTAGCAGTATGAATACTTAGGAAGCTAGGAAGTCCTCTCTCAATGTGAGCAAGGAATAGGGTAATAACCAGCAGTAACTGATACTTAAATCCAGAAAGGGCAATAAGTGGAGAGAGTAGCATTACTAGGAAAGACAACTGGGACTAAATATGAGCCTACACGACAGAGAGGCATAACAGATCTTTCAACCACAACAACCCCTCCCCTACCCCCCCTAACCATCTCTCCCTCACACACATACACACACACACACACACAAGGGTAGACACTTACAGAAGCTTTAGACCCTAGTACCAATTTCCGCCAAACACACGAACACACACACATACACACACATTATACACACATACACACACCTCTACTAGCCAAATACACACACACCACACATACATACACACATACACACCCTTACTAGGCGAGTACACACACACAAACATATACACACACATGCACATACACACACACACACAACACACACACACACACACACACCACACACACACAACACACACACCACACACACAACATGCACCCACACACACATAAGGACCCTGTTATCAAGTGGTCACTCTACCTCAGCCTTCTTTCCCCTCCCTCACCTTCTAATCCCATCATGCACACACACCTCCCCTGCTTCTAAGGGTCACTCATCCTTCTCTCCCCCTCCCCTCCCCCTTAATCCCATCCCTCTCTCTCCCACACATGCACCACACACATACACAAGCACATATACACTTGACACAAATACGTACTCCCCTTCCCTAATCACCTCTCCCCCTCCCCTAGCCACCTACCCTCCACAAACCATCTAACCCCCTCCCCCAACCACCTCTCCCCCTCCAATAACCATCCTCCCCCTCCCCCATAATCATCCATCCCCACTCCCCCTAAGAATCTATTCCCCTCCCCCTAACCATCTCTCCCCCTTCCTTCTGTGGTTCAATGGGGCAACCTAGAACTAGGATGAGAACAAAGGGCCCGAAGGACGAATCTGCGAGGGAGGACTGGGAGGCAGAGCTCAGAAAAAAGGAGGAAGACCAGGGAAGGAGGCTAGATGAGCTTGCAAGGAAGATGGAGAAGAGGTTAGCAGCAGAATGCAGAAGGTAGGAGCAACATGCCACAGTAGCAGAAGCAAAGATACAGAGATTAGAAGAGGAGCTGAGAAATCTGAAGCAGCCTAGAGACAAAGATAATACAGAAGTAGCATCAGCAATGTTTACATCAGACAGACAAAGGGTCTGAAGGGAGCATGAAAGCTAAATTGTATGCAGAGGTCCTGTCAAACCCACATGGGGCCAAAACAAAGACAGGGAGCACACTAGGACAGAATTAGAGGTTGGAAGACATTGAAGGAACTAGGACATGTGCAGGGACCTTACCAGACACTTGTGGGGGGCAGGAACAGGTGAGCAGGAAGGACAAACCAATGAGCATAGGAGCCACAGCTAGGGAAGGGACTGAAGGAAGGAACACTCCACGGGAAGGAACTAAAACACCTCAGAGGATGCAATGGGAGTCACAGTGGGAGGTGGAAAGGGAGAGATCAGTTTTTGTCTATGGGCTAGATGAAGCTGAAGGGGAAACTTATGATGAAAGAAAGCAGGAGGAGAAAAAAAGCAATTGAAGGTATCATGAAAGTGATAGGCGAGGGAGACATGACCCAGGTGGCAAATTTTCGGAGAATCGGGGTGGTTCACAAAGAAAAGGAATCGGCCTCTCTAAGTAATTTTCGGGGCAAAATAAATTTGAACCATGACCCTGCGGGGGGAAAGCATGGTGAGGGAAAACAGGGTTCAGGGTGTAACGATCGAGACAGAAACAGGGGGGAAAGGATATACTGAAAGAGGAGTGCAAAAAAAGAAAGGGGAATGGGAGGAAGAAAAAGAAAAAAAGCAGAATAACCCAGGAAAAGGTGGAAGGACAAGCAAACCCCCGGGAAAACCTGCAGAAGGTCAGCCACGAACCCCCAAAGGGAAATGAACAATCCAAACAAAACCCCACACACCAAAACCCCCTGTTCCCCCCCCCTGCACCACGAACCCCCCCGCGCAACCCTTATGGGAGTTTCCTCCCCCTCCCTGCAATCCCCCAAGGCCCCACCAGGGCTCCCCTCTCCCAACCCCAGTATTTCCCCAGAGCCACAGTTACAGTATTAGAACAGAAGTTGAAGGTTTGGTACACAAATGTGGATGGATTAACGAAAAAATATTAGGAATGGCAAGAAAGAATCAATGAGAAGTCCCCAGACTTCATAGCAGTTACAGAAACAAAATTCACAGAGACAATAACAGATGCAATCTTCCCACCAGGATACCAGATCATGAGGAAAGATAGAAGGGGCACAGGGGGAGGAGGGGTTGCTCTGTTCATAAAAAAAACAATGGAAATTCGAGAAAATGGGAGGCATAGACGAGACAGGAGAAAGGGACTACATAGTAGGTACACTTCAGTCTGGGGAGCACAAGGTGGTCATTGCAGTGATGTACAATCCACCACAGAACTGCAGGAGGCCAAGAGAGGAATATGAAGAGAGCAACAGAGCAATGGTGGACACACTTGCTGAGGTGGCAAGAAGCGCTCACCCCAGCAGAGCAAAGTTGCTGGTTATGGGGGATTTCAACCACAGGGAGATTGACTGGGAAAACCTGGAGCCACATAGAGGTCCCGAAACATGGAGAGCCAAGATGTTGGATGTGGTGCTGGAAAACCTAATGCACCAACATGTTCAGGACACTACTAGAGTGAGAGGGGAGGATGAACCAGCAAAATTGGGCCTTGTGTTCACCCTGGGCAGTTCAGACATTGAGGACATCACATATAACAGTCCCCTAGGAGCTAGTGACCATGTGGTTCTGTGCTTTGAATATATAGTAGAGTTGCAAGTGGAGAGAGTAACGAGTTGAATGGGAAAAGCCAGACTATAAAAGAGGGGACTACATAGGGTTTAGGAACTTCCTGCAGGAGGTTCCGTGGGACAGAGAATTGGCAGGAAAGCCAGTAAATGAAATGATGGAATATGCAACAACAAAATGCAAGGAGGCAGTGGAAAGGTTTATTCCCAAGGGCAACAGAAACAATGGGAAGACCAGAACGAGCCCCTGGTTTATCCGACGGTGTAAGGAGGCAAAAACAAAGTGCAATAGAGAATGGAAAAAGTACAGAGAACACATGAAAATAGGGAGATTAGTCGCAGAGCCAGGAACGAGTATGCACAGGTAAAGAGGGAGGCCCAGCGACAGTATGAAAATAACATAGCATCGAAAATGAAGACTGACCCGAAACTGTTGTATAGCCACATCAGAAAGAAGACAATAGTCAAAGACGAAGTGATCAGACTGAGGACAGAAGGTGGAGAACTCACAAGAAATGATCTGGAGGTATATGAGGAGCTAAATAGGAGATTTAAGAAAGTTTTTACAGTAGAGACAGGAAGGGCTCTGGGAAGACAGCACAGAAGGGAACATCAAGAGGGAATATACCAACAAGTGTTGGATGACATACGAACAACCGAGGGGAGGTAAAGAAGCTGTGAGTGCCTTATCCCTAAAAGGCAATGGGACCGGACTTTCCCCCCATGGGTCCTTAGAGAAGGAGCAGAGATGCTGTGCATGTTCCTAACCACATCTTCAACACACCCCTTAAAAACTGGGCAACTACCTGAGAAATTGAAGACGCAAATGTAATCCCCTATTTAGAAAGGAAACGAAATGGGGCATGAACTCAGCCCTGTGTCTCTGACATGTATTGTGGCAAAGTCTGGAGAAGATTATCGGGAGGGAGTGGTGGAACACTGGACGGAAAAAAGATTTTAAATGAAAACCCGCATGGGTTCATGGAAGGGAATCCTGGTACAAACCCTTTTGGGTTTTTTGACAAGGTAACAGAAAAAGACATGAGGAGAGGAGGGGTTGATTTCTTTTCCCAGGGTGCAAAAAAAGGGTTTGACAAGTTCCCACAAGAGATTTGTGCAGAAAAATGGAGGTCAGGCGTTAAAAGGGAGGCACTGCAATGGATGGGGAAAACCGAAGGGAGGCAACAACGAGTCATGGTTTTGTGAAAGGTATCCGTGGGCGCCTGGACGGGCGGGTCCCAAGGGGTCAGTTTTAGGACCGTTTTATTTTTGAATATGGAAAAAGAATGATGGAAGGGAAAAGATCTAAGTGTCCCCCATTCGCAGATATGGGGAAGCTGATGAGAAGAATTTAATGGATGAGGATGGGCAGGACTGGCAGAGGACCTGGACAGAGGACATGTGGTCCAGAAATGGGTTCTCTATTAATCTGCCAAAGCAAAGTCGAGATTGGGGGGGGGCAAAAAAGACAGGTATAGGCTAGGTGGAAAAGATAAGACCTCATAGGGAGAAAAAAACCCCGGGGGGACCATAACCGAGCACCACCGGGAGGCACACATCAACCAAATATAATGTGCAGCATCGGGCGCCCCGGGAAACTAGAA
>NC_069458.1:23676980-23679480 GCF_026875155.1 Cherax quadricarinatus | reverse complement strand
ATGTACAGAAGGAGAAGAACACAAGAAAATAAGGAGATTAGTCGAAGAGCCTGGAACGAGTATGCACAGGTAAGGAGGGAGGCCCAGCGACAGTATGAAAATAACATAGTATCGAAAGTCAAGTCTGACCCGAAACTGCTGTACAGCCACATCAGGAGGAAGACAACAGTGAAAGACCAGGTGATCAGGCTGAGGAAAGAAGGTGGGGAACTCACAATGAACGATCACGAGGTATGTGAGGATCTCAACATGAGATTTAAGAAAGTATTTATAATAGAGAGAGGAATGGCTCTGAGAAGACATCAGAGAGGGGAATACCAACAGGGAACATACCAACAGGTTCTGGATGACATACAAACAACTGAGGAGGAGGTGAAGAAGCTGCGATGTGACCTCAATACCTCAAAGACGAGGGGTCGGGACAACATCTCCACGTGGGTCCTTAGAGAAGGAGCAGAGATGCTGTGCATGCCACTAACCACAATCTTCAACACATCCCTTGAAACTGGGCAACTACCTGAGGTATGGAAGATGGCAAATGCAGTCCCCATTTTTAAGAAAGGAGACAGAAACGAGGCACTAATTTACAGACCAGTGTCTCTGACGTGTATAGTATGCAAAGTCATGTAGAAGATTATCAGGAGAGTGGTGGAGCACCTGGAACAAAACAAGATTATGAATAACAACCAGCATAGATTCATGGAAGGCAAATCCTGTGTCACAAACCTTCTGGAGTTTTATGACAAGGTAACAGAAGTAAGACACGAGACAGAGGAATGGGATGATTGCATTTTCCTGGGCTGCAGGAAGGCCTTCAACACAGTTCCTCACAAGAGATTAGTGCAGAAGCTGGAGGATCAGGCACGTGTAACAGGAAGGGCACTGCAATGGATCAGAAAATACCTGACAGGGAGGCAACAACGAATCATGGTACGCGATGAGGTATCACAGTGAGCGCCTGTGACGAGTGGGGTTCCACAGGGGTCCCTAGGACCAGTGCTATTTTTTATTTATGTGAATGACATAATGGAAGGGATAGACTCTGAAGTGTCCCTGTTCGCAGATGATGTGAAGCTAATGAGAAGAATTAAATCGGATGAGGATCAGGCAGGACTACAAAGAGACCTGGACAGGCTGGACACGTGGTCCAGCAACTGGCTTCCTGAAGTCAGCCCTGCCAAATGCAAAGTCATGAAGATTGGAAAAGGGCAAAGAAGACCGCAGACAGAGTATAGGCTAAGTGGACAAAGGCTGCAAACCTCACTCAAGGAGAAAGATCTTTGGGCCTCCATAACACCGAGCACGTCTTCGGGGGCACACATCAACCAGATAACTGCTGTAGCATGTGGGCGCCTGGCAAACCTGAGAATAGTGTTCCAATAGCTTAGTAAGGAATCGTTCAAGACACTACACTGTGAACGTCAGGCCCATACTAGAGAATGCAGCACCAGTTTGGAACCCACACCTTGTCAAGCACGTCAAGAAATTAGAGTACAAATATTTGCAAAAAGGCTAGTTCCTGAGCTCAGGGGAATGTCCTACGAAGAAAGGTTGCGGGAAATCGGACTGACGACACTGGAGGACAGAAGGATCA
The DNA here is from genome assembly GCF_026875155.1 of Cherax quadricarinatus. Classification (NCBI taxonomy): domain Eukaryota; kingdom Metazoa; phylum Arthropoda; class Malacostraca; order Decapoda; family Parastacidae; genus Cherax; species Cherax quadricarinatus. The sequence continues at coordinate 23,677,886 of NC_069458.1, read as the reverse complement.
GGGGAGACATGATAAAAACATACAAAATAATGCGTGGAATAGACAATGTGGACAGAGACAGGATGTTCCAGGGAGGGGACACAGAAACAAGGGGTCACGATTGGAAGCTGAAGACTCAGACGAGTCACAGGAATGTTAGGAAGTACTTCTTCAGTCACAGAGTCGTCAGGAATTGGAATAGCCTAGCAAGTGATGTAGTGGAGGCAGGAACCATACATCGCTTTAAGACGAGGCATGACAAAGCTCAAGAAGCAGAGAGAGAGAGAGAGAGAGAGGACCTAGTAGCCATCAGTGAAGAGGCGGGGCCAAGAGCTGTGACTCGACCCCTGCAACCACAATAGGTGAGTACACATACACACCTGTATAGGCCTCGTGATCCAATGATTTTGAGCTACTGCCCTCTTGGATCAAAACAGACATCCCTCTATCTTCCAGGTGCTGCATGACCCCCTCCCTCAATCCCCTTCTTCCCCCTCCCTCATTCCCCTTCCTCCCCCTCCCTCATCCCCCCTTTCGCCTCTCCCTCCTTCCCCCCTTCCTCCCCTCACTCATTCCCTTCCTCCCCCTCCCTCATTCCCCTTCCTTCTCCCCCCTCTTTCCCCTTCCAACCCCCCCCTCCTTCCCCTTTCCTCCTCCTCCTCATTCCCCTTCCTCCTCCTCCCTCATGCCTCCTTCCTCCCCCTCCCCTCCTCCCTTCGCCTGCCTCCCCCCCCTCCCTCCCTCCCCCTACCCCCATGTGTAAACGACCCCCGTCCCCCTCCTTAGTTTGTATGTGTGTACACAACCCCCTTGGTACACGACCCCCTGGGTACACAACCCCCGGGGTGTAGACGGACCCCCGTCCCCCCCCCCCTACTGTGTGTGTGTGTGTACACAGCCCCCGTGTGTACACGGCCTCCTGTGTAC